>CM042332.1:18690777-18823277 GCA_023566125.1 Zingel zingel
GGTCCTTCGCACCATGACCTCGAGCAAATCACGGAAGTGACGTCGACACAGCGGTAGCAGCAGAGAGTAGAAGCCATCAGGCAAGTGTTATTTAAATAAACTCCTGTTGTACTTACAAACGTTCCAATGCCAGAACCTATTTGTACTACTGTAGATGTTTGGGCATTATTAGTGGGGTAATTTACGAGATAAACCTTTGGTTCCATTAGTGCCTGCACTAAGCCATTCAACTGTTAGCGCTAACTCGACCAATGTTAGACCAAGGGAAAAAAGCTTCTGGAGGGGGTGTTTCGCTCGAAGTCATGGTGCAAAGGACCCTAGGGTCAAATTACTCCGAACCATCCCTTTAACAACAGCCAACGACTTGCATTGATAACTAAAAGTCGTGCTGAATAAATCAATCTATCTGTATGCCAGTCAAACAAAGAGGTTTTTAGGATAAAAATTATACTATTTCCATTTCAGGAGCTTTACTCCCAGTCCTACGATGAAGTCGGTGTCATGTTTGCCTCCATCGCTGGGTTCAATGAGTACTTTGAGCAGAAAGAGATCAGACATGAAGGAGTGGACTGCCTCCGACTTCTGAATGAGATCATTGCTAGCTTTGACGATGTGAGTATGGGACTGAAAATGAAAGTGTGCTCTGTACAGTAGATTCCAATGTTTTTTTTTACTCTTTAACATTATATACAAATCTGAATACAGGGTAAAGGGTAATTTATCCAAAGTAGTATAGTATAGATATACAGTATATATCTGGGTACTGTAAATAACAGCAATAAAAACATGTATTATATTTCATCTTTCAAATATGTATAGATTTATCTGTGATATATTTATGTGATATTCTTCCTATTAGAATAATTCTGTCTTCACCTGTCCCTTTAGGTGATGAGAATAAATAAGAATAAAACAGACAGTAGGCTTTATTCCAGGACATGCTTTTGACAAATGCTGGCATAACTCTCTATTTGAGATTGATGTGTCATTTGATAATTTTATCTCTAAACATTTCACAAGTTGTTGGAGGAGTCGTACTTTAACTATGTGGAGAAGATCAAGACCATTGGGAGCTGCTACATGGCAGCCTCCGGCTTAGCTCCAGACAGACAGGTGGGACATCTTATTGTACACATTATGCTATTTTTTGGTCTTCCATGATCTGCTTTGATATCTTCACCCCCCCCCCCCCCCCTCTCTCTCTCTCTCTCTCTGTCTCTCTCTCTCTCTCTCTCTCTCTCTCTCTCTCTCTCTCTCTCTCATATATATATATATATATATATATATATATATATATATATATATATATATATATATATATATATATATAATTATCCATCTTTGGCTGTCTCTCTCAGGCATCTATGGATGAATGGAATCACTTGAGTGAGCTGGTTTTATTTGCGTTGGCAATGCAAGAGACCTTGAAAGAGATTAACAGGCTCTCTGCCAAAAACTTTCAGCTACGTGTGGGTAAGTGGCTAAATGGCTTGCCTCCTAAAAGCACAATTGATGGCTGATATAAACTGCTCTCTACGATGGTTTCTAGTGTCATAGATTTAATACTAATTCCTTATTTGTCTAAAGTAAATTGTTTGTCTGTATTGCACTGAAACAGGCATTGCCCACGGGCCGTTGGTCGCAGGGGTGATCGGTGCCACCAAGCCGCAGTATGACATCTGGGGGTCAACCGTGAACCTGGCCAGCCGCATGGACAGCACAGGTGTGAGCGGACGTATCCAGGTACCTGAGGCCACACGCAGGGTCCTGGCAGAATGGGGTTTTGTCTTGGATCTACGTGGAGAAATCTTTGTGAAGGGGGTGAGTGGCTGTTAATGTTAGTGGTTATTCTACTGTCAGTTGTCCTTAAAGGTCCCATGGCATGACAATTTCACTTTATGAGTTTTTTTTTAACATTAACATGAGTTCCCCTAGCCTGAATATGGTTCCCCAGTGGCTAGAAATGGCGATAGGTGTAAACCGAGCCCTGGGTATCCTGCTCCACCTTTGAGAAAATGAAAGCTCAGATGGGCCAATCTGGAATCTTCCCTTTATGATGTCATAAGGGGAAAGGTTACCTCCCCTTTCTCTGCTTTGCCCGCCCAGAGAATTTGGTCCGCCCATGAGAAAGAGAGAGACATCATGGCTTGAAAACAAGCGAAGCATGGCAGTTGGTCAAGGCCACAATAGCCTCGGTAAAGGAACTTGTTTTGGTGGAACATGTACGTTCAATGGTTGTTTAGTCGTGCAACAGAAAACTCAGATTCAACATAATCTAGCTAGCTGTCTCAATTTACCCTGCAGAGATCTGAGGAGCAGTTAACCATAGTCCTCATAAATCGACCGGCATTTAAAATGACAACATAAAGAAAGCAGAAGGTACTGGACATCCGGCCGAAATTAAAGACATCCAGCGGAATTTCCAGAGGCACCTGAACAATCCCGGAAGTGGAACGTCGTGGATATAGACCAAGTTCAGATTAATGTTCAGTGAAGTTCTTATATGAAGGTAATGCAGAGAAGACGTTATATGACACTAAAACAGCTAATGTTCAGGCTAACAGGCTCAGAGAACTACAACAGGACAAACAACAGGACAAGAGAGACATCTACTGGTGAAAAGAAACAACAGACATATGAATGAGTCACATCACTGTTCAGGAAGGGGACATTAATGCATGAAATGTGTAGATATTAAAGCATCTTAACCATATTTGTAAAGAGGTGTTGATAATAAAAACCGTGAGGGTGACTGAGAAAGGATTACCACACTTTGTGACTGCTGTTGTCATTGCAGGTGAGCGAGAGTCAGGGGAAAGTCCGCACCTATTTCATCAGCACCATGCGCAGCAAGAGGGCCAATGTTGGTCGCATGGGGGCACGGACAGGAGGACGAATGACGCTCGCAGGAGTGGTGTTTGGTCTCGTCCAAGCCAAACAAAAGGAAAATATGAGAGAAACTAATGGGGGGTTCAGTCTGACTCCCCGCACTCATCAATGTTGAGGGGACTTTTGGTGTCAGATGGTGGAGGACACAGCACAGCCATATTGTTTCTACTGGTTTACAGTTTTGCTGTGTGTGTTTTATACTTTGCCATAATAACCCAATTAGCTTCACAAACAGAAGAGGGTGTAGCTGTTAGACACAGGACCCAAATCCTATACAAGAGCCTTTGTTCCTGTGTCCTCCTCTGCTTTCCTGTCAAATATGTTGGGCTGTATTGTACTTAATGGACATTTAGGGAAACTAATACAGGGGCAGGCTGGCTTCTTTTACAGTGAGTCTGAATGCCATCTGGAGGGCACTGCTTTCTATTTTCTGTTGCCATATCTACACCTTATAAGAAGTTTTAAGCATGTTAAGTTCATTTTGTACAAAACTAACAAAGACCAACATGTCTTTTTTTTTTTTTGCTGTTATCCCAGCAATTTCTCAGACCTCTAAGCCAAAATACCTCAAAACAACCAGCTCAACCTTTCATAGACTTTTTAATGGCCTATACAATGCTGACTAGTGTTTTTTACTGTAATGTGCATTATTCCTCAAACGTAAAGGACACAGAAGGTTGTGTTTTGCGTGTAATAATTATGTAATAATATGTTATATTGTGTCACTGTCATATAAAAACACTTTGCCACTGCAATTTTGTTTTTTTATGTTTTAACTGAAGGATGACAAGCGCATCTATGGGACAAAAAAAACAAACACAGAAACTCATATAGTGTATAATTAATTAATAATCATGATTAGATCGTGATCACAATGTTTATACCTCAGACAGACTGAGCTGGACCTTTAAAATAAGGCTGTGTTTTCCAAAAGTTTGGTATTCTGGAAGTGAGATTCATTTTTCCAAGGTATATTATGTTTGTTTTTTCACAATTTTTACAAAAACATGTATTAGTCTACATGTTCTGCTAATAAAACCAGCAATTACAACAAATCTAAGTGGTGTTATTTCATTTTAATTGTGCATATGATTCATTCTGATTCATTCATCCCCAAAGATGTGTCTGTAGTTTTCATTTTTTGGGTCTGTCAGATGTAAGTGTTTAAGTTACTTGACTGTCAGTGTCCCTGGATATCAGGGTCAGGAATATATAATGCATATAAATGTCAAAACGTGTGTCCTCCAGTAGAAGATGTGAAAGGTAACATGTCAGCAGCAGCAGAACCAGAAAGAAGATCCTTTCTGCTCCAGCCGAGCAGATCAGCTACATCAGATGAAGTCTGCATGGCTGTCTTCACATTGCAGCTGAATGAAGAAACAAAGGCACAACCAGCTTGGGTGTGCTGCTCTAACATATCCAGCCTCTACCACAGGAAATATAGACTATATATTAAAAAAATACAAAATGTGAAAATATATTTTCTTGTTGTTTAAAGGGATAGACTGGACTACTACATTTTATATTATGGAGTATTATGTTATATTTTGATTGGACTATAAACCGATTAATATCTCAAAATCTAACGTGTCGATCTTTAAAGTGTCCCAGTCTGCTGTACCTCTCATGGTCTGCACAGCTGCCTCTGACTTACCTTGCCAGACGATTTCTCTTGACTCGATTATTTCTGGCTGCAACTCGCGCGGGTATTCTTTGGCCGGCTCCAAGATCGTCTATTGCAAATATTGTATCACGCGGTAGTTGGAAAAATATATTCGTCTTGGGCATTAACCTCTCACTTTAGATTTTTCTGAGGCAGATATTAATCATTAATCCAAAAACCACCACACCACTCTCTTAAGAAATATTTGACTTGTAAAAAAACAAACAAACAGATTTTCTATTTTCTTTAACTGGTCAGTTATATTTTCTGTAAATGTGGTCCTGTAAATGTTGTTTTAGTGTCTCACTACCAACATGTAAGGGGAGAAATATGAAATCCACTCATAAATGAAAGTATATTTATTGTCTAAAAGCAATGGAATAAAAGATATTTAATCTAAATCAGAAAATCTGTCTTTATAAACCACCACGGCTACTCACAACATCTTATTTGTCATGTAGATCAGTAGACTGTAGCTGGTTTTAAGTAGACTGGGGCAAGTCAAAGTTAAGTCTTATGTCAGTTATGAGGAGACCAAGTCAAGTTCCAAATCCTTGAGGTCTAGTCCAGGTTAGGTGACCATAAAAATGATTTTAAAGTTGTGTTATACTGTTAGTGCTTTTTACATAACAAAGACCATCAATACATAGGCCCTAAAATGAAATAGGCCTACTCAAGGTTTGTGTTTATGCAATGTCTGCTGTCTAATTTGGGTATTCTTTATCGTTTAGTGTTTTACAAGGTCCAAATTAGAAAGTTTTTCCTTAAGTCTCATGTCAAATCAAGTTTGGAGTCTCAAGTCTTAATTCTAGTGAGTCCACATTTTTTGTAACTCAAGTCTAAGTTCTGAGTCTACAACTTAAGTAGTTAATGGATAGATAGGATAGGATGTGCAGGGTACCAATCTACGTCTGGGACTGAATCATTAGGCCTACTGCCCAAATGTAGACCTACACCTTCACCTTGTAGATATGCTGCTCCATCCATCTGGATAATTTACGACATAGCTTTAGATACTCTCTACTACTTTGTGTTGATGTTTTGGTATCAGGAAACAGAGACAGAGTGAGAGCTCTTCGCCCATGTCTGCTCTCTCTACAGGCACGCGGGCTTCTCTTCCCTGTGCATGATTGTTGTGGCTCCTCGACATCCGGAGAAAGTTCGCCTCACAGTCAGTTCATTTTATTTCGCTGTAATATTAAGTAAGCATGGCGGACTCTCAAGAGGACAAGCTTTACAAAGCGGAATATGCCAAAAGCGGCCGTGCATCGTGCAAGAAATGCAAAGAAAACATAGCGAAAGACTCGCTGAGAATGGCCATCATGGTGCAGGTAATGTAACGTTAGCGACGTCTGGAGGCAGTTCATCTGAAGAAACCTGCTCCGTTATGTAGCTTACTACCAGGGTGCTAGCTGTTGGTTTAAGTTTGGTGGTTTATTCGGAGAATGAAGTGAATATTAATAACCTGACGGGAGAATGAAAATATGTAGTTTATAGTGTGGTTTCAGTTGTGTTAGGTTAGGCCCTCGTTAGCATTTACATGGCAGACAATCGTGTTCACAAAGAGCCGCTGAGCCTTTCTTTATGTCGGACTCTCTTAATCTTGCAATTACGCATCATGCCATTCCTGAAAGCAATATTCACAGATACATTTTTATGTAACTTCAGGTTGTGCTTCAGGACTACAACTAAACAAACAATGTCGAGTGAGCATCTACGTCAGAAGGCAAAATCACAACAATATTATTACCACAATGCAAAGTCTGTCCGCTGCCCTGCCCCACAGAGAATTAATTAACTAAGAGGCTCAGAATCCTTCTTATTCATGGCCTGTGGAGCAGCTCCAGACTTTCAATCACTTGACTTTTCACTCTAAAGGCCAGTCAAGTTAGCAGGGGCACAGGTTCATCACTTTATTGCTTATGACAGTTGAATACATTGTCATATGTGTTTATTGTGTCATGCTCATGCACACGTGGACCTATGATATGGAAAAAGTAGCATTCCTGTGTTGAAACATTTTTCAGAGGAGTACTAACTTCTTATTACATTATATTTCAAACAAATAATTTTGTATCCTTCCCAAACTCTATAAAGAAAATTTGCCACAAAAATGTAATTGACAAGAACAACATCATCCAACCAGAATAAGTCATTAGACATGAAGGACATTATACTATCAAGTATAGCAAGAATATTATAAGCAATAAAACGGACCCACCTCTTCATGGAGACCGTTAACCTACCCATTTTTATAGCAAATTGTAGTGTACCTGAACATCACTGTGCACACAAAGATGTTTGACTTTTGCTAAATTCTTTCTCACGTAAGGTTCGACACTAAAGTTATTTTTATGAGAAAATGTGTTCGTAATTTAGGACTATCATACCATATACAAAATAAAGAATTTAGCTCACAAGTCCAAGAATGTCCATGAAAAATGTCCCAATTAAAGATTGTTCTCGAGAGCCACAGTTAGGACATATTCAGGTCTGTTCCACAGCTGCATCATCTCACATTTATGGCTCCCATCCCATATCACCACTGGGTTACTTTAAACATACTGTGTTTGTTATTTGTCTGGCAGTCACCCATGTTTGATGGGAAAGTCCCCCACTGGCACCACTTCTCTTGCTTCTGGCTGCGAGCAGCAGCTCAGTCCACGGCTGATATTGCTGGATATTCTGACCTCCGCTGGGATGACCAGGAGAAGGTCAAAAAGGCCATTGAAACTGGTGGAGCAACAGGAGGTCAGTATCCGACTTTTAGTACTTCACTTACTGTACATGTTAATGGGTTGTTGAAATGTCTCATATCTGCACACAACATGTACAAACTGTACACTCCCATTGTGACTGCATAAAGTTAACTTAATGTCATCTCAGGCCTCTGGCTCCTTAGTTTAGCAGCTCACTTCATCTTTTCTTTTCAGGTTGGCAAACAGTGTATTACATTTATACATAAAGGGACTATGTTTCATTCAATGGCTTAGTAAATATTCTGTCAAACAGGTGTACGGATCACCATACATCAGTACATGACAGTGCAGCAGCATCTTACAGCAAGCAGTGAATAAATTCTCTCATCAGTTATCAGCAATTTTCTTTGACTTCATTGCTGAAAAAACAAACAGACTCAGAAAATAATCTGTATACTTTAGTATCTCACAGAGGTTTGACATATATTTGCTTCCTGGTCACCACATCTGATGTTTCTACAATATCTATACATTTACTGCTTGTGATGTGATTTATTAAATTGATTACTTTTGGTTGGCTTGAAAATAAAAATTGGATAACTTCCTTCTTGTAGGAAAAGGGGACCAGAAGAGTGGAGCTAAAGGAGAGAAGACACTAAATGACTTTGCGGTTGAATATGCCAAATCGAACCGCAGCACATGCAAAGGCTGTGATCAGAAAATAGAAAAGGTTAGCACCCACATTAATTTGCACACATGAAAACAGTTTAAATGTAACACATGCTATCAATTCAATTTGACATATATATTAGATATCATGCTTGAGATTTTTCTATTGTGTTATCAACTCTGTGATCCTCTCCTTCAGGATCAGATCCGTGTATCCAAGAAAACTGTGGACCCAGAGAAGCCCCAGCTGGGTCTTATCGACCGCTGGTACCACACTGCGTGTTTTGTGAGCCGTAGGGAGGAACTGGTCTTCAAGCCTGAATACAGCGCCGGCCAGCTGAAGGGTTTCAATGCACTTCGGACAGAAGACAAGGAGGAACTTAAGAAGAGGCTCCCTGCTGTCAAAACTGAAGGGTGAGACAAACAAGGCCAGATATTATTTTGTGCAGGTTGTACTTTTAGGAGTTTGGAACATTCAGTGTATGGGATCTTAGCTCTGGTGTGCGTTTCGAACAGCCGCCCCCTCTCTATCATCCCCACTGGCTGCATTTGAAGCCTCTCTGTCTCCCAGCGTCCTGCAGCACATGAAAATTGCCTTAAAGGTGTCCCTGAAAGCTGTCATTGTGTATGCATACAGGAAGGGGTTGACAGCAGAGTTGGCATGTGACAGGATGATGGCAGTGAGCAGCAGCTCCAGCGGCACAGGGCAGTGTGGGCAGAGCAGCAGGAAGCAGTTGATGATGTGGAGCGGGATCCAGCAGATTGTGAAGAGGAACAGAACCAGAAAAAGTGAAGTGGCAGTCTTCACCTCTCTGCGCATGCTCGCTGCAGCTGTCATCTGTCGCTCCCCTCTGCCACTTTGCTCAGATGCGATGCGCCTTACCTGCCGCTTGACCGTGATAAAAATTTGGGCATAGATGACAAACATGATCACTAAGGGCGTCAGTACACAGGCAAAGAAGTTGAAATAGACCATGTAGGTCATGTCCACCACCAAGACAAAGAAACAGTTGCCTGATTCAGGTGGTGTCTTATACCAGCCCATCAGAGGCACAAGCCCGATGATAAAGGCCAGCAGCCACGTAGTCAGGATCACGAGCACGGCGTTGCGAGGCGTCATCAGGACCTGGTAGCGGAATGGCATGAAGATGGCCACGTAGCGCTCCACAGCCACTGCCAGCAGGCTGAAGATGGAGCTCTGGGTGAACATTATTAAAACACTCAGCATGAGCAGACATAAGTAGAGGTTGTGGTGTGGTAAACCAATGTCCGTCAGGATGGCACAGGGGATGGCAATCACGCCCACACAGATGTCAGCGACTGCGAGCGAGACCAGGAAGTAGTTGGTGACAGTGTGTAACTTGCGGTTGAGGCCCACGGCAGCGCAGACCAGGACATTGCCGACTGTCGAGAGAAAGGCGATGACGAGCTCAGCCGCCATGTACGCCACATTAGGGGAAATCACCACGTCAGCAGGCGGAGGCGAAGGAAGAGAGGAGGTGGTATTGGAGGAGGAAGGAGTCCAGGAGTCTCGTAAAGGCTGCAGGAAAGGAGAATTGTAGAGGGTCAACAGTGCAGTGGTGTTCTCCATGATTCTCCCTAAAGAAAGAAATGAGATTGAAGTTAGAAGTCAAGCTTAATTGCTCAGTGGGTCGTTGAAATACAAGAAAGCAGTAAAATTACTCACCAATCTACAGCCGTACGGTTCTTTTTAAAACAGTGTTCTTACTCAAGAAACGTACGACTCCCTCGTCATTATTCTGACCGCAGCCATCCTGATACTGCACGCACATTAAAGAGCACATGCACACTTCTGTTTGAACAAATCTGGAGGACAATACTATATAGACTTCCATTCTCCCGTCTTGATTTCAGTAGTTGACTAATAAGGGATGTTTGTCCTGGTTGTTTTTTTTGCCCTCCAAAGGATCAGACAGAAACTGCTACTGGATGGTCATTAACTGTGTGTGTGCTAGTGTGTTTCTGCTCTCATGGGGAGGCTAATGAATATGTCTTGTCAGGGCAGGATAGATGATGATATCAGCATTGACACCTGGGATTGTGGAGACATGTACCTGCTTGCTTGTGTGTGTGTGTGTGTGTGTGTGTGTGTGTGTGTCCATTAACTGATGGGGCCCTAATGCATTTGCCTAATGAATAAAGGTGTCAGACTCAGGCTTGTTTGTTCCAAATCTCAGTTTTGTTCCAGTATCCCTTTTGGCCTAATTTAGGAAGTTAATTTGGATGTTTTTTCATCCTCCTTTTCTTTCTTTCTTTTTTTTTTTTTTTTTTTGGTCCATGCTGAATTATTAAAAAAAGAAAACAACAAAGTTTGAAAGGAAACTATTTTGAACTTGTCTTTGCTCTCACAGGAAGCGTAAAGCTGATGAGGTGGATGGACCATCAAAGAAACAGAAGAAGGAGGAAGAGGCGGAGAAGAAGAAGCTGGAGGAGCACTTGAAGGTACCTTCTTTTCCATTTAATTTCCTATTTTGGAGTAAACATCACATTTTGTTTGGTGGCCATGTTTTTATTATTCTGCGCTGTGTGGTGTTTTATTCGTTCATCTGCAGAACCAAAGCCAGCTAATTTGGGGCGTCAAAGACAAGCTGAAGAAGTTTTGTTCAATCAATGATATGAAGGAGCTGCTGATTGCAAATGGCCAGGATGTTCCCTCTGGAGAATCCAATGTAAGAGGGCCTCATCTTATTGAACTCCCACTGTATTCAAAATGAAATGGCATTGAAAGAAATCCATGCTGTTGACGGTACTTGTGTGTGTTCTTTAATTGACAGGTGGTGGACTGCCTGGCTGACGGCATGGCTTTTGGTGCTCTTGAGGCCTGTAAGGAGTGCACGGGCCAGCTGGTGTTTAAGGGCGACGCTTATTACTGTACAGGGGACATCTCAGCCTGGACAAAGTGTGTGTTCAAAACCACAACACCCATACGCAAAGACTGGGTCATCCCCAAGGTAGGTCACCTCATTTCAGGGCTCCTTTTGGTTCTTCATAGGGTGGCAATTCCCATGCTAAATCACCACCTGTAGCCTTGAGCAGTATTCATGTCATTGTAATGCACTTTAATAGTTGCATATAGCAGCTGAGTTTTGGTTGGACATATAGGTCTTGTTGATTATATCCAAGGTTGATAAAATATTCATACCGTCCATTCAAAGACCAAGAAAATGCCACATATTCTTGTCATAATTTACTATTTAGAATATTCTGGCTTTGTCATTTTAGGAATTCCACGAAGTTCCATTCCTGAAAAAATTCAAGTTCAAGCGACAGGACAGGGTTTACCCGAAGGAGGCTCCCACCAAAACCCTCACCGAAGCCAAAGCACAACCCATGGCGAGTGCATCCAGTGCACCGACTGAGCGACTGCCAGAGGGAGCACCTGCAGGTTAGTCAAGGCGGCAACATGCTGCAAATATTTCCTATCCTCTCTCTGTATGCTGAGTTTGTGATTTAATTCAACTCATGCATTTAATTAGGGTTGGGTACCATTTGGATTTTTACGATTCCGATGCCAAACTGGTACTTTTAAAACGATTCCGATTCCTAACCGATTCCCAAAAATTCTTTAAATTTAACAATATATTAACGTTTTAAAGTACTTAAATATATAATAAGTAAACCTAAGTCACCTAATAATAATAATAATAATTTATACTTTATTAATCCTGCAAGGGGAAATTACAATACCTAACACATAACTACAATAATTTAACAAATAACAGTTACACTATTAACAAGTAACAACAAAAATAAATGTTGTTAAGTTGGTATGCCAACCAGCTTCAAACTTTAGCAGTTCTTTTGCAGAACAATTACCATATTTGCCTTCTCTGGCAAGATATTACACCTCTCCTGATGTATGGCATGTCCTGCACAGGAGAAACCTCTCTGATGGTGTCCAAGAGGCCTGGACACACAGGTATGAGTTTGAAAGGGCATTTGGGGAGGCTGTCCCGTCTCCCCCACCACCAGGCTACAGGGTCTTGTCCTGAACGATAGACTAGCAGAGCAAGTGTAATCTGTTTACTAGCGATCACGTGCAGTCAGTTAATGGTTAATATGCCTTTTACGTCCGTTTTGGTGAGCCCAGAGGGAAAATATGGCATTTTAAAAGTAGCCTACATTTAAGATAGCTAGCTAACGGTAGACTACAGAGAAAGTGTGATATTTTTACATCCGTTTCGGAGTGTGTACAAAAAGCAGTCTATCAGCTGTAATTGTAGAGTGCATGTCGGGGGAATACCGCGCACACGCGCGTCACACCGCAAGCGGGCAGGTGCGCCTCCCTTTTTTTGCGCCGTAAAAGGGAGAAAGGAAAAAAAAGAGTCTGCCGCTGTCCGGAGAGACAGAGGGAAAATATTTCCGTCGGAACTGAAATTTGCGTTCTAATCCGGTCCAAATACTACCGTTTGCGTAGGGTTGGGTTGAACCCGGTTCCACTATGGAACCGGGTTTCGGTACCCAACCCTACATTTAATATGCACTTAGATCTAAATAAACAGAAAACAAATTAAGACGCCATGGCCAATGTTCAAATACTTACATACAGTGGTATTGTTGTAATGTTATAATTTTGTGATATCTGGGTTATTGTCCCATAGACAAACCTCTTACTGGTATGAAACTCTTGACTGTGGGGAAGCTGACTAAGAACAAGGATGATCTAAAGGTGGCTGTAGAGGAGCTGGGTGGAAAGATTACCAGCACAGCCAATAAGGCCTCTCTCTGCCTCAGCACAAAGAGTGAGTAACCAGTCAAACAAATGTAGGATTGCCAATATGTGGGCCAGTGAGTGCCCTCAATGTAACATTTCCAACTTCCTGGCTTCATCACACCTGCTTCCTCCTTGTGCTCTCACAGAGGAGGTGGAGAAGATGAGTAAGAAAATGGAGGAGGCGAGGGACGCTGGCGTGCGCGTGGTCTCCGAGGATTTCCTCACAGACATCAAGTCGTCGGGTAAAGCCCTCCAGGAACTGGTTTCCCTGCATGCCATTTCACCCTGGGGTGCAGAGGTCAAAGTCGAGGCTCCAGCTCCGTCTGCGGCCTCCAAATCTGGAGTGCTGGCTACCAAAAGCACAGGCAGGGTGAAGGAAGAGCAAGGTAAAGTATATATGTTGCTGTTATTAATGCATGTGCTTATAGATGTTTTATCAAAGTGTTTGTTGATGTGAGTTTTTTAGAGGGGGGATTATCTAGACTTAGCATTGGACTCTTATGGTGTATATTTAGAACTAACTGCATCTACACTATTACAGGTGGTAGCAAATCTAAGAAGATGAAACTCACAGTCAAAGGAGGAGCTGCTGTGGATCCAGATTCAGGTAGTCATGAGCGCCCTGAATTGTTCTCTGTGTTTTTTGTCTTCGTAGCTTGACTGATGATTTTGATTTCTTAGGTCTGGAGAACAGCGCTCATGTCCTGGAGCAGAGCGGGAAGATGTACAGTGCTACGCTGGGTCTCGTGGACATTGTCAGAGGAACTAACTCCTACTATAAACTGCAGCTGCTGGAGGATGATGTACAGAAACGGTCAGCGTTGCAGAAAATCATTTCACTTAGTGGTGCAGAGGTTATTAAATTACATTCAGGTCAGTTATTGAGGCATTAGACGAACTTGAACTGTAACAACCCATACATTTCACTTTATGGGGTGTCTACATTAGGGCTGTGTATTGGCAAGAATCTGGCGATACGATACATATCACGATACATGGGTCACGATTCAATATATTGCAATATATTTCGATACTGTGCGTGAGGTGATATATTGGGATTTTTTTAAAGTATAATTTTAGAAAAACTAATATTTCAAAAAAGACATGATGTTTACTTTAGGTAAACAATTCAGTACACAGAAAATCCCAGTTTGGGATTGTGGTTCACAGGTTCACAGCAAATTTTTATATGCTAAAGTAGGCCAAAATTCAGCCATAGCTACATTGTTAGCTTCTAGTAAAAAGTCAGGCACTGTTAGGCGAGGACACTAGTGGTGTGTCTCAGCATAGCCATCTAGCGGTAGGGGGTTTAAACACAACATAAATGTGAATTACTGTCTTACATGAATATTTTTGCACGGAAACTTAAAAAAAAAAATCAATATTGTGTTTTTGAAAATCGATACAGTATTGCAAAATAAAATATCACGATACTGAAGTGTATTGATTTTTTTCCTTACACCCCTAGTCTATGTGTGCTAGCTGCAGTGCAGTGGTACTGTGTTTGTTTCCACCATTATTGCAATGAGCGTTAGAATAGTCAGATGTCTCTTTCATGTATGTGCAGGTACTGGGTGTTCAGGTCATGGGGCAGAGTGGGTACCACCATCGGAGGCAATAAGCTGGACAAGTTTCATGACAAAAACTCTGCCCTGGACAACTTCCTGGGTGTCTACAAAGAGAAGACGGGCAACGACTGGAGCTGCTCCAACTTCACCAAATATCCCAATAAGTTCTACCCCCTGGAGATTGACTATGGACAGGTACACACATCAACACAGAACTAGAATGGAGATCTCCAACAGTGTGTTAGTTTCTGTATCTGACTGGATTTAGTTTTTCTCTGTGGTGTTCATGTTTCTTGTCAGGATGAGGAAGCGGTGAAGAGGCTGACGGCGACCGCCGGCACCAAGTCCAAGCTAGCCAAACCCGTCCAGGAGCTGATCAAGATGATCTTCGATGTAGAGAGCATGAAGAAGGCTATGGTGGAATTTGAGGTGAGACTTTTTTTAACTTGTTTGTGACTGTGTAGATAAAAATAAATAAACTGTCTACTTTTCCTCTGTTGTTAATAATAGTTGTATCCCTAGTAGGGGTGTGAATATTCACTGGTCTTCGATTACGATTTTCCTGTCAACGATTCCATCCGAATTGATATCACGATGCCTCACCTCCTCAATATTTTTATTTATTGCAACACAAGGTTTTCATCAACAAATTCAAGCAGTCAGATATATATATATATATATATATATATATATATATATATATATATATATATATATATATATATATATATATATATATATATATATATATATATATAAAAACTCCCCTTTTTATTGTATCTGCTATTGTATCTGCTCTTAAAAAATACACTTCCTGAATGTAGCGGAGTTTTAACACAGCAGACAAAAGGCAAAAACAAACAAGGAAAAAAGGTTGGGAACCACTGCCCTAGGCAAACCAAAAACAGCTGCTTTGATAAGAGCACCATTTTGGGGGGGGGGGGGGGGGGGTTGTAAAGAAAATACATTGTGCATTCAACTTTTATAGTGTTAGTGAACATCAATGTGCGCATTACTCTTTTGTGTCCTATATAGTTTATTTCTCCTCTCCTGTCTTCAGATTGACCTCCAGAAGATGCCCCTTGGAAAGCTGAGTAAGAGGCAGATCCAGAGTGCCTACGCTCTGCTCACTGAAGTCCAGCAGGTCAGCTACCAACAACCCCCTCCACAAGGGTTGTCTCAGTATTCACCTTTCTATTGGGATTTCTCTTCGTAGTGTGGTGCATTGCAATCCACTTTAACACATTCAGTTTCTTTGCCAGCTTCTTTTCAATTCAGTTAGTGTCTAGTGATGATTTTGTGACATAATTAGTAGTGCTTCTGTGCCAGTGGTTGGACCAGATATCTGTAGTGCACATTCTCCCCTGAACATGCAATGATTTCTTAATCATTTTGACCATACTGGTCATTTTGTTTTATCATAGGCTGTGTCAGAAAGTATGTCTGAGGCCCACATCCTGGATCTCTCCAATCGCTTCTACACCCTGATCCCTCACGACTTTGGCATGAAGAAACCCCCACTGCTCAGCAGCCTGGACTACGTTCAAGTAAGGACACAAACACTGTATCCTACTGTACAATTCTCTCTTGCTTTATAAATAGATGGAGTATAAATGGATCTCATAATTCATAACCACATACATCACTGTTCAGGCTAAAGTTCAGATGTTGGACAACCTGTTGGACATTGAAGTGGCATACAGCCTGTTGAGAGGAGGGGCCCAGGACGATGAGAGTGATCCCATCGACATCAACTATGAGAAACTTAAAACCAAGATTGAGGTGAGAATTTTCACCCTTTCATAGTTATGGACGGTGTGCAAGATTATGAATTAAGAACAATGTTCAGCATGATCATTGTATGAAGAGATTAGGTATGGAAAGATTACAGTATGCTATATATTTGTTATTTTACAGGTTGTTGACAAGACTACAGATGAGGCTAAGATCATTTTGGAATATGTTAAGAACACCCATGCTGCTACACACAACACTTACACACTGGAAGTTCAAGAGGTAAGTCATCTTTGGGAACAACAGTGTTAACGTGACAACTGCTTTATTTGAATACTTTGTTGCAAATTCTTAGATTGTATACATTTGTGTTTATAATCATCACAAACTATATGTCTTCGATGTAACTTTGTTCAGAATTATTATCATGAATTACCATCTCACCCTATTTCCGGGCTTTTTCCCCATCTTCTAGATCTTCAAAATTGCTCGAGAGGGAGAGCGCCAACGGTACCGTCCCTTCGAGGAGCTACATAATCGCCAGCTACTGTGGCACGGTTCTCGCACCACCAACTACGCTGGTATCATGTCTCAAGGTCTTCGCATTGCCCCTCCAGAGGCCCCAGTGGTGCGTTTTTGTTTGTGGTTAGGCTTAGTTCAAGTTTGTGGGGAACCAAAGGCTTCTCCTCTGTTTGTTCTTAAGCAACAATGTAATAATTTCATAAATATCTGTCATGTTTTCAGTTGTCTTCTTCAGTCCTGTGTTACATTGCCGTTTTGCTTCATTTTTTTTCTAGACTGGTTACATGTTCGGCAAAGGTGTGTACTTTGCCGACATGGTGTCTAAGAGTGCAAACTACTGTCACACCTCCCAATCAGACCCTGTAGGCCTCCTGCTGCTGGCCGAGGTTGCCCTCGGCAACACGTACGTGACCATCTCTGAGTTCTTAAAAAAAAAAAAAAAAAAAAAAAAAACCCTAAATACCAACCTTTTCTTCTGCTTTAAAGATATGTGATGATAATATAAATGACTGTATCTTTTTATTTTTTTTTTTAATGCAGACATGAATTGAAGAAGGCGTCCCACATAACAAAAGTACCTAAGGGCAAGCACAGTGTTAAAGGTGAGAGAACTTTATGGGTCACTGCTCATTTTATTTTGATTGTCCATGTGCTGTTTGAGGAATATTTTGGAATGGACATATATGCATAACTTGTTTTGTTGAACACTGTAATTATTATGGTTGGACATATGCCAGCTCAACTGCCTCTTGTTAATAATACATAAAAGTGTTTGCATACTGCTTCAGTTTTTTCATTTATTAACTTTAATTTTCTTGCAGGTTTGGGTCGAACTGCTCCTGATCCAGGCGCATCTGTCACTCTAGACGGTGTGCAAGTGCCTCTGGGAAAAGGAGTCAACACTAACATTGATGACACAAGTCTCCTGTACAACGAGTATCCTTTAACACTGACCACCTGGGTTTTGAATTTAATAATAGTTTTGCCCCCATATGACACGTGTTTCCTGCTTTGCCATATAATTTATTATTCAATAGTCTGTAGAAAAGTGCCAAAGAACATATTGTTCTTGACATTGAATAAACTAATTTGTAATCACTAATTTGTAAAAGCTGAGCTGTCACTGCTGTGCTTTTGATTTTACTCTATTGCCAAGTTCTCACAACACGAGATTTAGCCTTAATTTAGACCAAATGAGATTGATCTTGGAAGGCTGTTTACATATGGAAAGCTGCGTGGTATATCTCAGCATAACTTATCTTTTCATTTCTAACCTCCTAATCATGATGTAGATCACTCTGAGGCGCCAATGGATTGTCATACCTGGATGAAATAAGCTATTCTGACATAAACAATCCTTACTGAATGTTTAGTTAAAGACCGTTCACAAAAAAACAGGACTAGAAACCTCTCTGGTGTTTTAAAATTAAGATTTACTCTACAGGGCCGTTGATTCTCTTACCTTGGATCATCTTTTTCTGTTCACATCATGTCTGTACTTTGTGTGAAATTTCCTCCTTATTTCTCATGTGTCGTCATATTATCTGTATAGTTTCTGTTTTCCTTAACCGCTGTTCCTCCAGGTACATCGTGTATGATGTGGCGCAGGTAAACATGAAATATCTCCTGAATGTCAAGTTTAACTATCAGACGTCCCTGTGGTGAGAGGGGCTGTGTCCGAACCCCGTTCAGTGAAAACAAAGACCACGGTTGCCTCCAAACGCCTGGGCTTCATTCGACGTTTGAAAAAGGAGTGATGCTTTCCAAACTCATCATTGAGAAATCTCTAGTCACTTTATTTCTTTTTTATCGGGTTTACAAGCTGGCAGCCTTTCATCTTCTTAGTAACGCATTAGGTACTTAAATACCTGCTTCAGAATTACTCAAAAGACAAACAGAAATCAAAGTTCAATATAGTGGTTGAAGCCCAGTGCATACTACATAGAAAGATTTTGGTTTAGAACATCAGAAAATGTTTTTAGTTTTCTGTCTCAAATGGTTATCTTGAATTTAAAAAGAATCTTATTTCTTCACTCTTTAATGAACCCGTAGTTAATAAGGCTTATTACTATACGTTTAAAAGGAGTTTTGAGTTGTGAACAACCAAACTGTGGACGTACACAAACCAGTAGCTACTCAGATGAAGATTTTGTGGACTGTTGGGTTTAAAATACTGTTCAAGGTTTGACGTGTATATATTTGTTTTGTTTGTCTATCAAGCTGTCTTCCATGCAGAAAAGGAAACAAATATAAACATGGTTTGTGTTTATGCAAAGTATTATGTAAGAGAAACAACTGACATGGTATATGGCACCCTTTTTCTTAGTGTTTTTCTCGCTTACCCCAAATACAATAAAATGTTGAGTCCTCAAAATGTCATGTCTGCGTTTGTGAGCTAATTATTTTCAACCACTGCATGTGCATCAATTTTGGATTAGATTTCAGTGTGGAAATAAATGTAAATTTGCTTGTCAAGTTTTTCAAAGTGATAAGATACTTGATTTATTTCATTTAAGGGCTTTCTCTTTTCTCCCATCAGTAGGACAGATACTGATCAATTTTCCAGGAGCTAGAGGGATTCTGCAGGATGGAGCTTGGGCTTGAAGCTGGATCTTGTACGACCCATTAGAAACCCTTCTGCGTGTACACAGAAATAGCATTTACTAACAATTTCCCATTTGAAAGAGGCTGGTGTTCTTTATGAAAGGTATTTTATACTGGATGTTGTTTAACTCAAGGTATAACAATTTTCACCTGAAGAAAAATATTCGACCACTATCCCAGCAATGAATGAGAGACAAAAAAAAAAAAAAATTAAATCTGTGGCATTAATAACTGAAGTGCTGTGTGAAACAATAGAGGGATGCTTAGTGCCTATTCTGACTACCAATTTTGCATATGATTTGGTTTTCCAAGCATTTTCCGTAACATTTTGTAGGGATAGTTGAATTTATATTAAGTGCATATGCATATATAATTCAAAGTGATTCTCCAACCATCGGTTTGATCAATTATAGGATTTTTATTTCTCAAATCGCCCTCCACATAGCGTCCCGACCCAGAATGCATTTTGACAAGGTCTTTGAAAAAGCGGCGCGGCTAATTCAAGATGGCGGAGATGGACCAGCTGTTAGACGAGAGTGAGTAACAACTCAAATTCATGGAGTTTTGCATTGTAAACACACAGCGGTCCTGTAGTGAAACAATAAATATTTGGCGATAGACTGCCATCTTTTTCCATGTAATGAATACCGTAAGTTTAGGGCAGAATTCATAAAGTCATCTTTAGACGCAAAGAAATACCGGTCTGTCCAAGTCAGCTAACGCCTGTTAGCATTAGAGGCTAACCATAGCTAATGTTGGAGTTGAGCAAGTTACTTTAGCTCAACTGGGTAAACAAATAACGTTAGCTTAGCTCTGAGCTAACGTCTGCTAGCGTTAGATCGTAAGCAGCAACAACAAAAGGACTACCATAACGTCTATATTACCAAAGTACACATGCTAGCTACTAGCTATCTGTTTTGGCTGTCATAGTTTTGTTAGTCCTTCCTTATAACGTTATTTAATTTAACGTTCGTTAGCGCTGGTTAACGTTACGTGGTAACGCGTTGTGTATCGGTTTAACAAGCTGGTGAAGGGAAAATACCCACGTTATTTGGCTAATAACAGCTGAAACTGTAATTCCAATCGATGTAAACGTAGCTAGTGCATGTACTGTTGACTAAATATAATCTACTGGTTGTAACATAGTGTAACGTTAGCTTGTTTAACGTTAGCTTATTTCGTTGATATGGTCTGTCCAGCTGATGTTATGCCCGTGCTTGACAGCTCATATTGGGGGTTAAGGCCTAACTGACTGCGCTAGCTATAACGTTATTATATAACTTCAGTTACCCTGCCCTACACTGTTTAAAGGACAGTCTCATAGACAATGTGTAGACGTTTTCTTTGATAGCTAAAATAAATGTATAATTAACTTAATACTAAAGACCATGGCCTAGTTACCTTTTTTTAATCGCAGTGACTTGTTTAGTAAAATATGTACAACATTTTATAGTTACTGTGAATTGATGTAGACCAATGTTTTTTCTTTCTCAGGCTCCTCAGCAGAGGCACTTGTCAGTCTAAAAGGTATGTGGGCTGTGTCTTTGTCTTTCTGTTTTTGTTTTTGGCACTGTGTAAGTGTATTACACTTCAGCTACTGAAAGTGGAAGTCAAATTCCTTCTATGCCTAAACATACTTGGTCAATGAAAATTGTTTGAATTCTGATTTGATATTGTCTGTGTGTATTAGCTGATACATGTCAAAGTTTTCATGACTTAAAGTCTTCAGGAATCGTATGCCCTGGATTAGACATCTGCATGACTCGCCATAATGACAAGCTTTCAGTGACAGTCTAGGATACAGTGGAGTAAAGTGTCATATAATTGCTTCCACTGCAGTTTTGTCCCCACATTTGGCAAAGATAAAAGGTGTTAAGACCTGTAAGACAATTATCTATTCCAGTATCGCTTGTAAGTGGAAGCTTCATTTCTAACTTCTGTGATTTTAAAATATTTTTTCAGTATGACATTTGATAATGAGAGAGTCTCACTGGGGTCTTTTATCTGTTGTCCTTACACTATTTGGAATAAATGCATTGTTTTGTTTGTTTTTTTTCTTTTTTATAGAAGGCAGTTTGTCCAACACTCTGAATGAAAAGAACAGCTTCCCAAGAGCTCACAACACCAGGGGACGACATTCCTCCCTCACAATGGACACAGTAAGAGACGTGGTGTTAGTTTGTCAATTCTAAAACTTGTGAAGAGGAGGCAATAGAGGAGCTTCTGTTATACACAATATTATGAATGCTAAGCTTAAAAACATTACATAAAGTTAGTTAATGCAATGTGATCAAGTGCAGTGCAAACCTCGGTTTCAAAATTACCATACTGGAATCAACACCATTTCAGATGTTGTCTAAATTAAAATTGCAGGAGAAAATTACTAACTGCACAAAGTAGTATTTGCAGGGTTAATATATTGAATTGCATTATATTGTAAATTGTATTATGTCTTTTACAAGAGAGATCTATCACATATTGGCACAAAAACATAGGACCTGAGCTGCGTGATTTTCAGTGTGACTGTTTAAAAGAGGTTTAGTCTTCAGATATGAAAAATTGAATGACATTGTCTGTTACTCAGTAATTAAGGGGTTGTTTAATATGAAAGTATTGTGATGATGATTGAAATGCAGATTTGGAAGGGATATGCATTCCACATGTAACTGGTCTGTACGTCTAGTGCAAATCTATGTCGTAGTTGGCAGTATTTCTGAATGGCAGTGGCAGTTTGGGACCCCTCTGGAAATACTTGTCCCAGCCTTCAGGAGAAGGTATAGGAAATACTGCAACCCAGAGCAACTCATGCACACTGCGTGCATGAGGTGGATATTTTCATCTCACCAGAAAATAATTTGTCAGAATGGCAGAATTAATTAAACCATATTTTCTGCATACAAATCCAATAAATGTGGTGCACATTAAATCAATGTATTTAAAGTTACACACGACTAATGCACACAGCATGATTGGCACTATTCATAAACTCCTGTCCGCATTTGTCCTTCCAGCCCACACGGAGCTCAAAGAGGAGCCGTTTGTTTCGGGAGGAGGACGAGTCACCCCAGCAGCGTCTCCCATCCAGATCCCCTCGGAGGAGCCAGAGGGTCAGCACCACACCACAGGTAAAGACTACACACCATGAAAGTGATTCATAGTGAGTAAGAGCCCTTCCTTCTGTCTTCGCTTGTCAGTAAGCCTACCTGTGCTGCAGCATTTGTTTTACTATTGGCTATGTATACCCTTGGCTTAAGCAAGCACACGCCATATTAATGTCTAGTTATTTTAGCCTACATTAGCAAAAGAAGAGAGAGCCCATGACTGGTCCAAATTTGGCTATTTAATTACATTCTTGATTCAGTCATTTACCACATTACAGCAAATGTTAATGTTGAATTCAGTTTTTTACGGTATAGCACAGAGTTGTAATATCTGGTGTATATAAGTAAATCCTCTTTATCTATCCAAGTAATTGTGGCTACGTTTTAAACCATTTACTATTCCTTAGACAGTTTTAACCAATCCACTTACAAAAAAAAAAGCTTAATGAAAGTCCAGACACGATGTTGACACGTATTTAAAAATAAAATAAATATGTAAATATATAAAATAAAATATAATCAACTAGGAGAGAACAGTCAGTAGATAGCTAGAATCTGAGTAGGATAACCCTTCTTAGGCTATGTTCACACGTCTTTTTTTAAGCTGCCAGTGTCTGTTTTACATTATAATAAGTCCTGAGCCACCACCGACTTCTTTTTTACAGCTCAAGGAGCGTCTTTTTGAAGTTGAAAAAAGTTAAACTTTTCTTAAAAAAAAAAAAAAAAAAAAACCCGCCCTATGTCAAGAGCTTTTTTGACAGTCGACCAGTGACAAGCAGAGTAGCCAGACCTGTCGTTTTCATAACAACAAGAAAAAAAATGGAGTCTGAGCACAGCGAGTTATGGTATGACCGGGTGCTCCCTGTACAAGGAACTCGCTTTGTTTTATGTAACGTTAGCAGCACCACTCTCTCTCTCTGTTCTTTCTCTAGCTTGCTCCACCACTTAGTTTTATCTTTTGTTAGCACCGGTCCACATAGCGCTCTAGCTAGGATACTGTAGCAGTAGCTGTTGTTATAGCAACACAAGATGCTCTCGGCTGCTTTTTAGAATAAAAACGCTGCCAGCTGCTTCTTCTTTTTTCACCACAAAAGCACTCTAATCAACCTTTTCTTGTCAAAAAAGACACCAAGTGTGAACATAGCCTTAAGAGTTCAATTTATTGTATTTTACTGTATGTGGAATGACTGTTTTAATGTTTTGCTCTACAGAAATGTTCTAATGTGGTGACGCCAGATAAGAAGGCATCCCAGAAAATAGGCCTGAGATTAAGAAACCTCCTCAAGCTACCCAAAGCTCACAAATGGTGCATCTATGAATGGTTCTATTCCAATATTGACAGGTAAAGTCTCACTTCAGAAAACTGCAATTCAAATTCAGATTAATTGTAATCAATTCAGAGATGATTTAACAGTGTTTGATCTTTTTGATCATCTGTAATTACATTGAACATGGTTTGAGAGGTGTCACAACCCGGCTCCTGGGCCGCAACAAGAATGGGAGACCAAGATGTGGTTTAAGCATAAAATAGGCATTTATTTACAAAAACAATACTAAGGAACAGAAAAGAACGTGGAAGTAGATAATCACTTATTAATGGGTGTGTGGGAATGGCTTTAGCGTGCAAAACCAAATTGACGGCTGCGGTGAGGGAAGAGAGACAGACAGTCTGTGGGAAGGTGAGGAGCTTTTATAGCCAGAACCACACCGGCCCAGGTATGGCTCATGAAGATAACGACAACCCTCTGCCTTGACCCTGATCCTGTGAGGCAAATGAGAGCCAGCAGTACAAAAGCCACAGGGACACCGAGTGGAGCGGAGGGGTTGTCACAGAGGTTAGCGGCAACCTTATCAGAAATGTTTGTAGGACAATGTTGTGTTAACTATGTTGTGTCTTATTGTTTTATTTTCCAGACCCCTCTTTGAGGGTGACAATGAATTCTGCCTGTGTCTCAAGGAGTCTTTCCCCAACCTAAAAACAAGAAAGTTGACACGGGTTGAGTGGGGAACAATCAGGAGACTGATGGGAAAACCTCGACGGTATGCTGCAGTCTTTAAGCTTTGTGCCTCTACACACCATTTTCATTCATCTTCATTTATGTCAGAATTTTACATGTATGTGAAATAGTTTTTCTCCCTGAGATTTGTATAACACTGTTTCCTCAAAAGACTTGAAAGAGCTGTTACAGCACTATGCTTTGCTGTCCCATCTAGGTGTTCATCTGCATTCTTTGCCGAGGAGCGGACGGCGCTGAGACAGAAGAGGCAGAAGATGCGCCTGCTGCAGCAAAGAAAACTGTCTGACGTGTCGAACTGCAAAGACCTCCCAGATGAAATCCCTCTGCCGCTCATCATAGGAACCAAAGTCACTGGTTAGAGGACAGAAATGAACATGCACCACTGTCAGCAGTTACAACAGCCAGACAGCTCTCGTTAAATGTTCTGTTATTATTGCAGTAAAATGACCTAATTAAAAAACACTTGTCAAATCCAAAAGAAGGGCAATTTTCACCCTGCACTGAAAAACAAGTAAGTAGAGTAAGATTACTAGTAAGAGTGCAGGAGCCAGAAACATATTTTTTTTATCATGTGCTATGGACGTCTCACACACCGACCTGAGCAGCATTACCAGTACGAATTTGGATTTTGTTAGTTTGTTTTCTTTTTGTGCCACAGCGCGACTCCGAGGCGTCCATGATGGGTTGTTCACAGGGCAGATCGATGCAGTGGACACCAGTGCTGCCACCTATCGTGTCACCTTTGACCGCAGTGGCCTGGGAACACACACTGTGCCTGACTACGAAGTTCTGGTAAGAATTACCTGTTGGCTTTCAGCTCCACTCTAGATGCGTTTGAGGTTAGACAAGCAACACCTTTAGGTTGTCTTCGTTTTATTTTCATTAAAATACACTGTCGTTAAAAAATATGAAAGAAGAAATTGTGGAAATACGAAAATGAACAATAGCTAAAGGATACTTTACTAAATACTAAAGGAATTTGATAACCTGTTTTCCAGAGCAATGAGCCCAATGAGACCATG
Source organism: Zingel zingel (assembly GCA_023566125.1). Classification (NCBI taxonomy): domain Eukaryota; kingdom Metazoa; phylum Chordata; class Actinopteri; order Perciformes; family Percidae; genus Zingel; species Zingel zingel. Next base: position 18,716,002 of record CM042332.1, read on the forward strand.
CCCATTTCAGCCTTTGCCCAGAAGCATCGGATATCACGCTACATGCAGAACCTTGTGACTCCGCCTAGAGGGCCTTACCCGTCCGCTACCACACCTGTCCTCATGGTACCGTAACACTACATCTAATGACAGATATACATGTGCTGCGTCATCACACTTGTCCCTGGTGTCTCAGTTAACGTCAATGATATGTGCTATGCTGGTTTATCTACTGCAACCGATACTCCGATACCGATACTCCAGCCAATAAATCGGAGATGGTATTGGTCAACATATTTTGTACAAGCAGGCTTTAAATGTATTTATGCAAAAGTATATTTAGATATGCTAGTCAGTTGTGGGATTTACTGTATAAGGACAGTTCAAGCATTGTCACGCTGAATCAAGTCAGTTTTATCAACACCAACATTTAGAAACTTAAATCAAAAAAGGGAAATCTGGTTATTGTGTTATCTTTTGTGAACTTTCATTCTTAAGAAAACAAATTATCATACTGCAACTCTTCTTGAATCTTCTTTTTTGTATATATAACAGGACAATGACCCTCTTATCAACCCTTCACCATGGAGGAACAAACTGCCTGGTGCTGAGGGAGATACTCTGGGAGGATTTCCTGTCAAGTTCCTTGTCCAAGTGGTAAATACTTTCTGTTAAATGGAATACTAAAACCTGACATCCTAAACCTTTGTTACACGTTGCTTTAATACATGCTTTGTCTTATTTTTTCACGACTAGACAAGGCTGTCCAAGATCCTCATGATCAAGAAAGAGCACATCAAGCACTTGAAAGAAATGAACACAGAGGCAGAGAAACTGGTACAATCATCATAATAAAAATAAACAAAAAAAGTTGCTTCAAAACCGATTAAATATGTTCCGAGATGCATACATCAAGCCTAACTAAAACTATGATTGTGTTCAGAAGTCGTACTCGATGCCTATTGACCTCGACTTCCAGAAGCGATATGCTACCACGGTGCTTGAGCTTGAACAGCTCAATAAAGATCTCAACAAGGTGCTTCACGAAGTTCAGCAGTTCTGCTGTGATGTAAGTCAATAGATCCATTTAAGTCCAATCACTAATTATTGCTCCTGAAGCTAAGTACAGGAAAGTATGCTTAACTGTAGTATTTCATGCCTAGTTCTGTTATTCTTAGCATCCCACTTTATAGTAGACTAATCTGGAAAAAAAAAAAAACAGTGCCTTGTTTAAAATGTGAATCACCACGTGTCCATCCAGCTTGCTCCAGATCAGGGCATGGTTCCAGCCGACCATCCCACAGAGCTGCGGCGGCGTTGTGAAGACGAGGCCCAGCAGATGGTGCAGCTGAGCAACTCGCTGAAGGACGGACAGCAGAGTGTGACAAACCCCAGCCTCACACTCCTCATCTCCCGCCTCACTGCTCTGCTGCTCCAGATCAAGGTAGAGGATGTTTAAACGCTCAGCTGCTGCTGTCTGATTTCTTTACTGCTATTTCTTTACTGCTTGTTCCTATTATTGTATTATCAGATGTACAATGGATGTTACATACTGTATTTACGGTAATTTATGGCAGAGAGGTCAGCACAAATTCTGCTGCAACATCAGAGAAGCCTGTTGTGAACTTTCTTTAACAGCGTTTGTATGTACACTGAACAATATTTAACTAATTAACCAATACTTTCATAACCTGTTCATTACTCAATTCGGCCTGTTTTGTTCCAGTGTCTGGCAGATGGAGGAGACCTGAATTCTTTTGAGTTTAAATCTCTAACAGACTCCCTTAATGACATCAAGGCATCAATTGATCCCTCCAACCTCAGGTAAAAAAGACCCTGTACTGTTTCTAACTACGCCTCCTTACACCGATTTCCCGCTGGGCGCGTCTTTGCTGTGCTCCGGCTGTGTTCCGGTTTTGTTCCGTCCTCCGCTACGCGCCATACCACACCGGGAGTGTCTTAGAAGCAGAGCGTCTTGCTGCCCGACACGTAGCTTTTATTGTCTCTACAAGTACTTCTACAGAACAATCACGTCTTCATTAAGCTAGTATCTACCTTCCACTCCAAGCACTCCTGCAATTAAACTCCATGCCTTCTCTTTTCTGGCATTGCCCTTATAAAAAAGATCTGTGATGGCTTATTGTCTTTATCCAACTCCAAGATGAATCTCTCGTCGTCTGTGGTGTTGTAAAGGAGACGTATGTGATATTGGGAGGGGTGTTTTGGTAAATTGACTGGATACGCTCGCTGCTACACTTCCTGCCCGGCTGTCCAAACGCCCCGCAGCTCATGTAAAAATAGACCTGGCATGTATCTTTGGCGGCGCAGAGAGCTGCTTTACGCACACTTCTGGGACGTGCCTCAGCGCGGCTGGTGGATTATCAAGCATTGATTTGAAAGGCTGCGATTGCTCGGAACGCAGCGCAGACGCGCCCGGTGGAAAACCGGGGTGAGTCTCACTACACACAATGGTGAATTGCATGGTTTAAAGTTTTCTATCTGTGTCAGGGGCATACATAAATAATTAAACATGTTCCTTTTTTTATTATCCGTATCCGTGTCACCATTCAGTCAGTCTGAAGTACTGAAAATCTCTCATACTATTGTCTTTTCTGTGTTTCTAGTTGCTTCCAGAATAATGTTGAGATCCATGTGGCACACATCCAGAGTGGCCTAAGTCAGCTGGGCAATCTGCATGCATTTTCGGCCAACAACACCAATGCAGTCTGAGTACCTGCATCATCCACACCACGCAGAGGTGCGCTCCATTCATATCGTCTGTTGAGATGGTGCTTTCACCTGAACTGAAACAAAGACTGCAAACACAAAAACTCATGTGGATGTGGATGCTGACAACCACCATGCAATCTGGATTTGGATGAGTTCTGCCTCAGACTCCCCTTTTGTGCTGAAGGAAGGGAGGATGTCATAAGTATTTTACATTTTATTGTATGAAAATGTTCGTGCACCCAATTGAACACAAATCTGAAAGAGCTTAAGCTATTGCCACAAATCCACATCTTCAATCTCTCAATAGTTATTTATTGGTTTCATGTGCCAAAACATTGATTCTTACAGTTTTTATAGTCCATATTTATTTATTTTTGAGTAGGTGTGTATGGTTATGAAACAATATTTTGCTATTTCTAAAGTTCCCCCCTGTAAGTGTTGTGTTCTGTTGCTCTATTAATGGTATGAACAGGGAGGCTAAAGAATGTTTTATAAAATTGTTTATTGTAGATAATTGTACAATATCTCTGATTATTAGGACTATTGTCAACATTTCTGTTGTGTATTCAGAAATGGCTTTTGTAATTTTGTGTGCACTGAAAAGAGATTTTGGTATTTTTATAAAGGAGAACTCTGGGGTTTTGATGCCTTTTACTCCTCAAGATGATCTAAGCAGTTCCATATTCGGCATGGCTGTTACTGCAACCCCCACACTAAGCCGGCATCACTGATGTAAGCCCAAAAAGTTTAAGTCAGTTTTTTCCTAGAGAATCTCCTTTTCCAGTTTTGTAAAGTTGTATATGAGAGTGCCTCAGGGCAATTGTATATAAATGTTTCCGTCTTTTTATATTAAACATAATATTGTAAAGCAGTGTTTGGTTTTCTAGTTTTAAGTCTTTATTAACATACATAGCCAATCAACTGTTGTTTTCTTTTTACAATCAACAGTTTTATTACTATTTTACAATAAATACACATTTTCCTTTTATGCAAACAAACAACTGAATACTGCCTCTTATGATACATGGAGCTGTCTTTATATCAGCTCTAATAATGCATCACATGAAGCCACCAAAGCCAGCCATGGCCTCGTTTTCCCAGTCAGAGTCTGAGTCAGTGAAGTCCTGTGCCTCAGTGGCATGGATCGGGGAGAAGTGACTGAACCTGTCCCCTGTCCCTCTCACGTGTGGATACTGCATGTGGCATCCATTATCCTTGGGTGATGACCTGCTGAAGTTATTCTGGGTGGGAATGGGAGGAATCACAACTTTCATTTCTGGTCCAATGGTCTTGTTAGGTGGGAAGTTGTCATATTCCACCAGAACCTTTGGACTCTGGTCGCCGGTTATGTTGGCTTCCATCTTGGGATGATGCTCGTTCTCCTTGGGATACAGATGGACGTTACAGCAAGGGACATTAACACTCATCTCAAGTCGCTGCATCTGCTCAGGCTTTACTCTGGTTCCGTCCTCATAGATGCAGGAGACAGACGTGTGTTCGTAGCCGCTGGGATTGGTGGGCATACTGGTTCTGTGAGTTTCATCTGGGTTTTGGTGCATTGTAGGTCGGAAACTGTCCTCCAGTCCAAAACCTCCTATCCTGTGTGCCTCGGCTCCATGATTGCTGTCATACACTGAAATAGATAAAGAGAGAAGCAATTAGTTCTGAAATAAAATAAATGTGTTTTTACATTGCTCTTTTGCTTATTCCCTACACTGGAGAGATACGTTTTCAAACTACATATTAGGTGACTTCAAGTGTATTAAGGAAGATATTTCAGCAGCAAATTGCCATATTCGTTATGTAATGTGACTGGAAGGACAAAAAAAACTACAAGTGAGCACTTGATGCTTGAGTGAAAAAGTGGATATGAACCCAAAACAAAAATCTTGTGACTGTAATAAGTACCCCTGTCTGGGCCCATCCGGCTCTGGAGCTGGCTGAAGGGGCCAGCTGCTGGCGGGTTTGCGGCCTTCATGGGCACTGATGAGCCAACTTGGCGACGAGACTTGGCCCTTCTGTTTTGAAACCACACCTGAAATTTGAGGTGGACAGTTTAAACACTGTACAATAACTTGAGTGTGATAATATTCACAAACTTTTTTTTTTTTTAACAAATGTGGCCTATTAAAAAAATCATCCCACACTTTTGGATTTATTATATAGGCCTAGGCATTAGGCCTACCTGAATTCTGGACTCCGGTAGCCCGGTCAGAGCCTCCAGTCTCTCTCGCAGGTAGATGTCAGGATATTTAGTGTCTGAGTAAACTTTCTCCAGCACCTCGATTTGCTGCTGGGTAAAGTTGGTCCTCTTTCTCCTGTGGGTCAGTATTGCCACACATTTATCCGCCCTCGGGACTGAGTTTGCAGGGTTGAAGTAGTTTGGAACGTCTGGGGCTCCATAATCTGAAAAGAAAACGTACAGAATGTTAAGTTAATAACGATAGATAGGCCTAAGTCTGAGTCACAGACACATAGCCTACTGGACTACAGAACCAGCAGCTGTAAAACCGTTATTTACTGTGACCAGCGGTGTAGGCTACTACAGACTACAGTTTGTCCCAAAAGGATACATTCGCTGCCAGCCACATACCTGAGTTCACCAAGTTGTTAATCTGCAGAGGTCCCTCGTGATACATCTGGAAATGATTCAGCTCCCCGACGCGCATATTCCCATGAACTGAAGACATGGCCCTCAACGTCTTATTTCCAGCGACTGAGTTGTGCTGCTTCTCGCCGGGGTTTTAAATCCCCCCGCGATCAAAGGTGATGCGGCCTGTATGTGTGAATGGGGCAACCATCGGTGCCGGCTGGCACTGCAGCGGCCACACGGTTCAGACGTCTGCAGGCCGCTGGAGGTGTGAGGCATCACACCTGGTAAGGTGGAGCGGCCGCGGGTCTCTTTAAAGGGGTTTTAATGGAATCTGCATGCTCAATACACATCGGCAGTGAAAACATTTATCCGCTTTGGAATGGATGAAGCAATAATGGACCTACAGCCTTCAAAGACAGGCAGTCGGAAACGGCTATTTCCTCGACGCGGGTTAGAGACTCACAAGGGATGCAGTTTGTTGCTTAATAATCGAAGTTAATACATTTTTGAAAAATATATTGTCCACTGTCAAGTAGATCACTAGGAGATTATTAGATGTTTCTGCTGTAGCCTCTATAATAATCTCCAGTCAAAGTTCATATATATTTTTTGCAAAGAATATTTCATATTTCCACACATTTCAACAACTGAGTGTAAAAGCCATTCGGAAAGGCTTTTACACTCAGCAAGTTTTCCTATGTTCAAGCATCAGGTATTTGTGTAGGCTAACGAAATACAGAGTATTTATATTGAGTAGCCTATATTTTATTAGTATAGCAGAGATAAACTACAAATAATGTAAAGGATGTATCATTCAAAATGCATTTAATTCCTGTATTCTGACTGTGACTCCACATCTAGACCTACGTGCTTACAGGTTTGTAAGTTTGTTTGGGGATAGTGTTTTTCCTTTAGGCTTAAATGTCAAAGAATATAAGTTTATGTTTCATAAATATTCAGGTCTTTAGAGGTCTGCTCCTCCACATTGATGTATGTAGGGAATTATGCTGAGTGTCCCCTTTCAGTAGATACAAAGTCCATCTCAATACACAAACCTCACTTCAAAAGTACTCTGGAGTGGGCACTTGTTATTGAATGGGTCACCTTCATTTGATTCTCAGGGGATCAAGTCAAGAGGTCAGGTAGCACCACAGACAGACTAATTTGTTCACACATATTTGGACAAGAGTGAACTTTAATGGTTACATGTACTATTAATAAGAGTCCAAGCTTATTTCTCATGTCAGAGTGAATCTTTACTTGGATAAGTAGGCTATAGGTTCAATTCCATGCATCATATTTAATTACTTTGGGTGTGGGGTGACATGATTGCAGAACAAAGTGATTGCCAGACTTTTCACTACATCTTCAATTCTATGATTTATGGGATGCATCTGTAACTGGTTTTAGTCACCGTAGAATAGATTGTATGAGTCATTATGCTCCTGAAAGAGACATTGTTGCACGGAAGAAGAAAAAAAAAATGTTTTCTCTGGTTATTTTCTTGTCTATCTCTGTGGGAAAATGACCTGACAGCATGTCATCTCACATCCACAGCACTTATTGATCTCTGCAATTTGACACATACAGCATTGTTCAGATAGGACATGCTTGTTGGTAAAGACATTCACAGTTCACAGGCTGCTTTGTCTGAGAGCCCTAATTGGGTATTGCCTGTGTGCACAGACCAGATTGCTATGCTAAAATCAGGCTGTTGAAGTTCCTGATCTTTTGTAATGGACAATGACAATGTTTTCTGAGAGCTGGAATGAACAGTAAATGCCTAATACATTCCTCTGTGGCCACAAAGCTCTTCAGCCATGGCCAATGACAAATATGAATTCAGCATTGTTGTAATGCACTTTTGCTTTTAGTGTTTGTATTCATTATGCAGTCATAATTTCTAGCTTGGCAGCCCATGATAGGACATTGACTTTTAATTTAGATTAAAATAATGCAGTTCTACGTTGATCCATGCTGGAATACAGTATTGTAGTTAACAGATTGTACTGTCAAACATCAAACAGTAAAAAGAAAGTGGGATTTCTACTGGCCATTTCCACCAGTTGACTCTGCAGACACAAACAAAAGCTTGTTCACACCTTTAATGTCTGACCATTGTTTAATCCACAGTTTGACCCGTGACCACAATACATTTGACCTGCAGACAGACAGGTAAATTATCCTCACAAGTTTGCAGGTATATGTTAAAATGTCAGCTGTTTTATGGGCCTTTGTTATGAGTTCAATCTTTGTGTATTTGAGGGACATTTTAGTACACATATAGCCTAGTTTCAGAAATGTGGGCTCAATGTAAAGGTGCATTAATATTATCACAAACAGTAGTTGAGTGTGATGATTGTTGTTGTGTGTACACATTTTCTAAGCACAGAAGTGTGAACATTACTTCAATAAAGTAAATAAATTCATATTAGAGCTGGTGCGATAAATCATCCGGCTGATACATCAACAATCCCTGTTAGCTCATTGCAGATAAATTGCTGGTTTAACAAGAAATGTCAGTAAATTCCAAAGATATGTCTGAGGTCACTGGAGCAGTGTCTCTATTTCTTAGTTTGTCCACTAGAGAGCACTGACAATTCTGTTTTTCTGCTTTAATAATCTAATTTAATGGATCCTTATTTATTTTTTTTAAATCGAGTCTCGGTCATGCTATGAATAATATTTACAAAAGAAAGAAAAAAACAAAAAAGAACAAATTATTCCATCCCCACCCATTCCACTAAATTATAGCCAAGATACATTTTAAAGCACAAATAACTTTTCCAGTGAATTCACTACACTAATTTGTGTAAAATAAAAATGTATAGAATATATCATATCCATATAATCCAGACAAATATCTTAAAACTGTATTTTACATGTATTTTATAATGTTTTATGTAGTTTCGTCATGTATTCTATGTTTCATCTTCAGTTTTTCCTGGTAGACAAATAAGCATAAGCTCATTTAAAAGATGTCACATATGGCCTGTAACAACGCTTGTGAGTGGGTCAGAATTGATTGATTTATAATATTATTTATAAAAAAGAAAACATCATGTAAAGTAAAGTAATTGGCTTCTTCAGCTTCTCTATTTCTTATTATAGAAATGCACATTATCGTGCACATGCAAAGATGAATATTAATTCTTCAGCAGTAAAAAATACCTTACGACGCCAAATTTGAAGACATAGTTAGTATGTGTGTATGAATGACTATTGCCAGGGTTATTAACGTTTAATTAACAGTTACAACCATACTAAATGAGTATTTGCTTTTTACTATTACATATAGTAATACAATTCACAATAGAAAATGGCCACTTTGTTGTGTGACTGTGTCATTTACAGGGTAAAATAAAGTGAATTAAAAATACGATTACTCTAAACAATTTAACATTCATTTCAACGAATCCGTAATATTTCTCCTATCGGTTAAAGCGTCGTCATTATTTACATCGAAGGAAAAAAAATCTCCCGGAACTTCCGCTAAGTCTAAACGGAAGTAGGTACGTGGCCGCTTCAGCTGACAGTCTACATGATGGCGACAGAGGTTCAGAGCGGCGACCTCGACAGTGCTACTTCCAGCCGGCTCGAAGTTTCTATCGATGGCCTCACCCTCAGTCCTGACCCGGAGGGTGAACAGATCCAGGTCGAAGAGCCTGACCCTAAACCCGCGGAACCCGAGACCGATACGCCGGGTGTCGCGGGGGGCGAAGATGGAGAGACAGACAAATCTGCGATAGAGAGAAAATGGGGCTTTCCTTTGCTGGAGCTGTACGGAATGGGCCTTAAATTTTTCAAAGGTATTTTACGGTTGTTATAATCTCACAGCGTGAACGTATCGAAGCAGTTAGCTAATGATCGAATCGACCGTTAAATTGTGAGGAGAATCGCTGGCTGGCTGAGGTTAGCCGAATGCTAACGTTAGCTGTCACCACCGGGGCTGCTGCTGTCAGCTGCAACGTTTTACATTAGCTACATAGCTAGCTAATGAGTAGCCACACCTGCTAACAGATAAAATATGCTCGGCACTTCCGAGCAGTACATTTGTGTCTATGTGTGGCCTGAAACATTTCCATCCGGCTGTTTGTCTGGTGTTGTCTACCTTCTTTGTAACGTTACCTTTATTTGTTTTTGGGAAGAATAACCTAGCTAGCTAGCTAGCTTGTTATGCGACTGCTTCATCGGCTAAGGAAGCTAAGAGTTGTAATGTAAGAAGCTATCCATCCAATGGTGGCTCATAGTGAGTTGTTTGGGAGCTTTAAACACGCCCTGCCCTGTCATTGATGCGGCTGAAGGGAGCCAGCATAACAGTTGCATACACAAATCTTTATCTGATGAATTAAGACAGGTTTCTGCTGTGCTGAAGGAGTTGGTTAGTCCTGTGGATACAACCGATCCATAATCATACTTAATGGATGTATGACCACTGGTCTGTTTTACAGCTTAACTGCCTCCTCATATCCACATAGAACTCCCTGCTGCTACTCCAACAGGAAATCTAATACAAAGTGCAACGCGATCACTTGTATTTGTGTTTTCCATGCATACAAACTGGAAAGCTATTTTACCTGGACAGTCTGTATTAATAGCGTCACTTTTAAGACACAATTTACACCAGTGTCATCTCTTAACCCTGTAAAGCCTGACGCATGAAAAAAAATATTGCATATGTAACCAGGCAGCTATACTGAAACATCCATTGTTGTTTCAAGATCAAGGCCTTATTTGAGTTCATTAAGTAATATTTGTCAAGAATAAGCAAGTCAAAAACAGTACAGTGTATCCAAAGTGTATCAGCCTTTTAGATCTTACTTGTCAGACTTGGACTAAATGTATGTAATATAATAAAAAAATATATATAAATATACTATCCTGCCCTCCGTGGATCACCTTGCTTTTATCACAAGGTGTACTAAATTGTTACTTTGCAAACATCATGAGCACATTTGTGCTGTTTTTATTGGAGCAAATCACTTGTCATGACTGTGCAAACAGGTTTGGTGGATAGTAATCTGTGCTTTGAATATTTAGTCATGTATTGTTAGTCAGTGAGGGTTAGGTCTAGTTACGTATCTTTGCTTGTATACATAAATCTGATCCTTGCCTCACCCCGGATTACATACTTTCACTGTGATTTTAAAGTCATTTTGCCGTGAGGATGTTATTAAGTGTTCTGTATACCCTATCTGCTTCTATTGTTGCTACTTCCATGTTAAACTAAGACACAAATGTGTATTGTAGTATTCACAAGCACTTTTCACAGATGGATATAAAAAACAAATACATGCAAACTCATTGCTTCCATGTTGCTGCTCTCAGATAAAGATGGAAAGGCCTTCCACCCAACGTATGAGGAGAAGCTCCGACTGGTGGCTCTGCACAAACAGGTGTTACTGGGCCCTTATAATCCTGATGCTTCACCGGAGGTCGGCTTCTTTGATGTCCTCGGCAATGACCGCAGGTAACCCTGCGACTTGTGACTTTTAAAATCTGGTATATATTCCAGCAATTTGGTGTGTAAATCTAGTCGATTAAACACGTGGTGTGCTTGTCATTCCTTTTTTATGTATTAAAAACGTATGAAAACCTTTAATGTAAGACAACCTGCTTTACTGACACACACTGAAGTATTTGAAATCTACTGAGGGTTCACTAATTGCATACATTTTTGCAATAAATTATGAAATATTGTTGTAGAAATTAAGTTCTCCTTGTTATGTTCTAAAGAAACAATGGTTGTTACAAATGCTGCCATTTTAAATGTCCCTTGTTTTTTTTTTTTATTGTAAAACAATCATCTCACCTTCTTTCTCGCTCTGTGTGCAGAAAAGAGTGGGCCTCCCTGGGTAACCTGGAGAAGGAGGAGGCCATGGTTGAGTTTGTCAAGCTGCTGAACAAGTGCTGTAACCTCTTCGCTCCCTACGTCACCTCACACAAGATCGAAAGGGAGGAGCAGGAGAGGAAAAGGTAAGTTCAGGTTCAGTTCCCTTGAGGGACATCCCATTGATACAGTGTCTAAATAAAGACTCCTATATGCAGCCAGACAAACTGTACAGCAGCAGGGGAAATGGTGGACATTTAAGGACTGAGGGTGTATTTTTTTTGTGAATTTGACAGTTTGCACAATTTATAATAAACTACATTACTTTGGTCTCTACCAGGAAAGAAGAGGAGGAGCGACAGCGACTGGAGGAGGAGGAGAGGGAGCGACAAAGGCAGGAGGAGGAGAGACGAAGGCTTGAGGAGGAGGAAAGGCTGAGGAGAGAGGAAGAGGAAAGGAGACAGGCAGAGGAGGAAAGGCTACGGATTGAGCAACAGAAGTATGTGTGTCTACATCACTGTGTGTTTGCATTAATGTGCTTGCAATACATTCCATTTGACTTCAGCATGACTTCTACATGATCATGGCACTTCCCTGACCTTGATATCTTACAGGGGTGTTGTCTTTTTAGTTCTGGAGCTGTGACAGATTCATTGTCAGTCAGGGCACTTTAGCAGGGTCAGTGATTGGCTGAAACCTGTTCAACAGAGGACAAGCTCCTTACTCACTACCACTCTGGTTTCTATGTTAAAACCCTCCAACTTGTCCACTGTCCCACCAGTGTCTCCTCTCCATTTCCTGTATTTCCTTTCTCACCAACTCTGCCTCTGTGTTTGATTTCCCAGACAACAGATAATGGCAGCATTGAATGCGCAGACAGCAGTGCAGTTCCAACAGTATGCTGCTCAGCAATACCCCAACAGCCCAGAGCAACAGCTTGGCCTCATCCGTCAGCTCCAGGAGCAGCACTACCAGCAGTACATGCAGCAGCTCTACCAGGTCCAGCTGGCACAGCAACAGGTACTATGTAGTCACTAACTGAAGGATGGACTTTCATTGATTAATTGGAAGCTTAGGTATTAGCACATCTTCTTTTAAAGATGGACAGTACATTGATAAATAATCATGGGCCAAGTCTAAATGTCTGTAAAAGAACTAAATCATAATACTAAATCAAACATAACATTCTTGGTTTATGCCCTTAGTTTGAATTTTAATGTATTGACTCAGGGTTGTATTCCTTTGGTCCCAGGCGGCCTTACAGAAGCAGGCTGATTCCATGGTGCAGGGTACCCTTGAATCTAGCAGCTTCAATAGTGGTGAACCCATACCCGCCTCAGCAGCAGGGCCGCTGTGTGCAGCTTTACCACCTGCTGGCGAGGAAACCCCTACAGTCAATGGAGGCCAGTCGGACTCGTACTCGGAGAGCATGGACCGGGAGCCAGAGCCTGAGCCGGCAGAGGAGGTCTCAGAGAACGGGCCTTTATTAGGTTGGTGGGCCGTAAATGTTTCTCATTTAAAAACCATAAACTACTGGAGTTGACGTCATGCAGAAATAATTTACATTTTCCTTATTGTGTAGCTATTGGCTACAGGGCAGAGCGGGAAAGCTCTCTGTCAAACAAACAAAGCTTTATATCAAACTTGAAAGCTGATTATCTGTGGTGTGCTTGTTAAAGCAGTTACACACCGGGCCGATAATAGGCCGTAGGACAGTCTGGCGAGGTCAGTGACTCGAGTCTGTTCGGTGTTCCGTGCCGTCGTCCGTTGGAGGAGCTGTCTGCCTTCATTTTCGCCGACCTGACATGCTCAGTCAGAGATGGGGCAGTCGGGACTCACCCGGAAATGGGAAGCGCGATGAGAGTGACTAAGCCTCTCAAAATCTGACGAAAATCTTTTAAACTGACCTTTGTCGATCTGAAATGAAGACAGAATCAGCAACTGCATGGCCTATTTCTCGCTTAAAATGTTTTCAGAAACACGTTTCGGTGAACTATTTTAGTACAATATGAGATCGTAATCTGGATGAGTCGCCAGTAATGGCCGTTCGAAAAATCCAAAATCCGGAAGCAGCAGCCAGATGCAAGTGACACGTTCGTCCAATCAGCTGCCGGTTTTCAGTTTTTGGGCAACAATACAGATTAGCGCCGCCTGCTGTTATGGAGGCGTATTACCTCTCGTCGCTTTGGTGTGTTCCGGGCAAGGGGGTAAGTTTCTCCTCAGACCGCGAACCTCCTATGGCGCCATTTTTATGCTACAAAGCCATCATCTCCCGTTAGCATTCCATTGACTGCCATTCATTTTGGCGCCACTTTGACAGAGAATAACTTTACATCTGAAGCGTTTAAAGAATCTATTTGTCCATTGTTTATTTCTAAAGAAACACGGCAATGTATAAAAGGCTCCATTACCTTGTACCTCACGTTATGGCTCCGTAGCAGACATTTTTGTAAAAGTAGGCTAACGATTGTGTCATAACCACGCAACTTACCGTCGCATAGTAGAGAAATTACCGTACAGTACAGGAGAAGCGTGCAGGCAGTTTCGTCTCACATTAGCTGTTTAAGTGTAATTACTAATGTTAACTAGCATTTTAGTTAGCAATAATTAGCCTGTGCCTATGTTATCTCCTTACATATACCTACGCTCTCCGTCTCTGCAATATTTAGAATGATTGAGATTTCTCTTGGCACAGCTACCAGAAGACTTACAACTTTCAGTCTGGTTGGTGTGTAATTGCCTTTAATGTGACCTGGAGGGCAGGGAGGAGAAGAGCTGGAACAAGAGAAACCTGATAGTCTGCTAGTTTAGGTATCCTCCAACCACACATTGTGCTTACAGAAGAGTAAGCACTCACACCAGTAATGAACAAGGCCCTGGTCTGATTCCAAAACCGATACATCCTGGGCTAAATCAACCCACCGTGGCTGGCTGCTCACTGCCAAAACAATGTTTTGAGGAAAGATGGATGGATGGCCTTCTATGCAACTCTTTGACATTGGTCATATGTAGCCTACACATGCTTTCTCTTTCTCTCTGACACACACACACACACACACACACACACACACACACACACACACACACACACACACACACACACACACACACACACACACACACACACACACACACACACACACACACACAAACAAACAAACAGGTGGCCTGTTAGTTGAGCTGGTTTGGCATTCAGCCTGTGTATGCTGGTAAGAAATCACTAAATAGAGAGAGAGATAGATAGCGGCAGTTTTCAGATTACATTATGTGCTTACATAATTGCAAAAGGGTTCTCCAATGTTTGCCTTTTAAAATGATATCAGCTTAGTAAACATAATGTGCCTTTGGAACATTGGATGTACGGTTGCTGATAATGGGCAATGTAGATATTGCATTAAAGATCAGCCACGTCTTTCTACAACAGTCGAGAAATTCTGTGTGTGTGGTCCATTAACCGGGGAATACAGTATACTTGTGGGGTCTGCACAGCCTTGTGGGGCCCAAAATGCTGGACCCCACAAGATTAAAGGGCTGTTTGAGGGTTAAGACTTGGTTTTAGGGTTAGAATTAGGTTAGGGTAAGGGTTTAGTTGTGATGGTAAGGGGCTAAGGAATGCATTATGTCAATGACGGGTCCCCACAAAGATAGTGAAACAAACGTGTGTGTGTGCTTTTGAATTATCAGAATTTTTTTCAAAAGATTGTGAAAAGTCTCTTGTGCTTTGATCACAGCAGACTCTCCACCAGTCATAGCTGCTCCCTCCATGTGGACACGGCCACAGATCAAGGACTTCAAGGAGAAAATCCGGCAGGACGCAGACAGTGTGATCACAGTGGGGCGTGGCGAGGTGGTGACAGTGCGTGTGCCCACCCACGAGGAGGGCTCTTACCTGTTCTGGGAGTTTGCCACGGACTATTATGACATCGGCTTCGGGGTCTTCTTCGAATGGACGGACGCTGCCTCTGCTTCGGTCAGTGTGCACGTGTCGGAGTCCAGTGATGAGGACGAGGAAGATGAAGGTGAGGTGTAGGTGGGAAGTCTGTGTGAATAAGCCTGCAGTGTTTCTGACTTTAGGTGGTGGTTGTTGAAAAAACTAACAAAAAACAGCTTTACTTACCATGATGTGTGTGATTGTAGGCTCACCTATTATAATGTGTTTATAATGATGTAAACTAAAAATATTTTTCCAAGAACTTTGCTGTTCCCTTAGTTTCACAGTTTCCTTTTTTGGATATAAAATGGTACAGTTGGGTCATAATTGCCCCTTTTGATCTTAAGTTCAGAGCCATTTGCTATGGATAATATACAGTATACAACATACTCTTATTTAATGACATGTAAAGTCATGGTGGTTATTTAGTTCCATCTTTGCCACAGAAGCAGCTGCTTTGAATAGGAATGTCTGTTTTATCAATTTGTTTCTGTTGCTTCACTCATCGGCCAATTGAGAGATAAATAACTTTTTTTTTTTTTCAGATAATATTATTATATTCTTATCTCAAGTTCAGAACTTGCCTACGCCATAGTTAAACATCTCATAATTTTCCCGGGGGTAGAGGAAGTCCTGCTTGTGTTCTTTGGTGAAAACCAGCGCAGTGGTGTGAATAGAAATGAATTGTGGCAATATATGATAAAATAAAAGGCAATATTGTACAGTGGAATTGGTATGTTTTTGTTAGTTGAAGTTTAGAAGGACTGGCATATCTGCCAAAGCCTAATTTGTACAGTTACTTCTGACTATCTGCTGGAGTAGCAGTTGTGTATTTATGTTTAGTGTCACAACACTGTGTTTTGCACAAGAGATCGTGCCACATTTTTGTAGTTTTGTTCAATATTTGATAGCATAATTATAGTCCTGCTGTTAAAGTGTGTGTGTGTGTGTAAGATGAGACTCATTGGTGAATCCCTCCTGCTTTCTATCGCAACTTGATACGTTGTTGTTGTATCCTCAGGTGATCCTCCCAGTGAGGAGGAGAAGGCGAAGAAGGAGGCAGGGAAGCCTCAGGTGGATGAGATTGTGCCGGTGTACCGGCGGGACTGTCATGAGGAGGTGTACGCCGGCAGCCACCAGTACCCCGGCCGCGGAGTCTACCTGCTCAAGTTTGACAACTCGTATTCACTCTGGCGCTCCAAGAGTGTTTATTACAGAGTCTACTACACCAGATAAGCCTGAATACAGACACAGGGGAGCCAAGGAGTGTTTGTTCCTATGTATGTATGTATGTTTGTGTGTGTGTGTGTATATGTAGGTGGAGATTTGTGCGATCGCAGCCTGTGTTTGTGTGTGTGTGAGAGAGAGAGAGAGAGAGAGAGAGAGAGAGAGAAAAAGAGATAGTGATACCAGATCTGGACAAAACCACCAGAGGGTGACAAAGAGACACATCTGGAGCCCTAGTTTGGAGATTGGACTAATATGTATGTACTGTATGTGTGTCCCAAGATACACCCATGCTAGAGCCTGTCATCAAGCCCCTGGAAGAGGAGTGTGTATTCCTGTTGTATATTCACCACCTGTCCTCGCTGTGCTCACATAGACCAAGCTGTAGGACTTTGCTCTCATATTGTATTTGACCACTTTTCACCCTGGGCTCCTCTTCTGTCACCACCCTAGCCCAAAGCTGTCCAACGTGGCCTTGTGGCTGCTACTGCCCTGAGTGATGCTTTCATAACCATGAACGGAAACCCGGCAAGTCCAGCACTCTGTGAGCCAACGTTTCCTGTTTGGTGGTAACGGTAGTTGTTAATCCCACAAGAACACAGACAATGTTGAAAATCAAATTATATTGCAAATGTACTTCATAACACTATGCTTTTGTTCCACAGAGAGCTTCTGGTCTTTGCTAAGTCTCTCACACACATTAAAAACACCATTGTACGCACTTAATCATCTATTTTTTTTTTTTTTTTTTTTGTTAAACAGCAGTCTGTTATTCTCTTCCCCAGCCACCATGCATATATGAAGATCTGAGAGGATGTTTAGTGAAAGCAGTGCTCTTTTTGGCTTATTTCCCACACAAAACCACCCTGACTTTCACCTTTATTTCTTTTTACAATCTGATTGACACATTGAGTACACCATGAGTAGTTCTTTTTTTTTTTTAATGGAGTCTACTGGGCTGGCAAACATTATGAAGGACTGGCATGTCATTCCATGTTTTAGCGTAAACTCCAAATGGTCATTAATGTTAAAGGAGTAAGTATAACATAACACGCACATGGAAAAGTAGGCCCTCTGGCTTTATAAACTCAAGCATCTCTGTGTGATACACAGCAAGAAGTTTAAAAACAAATTACTAAATAAATATTTGTTCTCCCTTTCTCTTACACATATTGTATTGGTGTGTCTGTTTCCACATGACTGATTACATTAAATCATCCACTGTTCTTTGCTTATCAATTCTTCATGATAGATGATAGCTCCAGAGCTGGTATTACGACAGATGTTATATTAATATTACCTGGGATGTTTTTTGTGTTTATCATTCTGTGTTTGGAGATGCTGTGCTCAGTTCTGACACGCACATACACAATATAAATTCCATGTTTTGGAGGTCATAACACACTGTTACATCTCTGCAGCACTCAGAAATCAAAATACATTACACAATATACAGTGTTGCTGTTGTTTTTCTTCCTGCTTTGAATTAACTCAAATTGTCATCTCAAATAAGGTGTCGTGAATAAACTGAGATGATTTATTTTTGTGTGTTTGGTGATGTGGTTGCTTACTAACTCAGTTGTGACATCTAAGTTTATTCAATTTAAGTTCATTTGTTTCCATACTTTAGATTTATTCTCTTGTTTAGTTTGACATTACATATGCATGCTTTGTGTACCTACCAACTAGGTGCATTCTAAGCAGTGTGTGCAATGTGTTCAGTAGGCTTCAGAGACATTTGGTTTCACTTTATCACTTGTTGATCTGTATTTGTACATTTTTGTGTGTGTATGCAACCAAACTTTAAAGACACAGGCGGAATAACTTGCAAGTTGAGTAATATGCCCCATGTCCTTGCTGAGTGTTAGTTTATCATATTATTTAATAAGAGGCCACTCCTGCCTTCTATCCATTCAGTGATTTGTGTAACAAAATGTCACTATGGCATAACCAAGCCATGAAGTTTAAGAAAGTTCCCGTATGTTCTGATGTGTGATGTCTTAAGTTTCATATTGCTCACCAAATGGTTTGAGTTGACTTGTTTATGCCTTGTATGTAAATAATTCTATAAATGAGTTTATGTATGGGTTTTTAAATGTGGAAGAAAGCTATGGTTTTGAGAATCAATACACTGTAAAATATGGTGAATGAGATATGTATACACTTTACCCCCAATGATCCAAAACAAATTGTAGTAAGTATACAACTGTAAGACTCTATTGACATGACAGACAGAAAAGCTCATGTTTTTGTATTGTTTTGACTTGTTTGGATCTCTTATGAGTTGCAAGATCTTTTTTTTGGGCATATATTTAATCCTGATTAAACCTATGTTCCTCTCTAGAATTGGGAAGTCTACTTTTCTAATTTCATAATTTTAATTTTCTATGATGATGCCTTAATACATTCAAACCTTTCATTCATTCACTGCCTAGCTCCCAGCAGATATGTTGGCATGTCATAGCTGGGAATAAAACACATATGTAATCAATAACAGTAATTAAGGCTGAAGTTTTATTAGATCCACCTGTGCTTCCCCTGATATGCCATACTGTGAAAAAAAGGTCTATTGGTCTCCTTGTCAACCAGCTACTAAGTGGAAGACCACTTTCAGTTCAAGAAGATTACATTTAAACAGAATGAGACAATGTTAGGAATGTGAGGACACTGAAAATGGCCTTAGAACGAAAGAACAGTATTGGCTAGTTCCTTTTTCTGCTGGTGGTGATTGTGTCATCCTCCTGCTGCTCTCTTGTTAAACACATTTTGTGCTGAGGGAAGGAGAAATGCGGATGTTACTCATGTTTCACAGGATAACGGGACAATCTTCCTGGCCTTCAATATGTTCAGAAGACAGCTTTATTAGCACTGTACGCTCTTTATATTGAGTAATGTTAAACTGTTGCCACAGTGTACATACCAGCAGGAGAATAATTACAAGATTCACAGTTTGTTGACTAACGAGAAAACATTGACAGGGGAACTACGTTTAGCCTGGATTTAATGTCAGATAAATTGTTGTGTTCACCTAAAGACACTGGTGGCACAATAAATACTAAAGAGATACATTTTAACAACTGGACATTGTTAGCCAGACTTTCAAAATAATCCATGGCCAAGAGTTTACAGGTTTAAAGCTGAGCTGGGTAAAAGGTATGCTATTGAGAGTTTGCCCTGTGGAATTTAAAGACCGATGGTGGGAATGGCAGGCGGTGGACTGCACACAGGGCCTGGATAAACATGAGAGACACACACAGAGATCAATCAGACACAAGTGTTTAGAGTATGTGTTGTCCAGGGTTATTTTAAAAAGGTATGAGCTAACATATCCTTTGTTTAAAATGAACCCGCTAATGTTATGCATTTGTTTTTGCTAGCTTAATTTGTAAATTTGGGTGTTTCGTAGATCATTCAATACTAATTCAAGAGTCACTCACCAGGTAACACTAATGCCCACACTCTGCTGTTAGCTGTAACATTACATACGTTAGCTGAACTCTGAACCTAGCTAGCTAACTAGCTAACGTTATAGCATTAATAACTCAAACTACACTGTAACTTTTGCTAACGCTAGTTTAGCTTACGTTGATTTAGAAAAGAATAGTGTCTCTTCATTACACCAATAACAGGTAATTTAATTTTAACGTCATTATTTCTCCATTTGATTAGGGTTATAAAAACTCCAAAGGATAACTATCTTTAAAAAAGTTATTTTTAGCATTTTAGCAGGTTTTCTGGCTTCAGTCAGCATTTGTGGAGTGCAGCTAGGCCCAGAGCCGGCGATTGCCTAAACTCAATCTCGCCTAGGGCAACCAAAGGGCTAGAGCCGGCCCTGGCTAGAGCCGGTCCTGGCTAGGCCTAACGTTACTCTGAAGTTATTAGGCTATTTCATGTGGAAAGTCCTAGCTATAATAACCATTAACTTGCTCCATCCGTAAATTGTACTCAATTTGGCAATATACGTTACTTCAATTACATGTTATACAATTGAATGAATGCAACTTAAGGTAGGCAATAGCCTATCTTTCATTACCCCTAATTATAGGAATTGCCATAAAATAAGGATTAAATATGAATGGTTATTTGACATAGAGCATTCATGAAATAGCGACTTTAGCCTCACACTGTGATTTCTTCTAACTTCTCGGTTTGTTGGTCGCCTCAGTCCCACCGGTTCCGTTTGGAGGAAACCCGGTCCAGGTTTTCCAGCCGACTGCTGTACTGACTTCGAAGGGAGGCAGGTAAAGACTCCTCTGTATATCTGGCTCCGGTTCCAGTTGCTACAGGTGGTTGTAGTATTTTCCGGGTTTTTATTTGTACTTTTACCGACTTTTCCTTGTGTTTTTTTTTTCTTTTCTCTCCAGCCTGCACTCTGTCTGGTCGAATTTGAATAGACTTTGGGAGGCAACGTCTCCAGTGTACAGCAGCACAAAGTCCCATGCTTTGAAAAACTAAAATATGGCGGGACTGAGGGATTATACTGCCTCGCAAAAAATAGCAGCCAAAGGACGATGCGTCTTGGATTTGTTTTAAAGCTTTGAGGTTTTTGCGCGAACAGTTTTTGGTCCCGCTGGAGTTATTGGTATGAAATAATTATGCCCTTTCATCAGAGGAGCATTGAGCCGCGGCGTGTTTGTAGGTTGTCGGCGAGGGATGGCTGGATACCAAGGGAAGAAACCGGAAAACGCAAATTTCGAAAACCCGTGTTGTTTTCGTCATTGGATGAGGTTGGCTGTCATACATTGACCAATATAATTCACCAACTTTCCGACCTTTCTCGACATGCCAGCGACATCTTCCTGGGCATCGAGATGGAAGCAGGGATGGTGTTCAGAAGATCCTGCAGGATTCAGGGGCGGCTGCAAAGGCTGCAGGGTGAAGTCCGCAAGTTTGATCCCAAGAAAATCAAAATCCGTAAGTTTGCAGTGCTGGTGACATGTTGGTAACTGTTAGTGTGCAGTGTGAGAGCTAGGCTAACGTTATATCTTTAATACCCTGACCCCATATCAGTACGTTACTGTAGTAATATAGTGGATATATCAGAGTCACTATAATCTTCTAGTTAGGACCCATGTATATTATGAATGTATATATGGCACAATGATACTTCTGTAAAATGAATTCTCTCCACAGATGGATTCCAGACAGAAATGGATCAAATGTAAAATAAGTTTTCATTTGAGATGTCTGACTTTGAATCTGGAGTTGCGTTTTTCTTTTTTGACTTTTGCTGCTCTGTCATAATGACATAATCATTAGTGTGAAGAGATGCTGGTCAGGTCCAAGGTGACTGTCACATTTCGTACATTGAAAGAACCAGGGAGGAGTGACTGTTGACACATGTATTTGCCATGGCTGTAATTGTCGTGATTCGGACTTATGTTAATAGGGGTGTTGAGTCCCGTCAGAAATGATGGATTTCCTCCTAACGGACTCACCATCTGTGTTCAGGTCTTCAAAGGACACCGAGATCACACAAGGCATTACAACCTTCTTCCCCCATTTCTTCTTTCTGTTTTATGCATGAAAACATAGTTGGTCAACTCAAAGATAAATAGAAAATCAATTCCCTTTGCTGCAGCCTGTGTTTACTTTTGAAATTTGTGATTTGTTTTGCTGCCCTTGTAAATCTACCTGTAGTCTCACCCACAGTGGTTATATATTAACTCAGACTACGGTTACGTGCCAGCTACGTAAAGATTGAGAGATAGGCCAGTCATTTTGTTTGCTCTGATACAGACCTGTAGTAGGGCCTTTGAGTGACTAAATATCTTCTACTTTATTCCACTGCTTCCTATTTAATGGGTTGTTATGTGGTTCTGTTGATTAAACATAGTAGTTAAGGGATTGTGTTTCCCATTGACTCCCTGCATGGCTTCTTTGTTGATCTAATTTGCCTCCGAAATATGTTGCAAAGTAGGATTCAAAAGAAAAGACAAGCCCAAATTCCTCTGAACACTGGTGACAGAGGAGGATTTAAGTTCTGAGTCAGAATCAGTCCTTGGTTTTTGTCCCCTTTATCTATTCACCCAGCCTTTGGTCTGACTGTGACTCACACACACACACACACACACACACACACACACACACACACACACACACACACACACACACACACACACACACACACACATTAAAAAAACTGGTTGCAGGGCAATGATAAGTTGAGCAGACAGTTCCCAGACGCATGTAGTATGATGAGCAATGGATTGAACACGCGCACACACACAGAGGCAGATACTTCATCAAGCTGTGCTTAGTGGGTGCCTGCTACGTGACAGCTTCCAGACCTTTAACTAATCCCCTGTTTGCATGACTGGACTGTTCCTATTATCTATACCTGAAGTTTTGATGCTGTCCTAGGTGGGATTGGGAGTTCCTTTTTAAAGCTTTGGAGGTGGAGGCTAGCAGCTGATGACAAGGTGTGAAAGAGTAGACTGGAATGTAGTGTGTTACTTAGCGATCTGACTCCCACATAGCCCCAAGGCCAGCACTGTGTGGACAGAAGCACTGGCTTCAGATTCATTACAACAAAGGCATGTATGCTTGACTCTCAAGTTTTTCTACACAACACACCTGTCTTTAAAAAATGTCCTTGAAGCGCATTTCTCCAGGATTTGTATCATAATACAGAACAGCTGGTGGAGGTTTTTTGAATAGGTATTTTAATGAATGTTAATGTCTAATGCCGAAACAGAGCATTCATGTAATAGTGTTTTGCATGCAGCCTCCTCTTACTTACACACACACACACACACACACACACACACACACACACACACACACACACACACACACACACACACCTCAGTGGTTTTTGTACTGTATGTCTAGTATAGGTTTTAACCTCAAAATAACTACATGACATATCACCTTTACAGTATTTGACCAGGCCTAAAGGAAAGTATTAGATAATAATCATATCATCTTATAGTTTGCATTTAACTGTGACCGGTCACTCCTTTTTCTTCAACTACTGTGGGTTAGAATTTCTACTCTAACCTCAGGTCGGAGATAGCTCAAATTACTGGTGAGGGGCAAAAAGAGGGGCCCCTATATGCTGGGGGACTGACATTGAGGAAAGGGCGTAGTGAGCGTGTGAGTGTGTAGTGTCTCGTCCTGCTGTTTGTCTGCCTGATGTAGTCATAGTAATCATCTATCAGTTTAAACAGGGACATGATGGCAAATGGGATCTTCCTCTCTGTGTGTATTTTGACTGTCTCATGCCACTGTTAATCCAATTGTGCTGGAGTCCAGGGCAGCAGGTCGGAGGTCATTCTCTCCAAGTCAAGAGTTTAAAGTCTAGTTTAGCTGGTTTGGGTTTCTGCTGCAGTCCAACAAGGGTCAGCTCAGCTATGGCTGACTTATACAGTATACTGAGTAGTTTATGACTAACAATCTTACAGAATCAATGCATGTCACACTGTGCAAGGTGGCGTAATTACAACAGAGTAAAAGAAAAAAAATGTAATTTCCCCTTGGCGGATCAATAAAGTATGTATTAATCTTAATAAAGTAGTGTACCCCAATCTATGCCAGACTGTACAATATCAATGTCTGAGGCATGTTTAATGAATGAATTGTAAAGCTACAATAGGAAAAAAACTAATTTACGTCATCCATTGGCAATGCTCTGATTTTAACATTTATTAAACAAGTGTTCAATAACAATCTTGTTGCTTTGTTGAGGCATCCATATGAACTGCAGACATATTTAGCAGAAACCAACAACTGTTACAAAGTAATTTCTGCTACAAAGTCACAAATAGCTTACCTGTAGTTTTTTTGCATAGTAACATCAACTCAAATAAATGCAACAATAAGTAGGCTTGTTTTAGAAATGGAATGCCATAATGTATGTGAAGAGACAGAGGGAACAGTCTCTTCATTCTTGGTTAAAGATAATTACTTCAAAAAGGGTGCATCTGTGCAACATGCCTCCTGTCAACCAATCATACAGTCTAGTCTTTCTTTCACCCAGTTGCTCAGGCAGACTAGCCTTTGTTGCCTGCCAAAGAGAACAGTCTCTCACATGGCACTGTTGAGGCAGGTGTAGCCAAATACCTTTTTGCAATATGAGCCAGCTTATCATATCCACCTGCTTGTGATGACCACCACTGCAGTGTACATGTTTCCATGCTGACACAGGCGTCTGCCTTGTACCTCTCTAGAGGTTTATCTGTGGACAGCACCTCATCATCAGACTCTGACTCTGATTCCATCAGTAGGCTGGCCATCTTCTTCTTTGGTGGCTCTGGCTCCACTTTTTCTCCAGAGGCCTGTGGTGCAGATTCTCCATCCTTCAGCATCTCACTCAGCTTTTGCCACACCTCTCCCCGTTATGTCCCACTCATTTGCAACTTCAAGAAACTGGCTAGCGGATGCTTCAGCAAAATGCTTTTCTTCTGTTTTTAACACGCCCAAAGGGAATGAGTGCAGCTGCCAGTTGTCACTGATTAGGTGTGGTTTTACACCAAGGTAGTTATGGCTACTTACTGATGCCCAGTGGTCTCCAGTAAGTGCAATAAAATTACTTCTTCCAACTGCCGCATTTTCTTAGCTTTTTCAGCGTTGTACAGTTAATGTATTCTCGTAACAATAGTTCCCCTCGAAGGTAGCTTGTAAGATGGGTTGCCTGTGGCGATCTGAATGATGTCTTGAAGACCGATGTTGATGGGCCTGCAGTCTGCAGCGACCCATTTAGCGATTGCACTAGTTAGCTTTGCTGTTGACAAACTTGACCCGGCTGCACTCCGCCAGTGTTGTTTGAAGAGCACGGCTTGTTGACCCTGTCTCAGCACTAGCATCTTTGCCAACATCAGGAGAAATGTGTTTTGCCAGAAGATGGTACTTCAAACTTGCCGTTCTTCCGTTAGCAACAGTCGCACAGAGGGATTTTTTTCGATACTGTCATGATTTTGATGCATGCGTTTTTTGGTTGCCAAACAATACGATCTAAGACCGCTTTTGATTGACAACCAAAGATTTCACCACAATTCTCTCACGATTGTCAACTTTTGTTTGGGACAGCCCAAAATTGCACCATTTAAATAGCCTTTTAATGGACGACTCCTTAGCCTCACCCACTGACATGTCCCAACTTTGACTTTTAAGTGAAGTGTGTCCCTTTTAACTAAATAAACACTATGTTTCATCTGCCAAATATAGCACTGGGTTGAATAGGGAGTAAGCTATTTTAATGTTGAAAGTAGGTCGAACTAGTGAAGGTTAATTGGAGTTAGAAGAGACTTAGGGCATCCCTGTCAGATACATGTTGATGCCCACTAGCTACCTGCTGCTGTGGGGCTCTGACACACACACACACACACACACACACACACACACACACACACACACACACACACACACACACACACACACACACACACACATCTGGATTGGACACATGCTTCCAGCTGACCTGCTAATATCCACAGTCAATCTTATTTTAGACACACATGCAAACTGCCTGTACATTCCTCCTCCCATCCCTAAGTTATTAATAGATGTATGTCTTTCCTCAATATTTTTTCATCTGTAGCAGCCATCATCTTTAGTGTGTGTTGCTATGTTCAAGTACTTCTCAAGGTGTGTGTGTGTGTGTGTGTGTGTGTGTGTGTGTGTGTGTGTGTGTGTGTGTGTGTGTGTGTGTGTGTGTGTGTGTGTGTGTGTGTGTGTGTGTGTGTGTGTGTGTGTGTGTGTGTGTGTGTGTGTGTGTGTGTGTGTGTGTGTGTGTGTGTGTGTGTGTGTGTGTGTGTGTGTGTGTGTGTGTGTGTGTGTGTGTGTGTGTGTGTGTGTTTTCTTGTTTAACTATATTGGTGGGGTCCAAAAACCGGGAATACAGTATACTTGTGGGGTCTGGACAGCTTTGTGGGGCCACAATGCTGGACCCCACAAGGTTAAAGGGCTGTTTGAGGGTTAAGACTTGGTTTTAGGGTTAGAATTAGGTTATGGGTAGGGTGAGGGTAAGGGTTAAGGTTAGGCATTTAGTTGTGATGGTTAAGGTTAGGGTAAGGGGCTAGGGAATGCATTATGTCAATGACGAGTCCCCACAAAGATAGTGAAATGTGTGTGTGTGTGGACAGTGCTACTCAGTAATGACTATAATGCCAGTGAAACTTAACCGCTTGAGATCCAAGTTGGGTTCCTTATCACATGACCAATAATAACTAATTGCTGTTTATCCTGTTTGACACACACACACACACACACACACACACACACACACACACACACACACACACACACACACACACACACACACACACTGTTTATCCCACCTCAATTCCCCCTACTAGTCACTGTTCACTCAGGCCCGTCATGGTCCCTTTCATTCATGGATAGAGAGCAGTCATTACGCAGCCAGAATCCACAAGTCAGTTCCCACCGGGCTTGTTCCAGCGAGGGTAGCCTGGCCTGGTTCTAGAGGTTGACCTGGACCCATGAGGAACAAAAGAAACGGGATGGGGGTGACAGAGAAAGAGTGGGGAAAGGTCTGTAGCATTCCAAGAAATGAAGGCATATTCCCATTGAACTGCATCTGGCTTGGACTGTGTATGTATGTGTGTGTGTGTGTGTGTGTGTGTGTGTATACATAAAGCCGCCCTCTCTCACGCCTCTATGCAGACTGCCCAAGAGGTAGACAAAGCCCTGGCTAGGGCACAAAGGACTTGTAGGGAGTGGAAATGCAAGGGAGAAAGAGGGAGACATGACTGATGAATGTTGTTCCTAAACCTCTTGCGCATTTGTCTTTTTGTATTTATACACATGTGCATTTCCTTTAGCAGTCTGTCAGTGTTACCACAAGATACTTGTTGATCATCACATGTAATGTCCTGACTCCAGCTTTCTCTGCCCAGCTCTGTCCTACAGTTCCTTGGCTCAATAAAACTAAATCTGTCAGGGACTAATTTGCTCTTGATTGTAAGAGACTGTGAAGTTAATAAGAAAATGGCTAAATTTAGCGTGTGTGTATGTGTGTGGGGCTGACGGTGTGTAAGCCCTGGTTTGAGCAGTGGTGTTAAGCCTGTGCGACTGCTAGGAAGTCAGTGAATACCAGATCACTCTGTGGTATATGCTAGTGTATCTTATCAATTATTTCTGCCAACTTTAGATGATGACACTCAGTTGTTTTTCACATAATTAATTCATGGTTAATTAACGTCTCTATTTCATGACTGGTTTTGCACATAGTAGTATGAATGAATTGATAGTTTAGTTTAGTTCTGACCTGCAAAAGACAGGTCCTGGGTGGCCTGATTTAAAGGTCCTATGACATGCTGGTTTTTTGGATGCTTTTATATAGGCCTTAGTGGTCCCCTAATACTGTATCTGAAGTCTCTTTCCCGAAATTCAGCCTTGGTGCAGAATTACAGCCACTAGAGCCAGTCCCACAATGAGCTTTCCTTAGTATGTGCCATTTCTATGTCTGTAGCTTTAAATGCTATTGAGGAGGAGAGAGGGGGGGGGGGGGGGGCAAGGTGGAGGGTGGGGGTGTGGCCTTGACCAACTGCCGCTTTGCCTGTTTGCAAGCCATGATGTCTCTCTCTTTCTCATGGGCGGGCCAAATTCTCTGGGCAGGCAAAGCGGAGAAAGGGGAGGTAACCTTGCTCCTTATGACCTCATAAGGAGCAGATTCCAGATCGGCCCATCTGAGCTTTCATTTTCTCAAAGGCAGAGCAGGAAACCCAGGGCTCGGTTTACACCTATCGCCATTTCTAGCCACTGGGGGTCCATAGACAGGCTGGGGGAACTGTAATGTTAAAAAACCTCATAAAGTGACATTTTCATGCCATGGGACCTTTAACTCCCACTGTGGTGACCTCTGCTTGGAGGATCCAGAGATACCCCTCTGTCTCCTGGATGGTTATACATTTGTAGATGCATTTATATGCTCAAAAGCACACTTAAAAAAACATTTAATGACACACAAAATTCTTTACAATTAATGACACTCTTACCTTGTTACCAATTTATCTTCAACACACTGTTGGTACAGCAGCTGTCGAATTGCCCCTTGTGGGATTAATAAAGTTGTTGAGTTGAATGGAACGGCCCTTCTACTCTCTCTCTCTGGCTTAACCACCAGCGAAACCCCTTTTTGCATGAATCGCATACTTTTTCTCAAAACTTAAATTTAACAGGGCTAAATTAATCTAGAATCATTTATCAATTGTGTACCTTACGTTTGGTACAACCTGTAGAAAGCTGCAATATATAATGTACATGTACATTTGTTTTTGCTCATGGATTTATATTGGCTGCATTACAACAGATTTATTCCATTACTGTACATGTTGAAGAATGGTGCAGTCACAGAGTTCAAGTCAAGGTCGTGTTACAGACTTTACACAACTATTGTTTTATCAAAATAGCCAGATGTTCAGGTCCAATTGTATTTCCCCTGGAGAGCCAAACAAGAGCTAAACTGACAGCAGAGCTTAGGAAAAATCTGAGAGAACAGATGAGCCCATGCTCTGCTTAGTTCCCAAATTTTTGATCAGGCACATTCAAAATGACCAAAAACGCCTTTTAGAGAGATTGTATATTCTCATACAACATCTGACAAAACATTTTCACAGCTTGAACTGAGTGTGTTCAACTGTTTATGTGCGTCTGTGCACAGATGTGACATGATGTTTCAGCATATTCCATTGTCACTCACTCTCCTTTTCACCTCAGCCTTCCCTCCCTCCTTCCTCTGTTTTAAAGTCTCTTCCTCTCTCCCATCTCTCTTACTCCCTGTCCTATATTTCTTTCCCTTTCTCTCTTCCTGTTGTTTCATATGGCTTCCAGACCTTTCCTCGCTCATCTCTGTCCATCCTCTGCCCTTTGATGTCTGCCCTCACACTGACCACAAGAAAGACAAGGCCCCAGCTCGCCCTTTATCTTTCTCTTGCTTTTTGTCTCTCCTATAATCTGTTTTTGTCTTGCTTTATACATTTCTCTTAAATTAATGTATTTTCATCCTTCACAGTAGCCCAATTTCCTTAGTAAAATGTTGTTAATGTCTAGAATAATATGTGCTAGCCTACAGATATCTGATCCACTCAACAGGTGAAGGAAACTGCAGGGATGTTGCTGGTGTCTATTGTTGTTCATGTCATTGTCTGAATTACAGTGAAGCCAGGAGGGCTAAGTAGGGAAGCTGCAGTCTGCAACTGCTCGTAGATAAAGCAGTGTAGTGCGAGAAAGAGAGACAATACAGTATATATGAGTACTGTATGTCACACACAATAACAAATCCCATTGTTTTCATAGAAGGCTTAGGGTTACCATTAGAAATCTAATGTGTGCCTTTGTCTGTCACTCAGGTCTCAGGTCTTTACTCTTGGTGTGGAGCTTGGTAAACTGATTTCTGTGTGGATTTACCTGCAAAGTGATGCACGATGCATCATGGCAGCCAGCAAGGTGGTAAACATTGACCGTAGAAGTTTATTGCATTTACTTGGAGCGGACTTGTTGAATCAACATGGAATTCCTATAATTAATTTCAAGGTGCAGAATGATCCGATAAGCACTGATACATTTGGTCCATTTTGTGTCAAGTAATGTCGCCTTATGATTGTCAGCCAATCAGTGATGATCTGGTTAAAATCACTGACTGATGTTCACACAGTAGCATCTGTACGGCCAGTGTGAAATGGACTGGAATTTAGGTCACACCATCATTGAGATATGCAACTGTTTATTTTGCCAGCTGTTTCAAGCAGCTTTGTTCTTTTGGTTTTTACAATATAGATTGTTAGTATCTGTATGGATGTGATGCATCATTGTCACACTGAGCCTCGTGCCTTGTTTTTTTGTTTAGTTTTTTAATCGGTTTAATCAGCAGTTATCAGTTATTTGTTGTTTTATCAGCCAAGTCACCACCTGATACACTAAACCTGCCTCCAAAACACAACCACTTTTGATGGCAGCAAAGGTTAGGATTGAAGACATCCTGTATAATATTGCGGTGATGTGTATGGCAGACAGACAGGCAAACACACATCCATAAAATACATAATGACACACTGCAGCAGGTGGGAGCTCATCTTACAGGAACATAAAGGTTATTGTTATCTCGCATCTGCACTTAACTGCACTCAAGGCAAACGCAGACAAATACACTCTGACTGTATGACCGTGTCAGGAAAAACAAACAATTTTCTGCCACATCTGTCACTTAACCAACCCACAGACGCACGCACACATAATAAGCAACAGTTGAATGTGGGATCATACTGAATATTTGCACTTAAAAATCAGTCATGGGAAGATGAGAAGTTGGGGTGGCTATATTTGTATTGGCAGATAATTCCTTAGAAACAGCTGTTTGTTGGCTCTTTCAAGCCTATTTTTAGTCTTGTAAACATTGGCAACATTAGAAAACAATTTCTTCAGCTGAATAAACAACTATAAACTATAACCAACTATCTGTCCAATATGAGTTTTCTGTTGCACGACTAAAACAACTTTTTGAACGAGCACATTCCACCAAAAGAAATTCCTTCCCGAGGCTTTTTTGCAGAGGCACTGGTATTGCGTCCGGCGCTTAAGACGCGTTTTGCTGCCCAAGACGATTGTGATTGGTTTAAAGAAATGCCAATAAACCAGAGCACGTTATTCTCCTATCCCGGGATGCTGTGTGGACTAACCAAACCTTCCTCCGCAGCTGGTCTGGCAATGCGAGACTATGCAACTCATGACTCATGACAATTGTTCTTCTCTTTGGTTGCTTGTAATATTGGCTGTTTAGAAATAGACTTCTCGCACTGTCAAAGCACATTAAAGGAATGTTGAGAAAGTTAAGTAAATGAAAAAGTAGGTTAATTTAGTTGGGATTTAGGTAGGGGTGGGAAAAATAATCGATTCTTAGCTGCATCGCGATTCTCTCTAGAACGATTCAATGCTCGATTCTGCTAAGTTAATTATCAATTTTTTTTATGTGTTGATTTTTATTTAAAAGTTACTGTCTCCAGACATGTACAAATCAGAAAACAGAGTGACTGAAAGAGGCTGGGATAATGGACAACAACTTAGAGTTTAGGCAAGAGTGCAGAAAAAAAAACACAAAAATGGCCAAAAGGAAAAAAAAATATTTAATTTGGTGTATATATACACGATCTAATAAGACATACATAAAATAATTAGGCAAAACACATATAGGCTGTTCATCTACTTTATCACGTTACATCTGACCACCTCATGTTTCATGTTCTAAGAAGCCAATTCTCCACCTTTAAACATGACTGAGCCTCTGACATGGAAGATGACTGGGAGAGAAGGTGACTTTCATAAGCATGTTTAAGGCTTAAGCATGGAATGACTACAAAATAAAAACCTCAGTAGACAAAATATTTCATTAAAACAAATAATTTTTTTTTTAAATCACGCATGGAAATGTACATACAAAAATTGTTGCAGAATTGAATTGTTGGCCTCTGAATCAGAATTGAATCGTGAGGTGCCAAGAGATTCCCACCCCTAGATTTAGGCAGATAGGTTTCCCCAGATCTGTGATGGAAAAGTCCCAGATTTGAGTCAGTTGGACATGTGTGCCAACTATCAGGTTAGTGGTGATGGTAGGGGCAGGGTATTATGTCACTGCTGTGTGAGAGTTGTTTATCATTGCCTCTGGGAGTCTTTATAAGACCGAGTGGGGCAATAATTATCACTAGCACCATGCAAATTCTCTTTAAATCTCAATGTGGCTTGTAAGACCCTTAACTTTGGCCTTCAATCCAATTAGTGGTAGTATTGATGGACATCATAATTATTTATAATGATACAATTGCACAATTCTGTTTTGAATCAATCTGGCACTTGTTTCAGTTTCAGAAAGCTTTATTTTCCGTCTTGGTCACCGCCCTGCCCTCTGTGTGTTTGTGTCAGAGAATGGCGACACAATCTGTTGTCCTCAATTCCTGCCAACGGTCAAAGGGTCCATTGTCAACACGTTGACCTAGGTTATTATATATACTGTGTGTGTATACATACCCCACCCCCTACTGCATAACTCCCTTGCACACATACAACTCACATGTACGCATACAAATACAGTATGTGGTTTTGGTTGTTTCAGCTTTGACTGGCAGCTCTGTGCCAAATCATATTTATTCTATAATTGGCCTGGCTGTTGTGTTTTTTGGAGTCATGATGCTTTTTATCAGAGATATTTAAATAACTGTACATGACCCACATTCCCACAAGCCTTATTAATCTTTTGAAGGCTGTGCTGGTTAGTACTGATTAAGTTGGTACATCTTTAATGCCTTTGGCCTCTGAACTAAAGAGAATTTGCAATAAATGAATAAAATGGTGACATGCAAATGTGCAGAGTTACCCGATGGATACTTAGATGAATCTGGTCCCATTTTCTTGTAAAAGCAGTTACATTTTTTTAATTTCTTTATGTGTAAGATGGCTACTGAGTACTATTAAAGCAGCACTCTAAGGTCACATAGAAATATTCTAAAATCCTTTTGTTTGGTTTAGAATGAATTGCTTAGACTGTCTTAATTCAACCAACTCATTCGTGCGGCCTGTCAGTCTCTGTCTTTCTATCTACTGTAGTCACTAAGATGTATGAGACATGAAATAAAAGACTGTCAGCTGTGTTGTTTTAGTGTAGTGTTTTCTCCTTGTCCCCTTGTCTTTCTCTTGCTGTATTACTCTTTTTTTATTCTCATGATATGATGTGACAGAGCATATTAGCATATATTTTATTAGAATACCAGCAAATCAAGTTTCACTATAAATACTCCCTGTCTCTTGTCTTTCTGGCTGTGTATTTGGTTTGGACATCTCAGCCCGCAGCTGAACATGGTTTGAAGAAATACAGCACATGTTTTCTTTTAGTTCAACACACACACACACACACACACACACACACACACACACACACACACACACACACACACACACACACACACACACACACACAGAGTTTGAGTCGATTTATTTTCTTTGCTAATTTGTCTATTAATTACTTAAAACAAATGGTGCATAACGTCTCTCCCTTTCTTGCCTGAAGCAGATCCTAGGCTCATCATTCGTCTTACTCTGTCTCCCAAGATCACTGCATGCCGTGTGTATGTGTCTGTCTGAGAAAGGGTCTGTCACTGTGAAGTATGACATACTCTGCACAGGAATCCCTGTTGGCTACTGAATCTTCCTCTGTAGTAGCTCTAGCTGTCTGCCTCATCCACAGAGACCCCATTGTGTGTGTTTTTGTGTGTATGTGCATGTACAGTACACGTGTGCACTTAAACTTACTTGTCCTGCTGAAAACTTCCATACATCAGTGACACACAGAGTACTACTACTCAAGTGCTATTTACATGGCCTGTTCCTGTCTGTGTGAGTGATCTTGCTGTCATGTTGGTCTGCCCACATTAAGCCTCAGGAGTTGTATATGTTTCTCTGCTTTTATTCACTTGTTTTCCATGTCTTATTTCTCTCATATTGCCCCACCCTTTTAATGTACTTGTCTTTCTCAATCTCTCTCTGTCATGATGCATAATGTCATTTTCACTACTCCTTCTCTTCTTTTCTCTGCTTGGATGAGTGCAGAAAAATCCAAACCACTTGTTGTGCAATCTATATCTCCTCTGTACCATGCTGAAAACAGATGGTGACAGACACAGTGCTGCAAAGGTAATGGGGGTGCTTATATAATTGTGATTCAGTCTATTGAACATGGAAGTTGCCTGACGGGGAAAAGAGACGTTGAAGGGCTGGTTGCAGCTTGTGCAATTTTAAATAGAAGGCCACTTGTATAGAAAATAGATACCATGTTCATGAGACGGTAAGAAAAAGTGCCATAAGATACATTTGTTAATAACACAAATAATAGTCATGTACAGATGTGCTGTCATCCAAATAGAGCTATTAATTCAACTTCCTCACTTCAGAACATCTGTTGAGTAAAAATGACTGAAGAATATGAGAGATATGAGAGACATATTCGTTCTGCAAACGAAAATGTTGCCACATCAGTGTATTAATAACGAGAGTGGTATCACAATTTACTGATAGTTATTGGTCCCACTGTTATTTGTTCGGATCGGATAGTGTAAATGCTCGCATAAAAGTTTACACACACACCCAGTATAATCCTACACATCAGTATTCTAGGGTGTTCTTTTAGACATCCAGCTTTTGTGTGTGTGTGTGTGTGTGTGTGTGTGTGTGTGTGTGTGTGTGTGTGTGTGTGTGTGTGTGTGTGTGTGTGTGTGTGTGTGTGTGTGTGTGTGTGTGTGTGTGTGTGTGTGTGTGTGTGTGTGTGTGCAAAAGAACAAGAGAGCACATTTAGAGAGCCCCTCCCATGCCACACAGTGAGAGGGGATTTTCGAAGTCAGTGATGGGGATTATGAGGAATATTATTTCATATGGCTACAGAATGGTTAATCTCTTTAAGCCCTGCTGGAGTCTGCACGCTCATTCCTGTTACTGCCCGGTAATGAAGACAACAGGAGAATGTTTAGTTTAACAGACAATGCATGGTGGGAAACTGTGTGTGTGTGTGTGTGTCTCTCTCTTACCTGTTGGTTTATAAGTAAGATGGGTGTGGAGACATGCAATTATGGATATCAGTAATTACTTGTTACGTGAATGTTGACATTCTTGTTTTTTTTTTAAATATCAGAATGAATCATTTTATTTTCCAGTAAAGTGCTTTGAGTGAGCGCGGCTCACGAATTATGGCCATATTGCCATTTAGCTCCTGCTGCTGTTGGCTGAGTTTTCGTCTGTCTCATATGGTGAGGTTTGTGCTGGTCTGCAGATTCAGATTTTTAGATTATAAACCTGTTTAAAACCTGTCAGACAAATGTGACTTTCCTGCTCCATAAAGTGCCTTGCTCGAGGGTTTTCTGCAATGGCTGTTTGGGGAGTAAAAGTGTTGGGATTAGTATCGTCAAACCTTTCGGTCACAAATCTACATGTCTACACTGGAGGCTACTGCCAACTTGTGTATGTGTTATATTGACTTAGCTGTGTTTTTGACCTGCTGTGTGTGTGTGTGTGTGTGTGTGTGTGTGTGTGTGTGTGTGTGTGTGTGTGTGTGTGTGTGTGTGTGTGTGTGTGTGTGTGTGTGTGTGTGTGTGTGTGTGTGTGTGTGTGTGTGTGTGTGTGTGTGTGTGTGTGTGTGTGTGTGTGTGTGTGTGTGTGTGTGTGTAAGATGGTAGTATAATTGCTTTTACCATATTAGGCCTATACCTTTCTTGTCTGCTAATAAAGAATCTGTGGAAGAGTATTGAGACTGTCAAGTCACATAATAGCAAAAAATGAAGTCAAATGTGGTAAATCTGAGCTCTACAATGAAGAAGTAAATCTAACAACATAACCAAAGCTGCAACTAATGATTCTTTTTATTATTGATTTAATCTGCTGATTATTTTTTTGTTTAATCAATTAATAGTTTTATCTGCAACATGTCAGAAAATGCTCGTTACAATTTCCTAAATCAGATGGCTTCAAAATAGTCACCCGGAATCACAACACATAAGGCAAAATAAAACCGTAAATGCCCGCAATTGAGAAGCTGAAACTAGGGATATTTTTTATTGTCTAATCATTTTAACTCTCAAATTGAGATAATATAGTGGTACATGTTGGTGTCCAGCGTTCACATGGGTAAAAGTAAGAAAATGGAATTGGATTGACAGACTTCATATAAATATGTGATGTTGTATGTCAGATATTTAGGCTTTAAAGCTTATTTCAATGCCAGAAATGCATGCTCACTGATAAATGTAGTAACCTATCAGTTGTTATTCAGGTTGATGATTATCATCCTAAAAGGGCATCGATTCCAGCTGTAGGATATGAACAGTCTTGTGCAGTGATGCTAGTGGATCAGATAACTATTGTGCACCTGTCAGCGCCGTCAGCTGAGGTCGTTGGAGGGCAGTTTCACTCCTTTTGGATCCACTGCTGTTTGTGAAGGATCTGGTTCCTACCTCAGAGCGACAGGCATTTTGTATGTACTCAAGGTTTGTGTGTTTCATGTTGCACTGTTTCCACTGTAATTGTATAGAGTCCTGGTGCTTAGGCTGTAATTTTAGTCCAGTTCCTCACTTCTCTTGTTTTGAATCACTTAATCCAAGTTATGGTTCCAACAGAAATTGTGGGGCTTTTTTTCCATCAGATAAACATTTTGTAGTATATGTGCAGATGAACTTAGAATTATTTGGGTGTATATTGTCTGTATCCCTGAATACCAGACCTGTTAAACAAAAAAAACAAAAAAACTTATCTTCTCTTAAGACCTATCACCTCTTTAAACACAGTTTCCTCCCATCCGTCTCCCTCTACTTAATTTACCAAACCATCTTTAACTGTCTGTCTGTCTGTCTCTCTCTCTCTCTCTCTCTCTCTCTCTCTCTCTCTCTCTCTCTCTCTCTCTCTCTCTCTCTCTCTCTCTCTCTCTCTCTCTCTCTCTTACACACACATTCAAACATAACTCCTTCGTTTGATCCGTTGACCTCAATGAGGCCCACAGCAGCAAACAAGGCGGCACCACATAAAAGAAAGTCCCCCTGCCCCCTCCTCTTTCAATTACCCCAACAATGTGCCCCTACTGTCTGCTAGAATTGGGTTGAATTCACCCTATCAGCCACGTCTCCTACTGTTGAGGCCTCACCTCCACTCCACTCCACCCCCAACCCTCCAACCTCCAGGGATTGATGGATAAACATGCGCTCTAGAGGCCCAAAGGTCCTGGAAGAAGACTGAGTTGGAAAGCAGGTTAATAAGCCTGGTAAGGGCTCTGGGCCTTGGTGGAGCAGAGGTCCTCTGGGCCCCTGATACCCTGGAGGTTTGGAGATGAGACTGACGGTCTTTGTTGTGGAAAGACTGAGGCAGTGATGAGTGGTCTGGATGGAAATGTCAGATCCCCATAGGGCTGGGAGGAAAAGAGAAATCCATCAATCTTTCTCTTTTATCAATCATTTATGAATAGGTCTGCTCTTTGTGCTGTGTCCTGCTATTTTCTCCATTTTGTCTTGTTATCCGCTCTCCCACTCTTTGTCTTTATTTTTCCCTCTTTATCACTTCAACTGATTCTCATATACATAAAATAAAAACTGGAAAACGCAGCAAAGAGACTCAACAGTAATGCAACAGAACAAACCTGTCTGTGACCTCCTTCCTCCATAGACCCATTTTGACTCCTACACACAGCTGTGGAACAAAACCTATGACTAATGTAGTGGTTATTAAAGTTTTTAAGTTTGACAGAAGAATTCCTATGGCAACTTTCACCAATGCAGAAAATGCAGTAGACTCTGCTGTTATATCTTAAGATAGTCCTGTCAGAGGATTTTTGAAACTTCCAACTAGGGTTGGTTAACGATAGCTTTATCTTGGATCATGTTCACATTTGGCAAAATAGCCAAATTCATTAAGCTCTGATACTTATTAATTTCTAATCAAACGACCTTTACTGATTTAAAATGACAAACATAACTGGTAGCATGTTATAGCAGCAGTGGCTACAATTTAAATGAGCTGTTGTCTGCTTGGTCCCAGTTTGATTCTTTCACGATACATGGGTGCCGATTCGATTCTTATTGCGATTCTAGAAGTATTGCGATTCGATAGTATTGAGTATTGAAATTTTCTTTTCCATCTTTAACAAAAACAAAAGTTGAATAATACACTTCTAGAGACAAAATATCATGAGACATTTCTAAAAACGAATTGTTTTCTAAACATGTCAGTCAGTCTTAAACATTTTCTGCATTTTCCGCTTTGGTCTGTTTTGCTGGAAACGGATATGATGTAGTTGCCGTCGGCGGTAACATATAAACAGAAAATATTTAGGTGAATCATTGGTAAAAAGAATAAATAAAAAATATCGATTCTAGGGAAAAGAATTGGTTTTAAAAATTGTTGCAAAAAAATATCGATATATACGATTTACTATTTTTTTCCCACCCCTAAACACCACTTTATGATCCTAGTGAACAATTTGTTTTATAGACCCTCGGACTGGGGACCCTGCTCAAGAGAAATGATCTAATGTCCCAGGTAAATTCTGATGCATATAATATTAATATTTTAAACTCCTCAATATAATAGCTCTGAATCAGGACCTTGTGTATTTTGAGAAACCAGCTTGTGAAAAATGAGGTGTAAAGTCACAGGACCAGCCACTAAGTACTGTAGATTAAACATTTGCCAGGCTGCCAGACCAGTGTATATTATCAGCCATTTTAAAGATTAAAAAAAATTCTTGCAGAGTGTCTTTATGGGTTTCACACAGAATACATAGACGTACAGTCTCTTGAAATGTTCTACTGTTTGCCTTTTGTTCACTTCCATTCTTTGACTTAACTTCCAAACCTCATTCAGTCTTACTGTGGTATTTAGCTCATTGCATTTCCTTGGTCCCCTCCCTCCTCTCCTTTTCTCTTTTTTTAATTTTTATGCATCTATTCTGAAAGTGTTTTTGTATCCATCTGTGTGCTGTTGAGGCTGACAAGTCAGACAGGGCTATACACAACAGAGAGAGGAAAATAGAGCCTAATTCCCTTTGGCACACCAGCGCAGTTACACACTTAAAATCACACACGTACGCACAGCTTTTTGGCCAGTCTCGAGCCCTCGAGCAAGCTGACTATTCTATAACGGTCACAATTAAGTAGCTCAATAGAAGAGGGAGAGAGGGAGCAGAGAGAGGGAGGGAGAGAAAATGAAAAGATAAGGTGGAGGTGCTGAAAAGGTGAGAGGATAAAGTAAGATGAGAATAGTAGTGTTGCATACAGCTGGATTAAAGAAAAAGGAAGAAATGAAAGACAGAATAAGTGAGTGAGAGTGAGGAATTTGATGCCTTAAATAGATCCACCTTTTAGTGCATTCATGACAGTTCAGTTTTCTGAAATGCAGTGTGTCAGGGTGAACAAGCATGTCAGACTGTGAGAGATGAACATTGGAGGCTCTGGTTGATGCTGCATTGACTGTATATGTAAACAGTGAATATAAATAAGATGAGGGTTCCCACGAGTATAACAGGGTTCCTACACAGTTCTGAAAAGTCTGGAAATGTATCTGAAACACTGCAATTTTCTGGTCAAGTTTTTGACTTACAGTTATTGGAAAAACACTAAATGTGTCCCAATACTACATTTGCATTTTTTATCTCCTCTGTTGTTGGGATATGACATTGCAAATGAGTTAGTGCTTGAAGAAAGGGGGAGAGAGGAAGGAGAAATAAAAGTGGAGCGGGGGAGTTTATGGTTAACTGCCACTAACAACATAACTTGGTGTCCTAATTGGGTAGGGAGGTGCGTGTGTGTGGCTCTCCAGGAAAACAGCTGTCTGTAGGGCTCTTAAGGCTGGGGGCACTAGGTCGAAGGGAGCCCCATTAACCAGCTAAGCCATCTAAACACGCGCACACAGACACACACCCTCTTGTCTCCTCACCATATGGGAACCCAACCCAGTAGGCCTTTCATGTGGTTGTGGGCTGGGGAAGGGATGGGAGGGGAGGCAATTTCAGAAGCAGGGAGGTGACACACAAGGTCCCAGCAGTTCTGCTCTTCCACTCCTCCTTGTCCCATCCCTTTGTTTCTGCTCAAGACTTGCACAAGTTGGGGTACATATTATTTTCAGGGATGTGAAGCAACAGAGTGGTTTGTGGTTTGGGTTAAACCCCAATTGTTTCCTATCCTCTGCCAAAGTTTGGGCGTAGTGCTTTGGATTTTGCTGAGTTTTGCCACATCTGCGCTTAAGCAATTAAAGGTTGCACCCCAATACTAGAAATGTGGCTTTTCTAAAGAATAAGCTCTATCTCATTCTCCTTTTACAGTGAGAGACTTCCCTACTGTATTTTGAATCATGTGTTTAACTACAAAGTGCAATTTTACATAGATGTCTGGTGTTGCCCTTCCCATTTTGAGCCTCTCTCTCTTCTCATTTAATCTCTCCTCCCCATCAACCAGCCTTCAACAGAAGCCCATTGTGTGAGCTCACATCTACCAGCCATTCAAAGCATGGCAGACGGCTTGACACGTAGTGACACCATAAGTCACACGTGTGTGTACACACACACACACACACACACACACACACACACACACACACACACACACACACACACACACACACACACACACACACACACACACACACACACACACACACACACACACACACAAAACCACAGCCATACCTTAATATCATGCATGAGGATCATATCCCTAAGGTGTATTGTTTTCTCTATGTATCTTGTGTCACCTTCCAGCGAATCTGGCTTCTCTCTTCATTTCAGTTCATGAGTTTGTTCATAAACAATGACAGATGAGCTCGATATTGTGGTCAGCATTAGGAAGCACAGTTATTAGTCTGATTGTTTTGGTAGCCCACTTAATCATTTCATTGCACTGTTTGCATATTGTGTCAACGTTGTAAAGGCACTTCATGGACCTGATTAGTAACAATGAATCACTCAGGCGTCTGGCAGCGTTTTACATTAGCTAGACTAATGGCATAAAGATATTCTTGGTGATTGATTGCTTTATGGCACCAAACACGACATTTGTACTGTTCCTCCAGCACAGCTTAGCTAAAGCTGAGTTCCCCCCCCCCCCCCCCCCCCCAAAGGCAAGTACATAAAGCCTGATGGAATACTAACTCCCACAATTTGTATCATTTTGAACAAAGTAATAGGCAAAACAAATTAATGAGGAACTAATCTTGACTGGTGGGGTTTGAGGGAGCAATATCCCCTTAGTAACAGGAACAGATGCAGCTTTGTTTTCAGAAACTCTTACTTTGACAATATACAGTATGGGCTATATTGATATATCGACTTCACTTTGGACCAACAGGCAGCATTCTAAAAGTAGTTGAATTAATTCATGGACACACACCGTCATTGCTCTCACTTGTTGTGTTTCCAAGACTTGAATGTCACATTTGACAAGAGCTGAACCCCTGAGAGAGACAACACAGACCCAGTTCCTGCTGACGTTGTATGTGTGGTCAGTGTTCCCTACTACCGGGTGGTGTTGACATTTACTGATAGCACTCTCTGGCTGTCTTTTCTCTGTTGCAGCCCTCTTCTGATACTGTCCAGACACACATGACCAAGACATGCCCAAGTTAACATTCACATACTGCTGCCTTCTGGTGCAGCAACTCTTGTTACTCCCAGAATTTGTACTTTTTTTAATTGCCCGTCTGTATCGGTCTGTGTTCACTCCTTCCTTTATCCCGTAGTTTGACTATGACTCAGAAATCATGGGATACATGTGTGATCAAATGTTTCTAAACTCAATCAAACATCTTCATTGCTCTGTGGTCTCACTGGTGCCAGACAGCGGAGCTCGTACTCTTATTTATGTATGTTTTTCTCTATCTATGCAGATCTGTGTGTGTGTGCGCACCGCTATATCCCTAATTGTGTTTATGTGTGTCTGATTGAAGGCCTTGTCGACTTTTCTCATGGTGCTAATGAGTGTAATTTGGCATCAAATGCTGAGGAGTGTGAGAAAAGGCCACACACACACACACACACACACACACACACACACACACACACACACACACACACACACACACACACACACACACACACACACACACACACCACCTTGCAGTGTGAAGGCAGAGTTAAAATGCAAGGCAGCCCATGTGGCAGTATTTTCACTCCCGCGTGTCAGTTCAGACCAAACCCATTCATCCACAGCAGCACAGCGTGTGTGTGTGTGTGTGTGTGTGTGTGTGTGTGTGTGTGTGTGTGTGTGTGTGTGTGTGTGTGTGTGTGTGTGTGTGTGTGTGTGTGTGTGTGTGTGTGTGTGTGTGTGTGTGTGTGTGTGTGTGTGTGTGTGTGTGTGTGTGTGTGTGTGTGTGTGTGTGTGTGTGTGTGTGTGTGTGTGTGTGTGTGGGTGCGTGCATTTGTTCCAAACATACACATTAGAGTGCTCTGAGGTTTTTGAGTTGTTTTCATTTAGCCCTTTTTCTCCTCTTTGTTCATTTTTATGTTTCTTATATGGTATGCATGTGTCTCAATGCTATTGTTTTCTTCACCAGGGATTTTTTGGGTAAGGGAAGAGACATGGGAAGGGAAGGGGGAGAGGAAATGCATAAAAAATGAAAAGGAGGAAATCCTTACTTTGTAGAAATGTTTGTGTGTCTGAATGCAGGTGTCACACACAGTTGTGGCTATCGCTCTCAGATTTATTTTTTTCTTCACATATTGGATTGTTGTCACATACGCTCCAGCAGACGAAAGTTGTAATGACATGTGAGAACAGGAGTATGATGCATTAAAAGATGAATTAAGCTAGAAAAGGGGTTTGTGAAGGAAATAAGAGAAAGTGAGAAT
Source organism: Zingel zingel (assembly GCA_023566125.1). Classification (NCBI taxonomy): domain Eukaryota; kingdom Metazoa; phylum Chordata; class Actinopteri; order Perciformes; family Percidae; genus Zingel; species Zingel zingel. The sequence continues at coordinate 18,758,609 of CM042332.1, forward strand.
ATCCTAGATTTAGTCAACCACTATGAATGAATGAACTGGAGGATGGAGAATAAGAAATATCAAAACACCAACTAGTAAAACCCACTTCTAAGACTGTAGTAGTACTGGGGTTTTCACAGATGTGAACATGCACAACTTTGGTAAAGCAGGGCTTTGAAGAAAAGGTGAAAAATGGATTTGTGCTAAATGAAACCCTTTTCAAACAAGTTGTAGTGTGTTGGTCATTGGGTTGGTAGGAAAAGATGAAAGAAAGGGGGCATGTTGATGTGAATTTTCAGGGAAAGTATCAAGTCTCCTTGTCAGCCACTGCACTTCTGTTCTTTTTAGTCCACCATCAATTTTCCTTTCTCTCTTACTAGTACCCCATGCTTTTTGTCTTTTCCCCTTTCCTTTATTGTGTTATATATCTTGTGTGTGCATGTAAAAGGTTTACAAAGTGAAAAAGCCCAAAGTCCACCCCAAAGGGACTTACCATCTCCAACAGAAAACACTGTTCACAAACTGCTCCAAACAGCTCTATTGTAGTCCAGCCTTTACTTCCGTGATGAACGTCCGTCACTTTGTAACACGTTATAATGCTCGCCTAGCTGCTAGCGTGGCACGCCCTCATACTCTGTTTCTGACTAGCTAGCAGTACTTACTTACCTAGCTACTGCGCATGTGCGACTCCCAACAAAGATGGAACAGAAGTGAGATGCCTCACTCTGTAGCTAAAACAGAGAGCTCAACACACAGGGTGAAAAGAGGAGCTGCAGCAATGTGCAGTACAACAAAAACATGTTTTTTTTTAAATTTGAACCCTGTAAACCTATTCTGATATAACCTCTAAATACAATTAGGAACTGAAAGTGAGCATAATATGAGCCCTTTAAGTTACCCTCTTCTCCCTGTCACATTTCACACCATTACCATGAACTAACCCTTTGTCAGAGATGTATTTCCCAGCATCCTGTGGGAGATGGCGCTGTCAACTGTATCCTGTTCCATTTCCTGTCCCTGTCGCCATCCTCCCTCCACCCCAGACCCTTGACCATATGTTCAGACCTCAGAGGAAAAATGCTCTTCATCGGACAGCTGCCTCGTCCAATCACCACCCTCTGATTGTTCTTTCTGATTGCTCCCTTGTGCAGGGTAGCGTCACCAGCCACAGGATGTGACACGTCTCTCACCGCTGTTTCTGCTGGATTGGAAAAGTAGAACGGTAGTGATGAATTGTCATGCGGAAAGGGATAGTCAAAAGGTCTCTGGATGCTTTGCAAGTTATGATTAAGGTAAACAATGTAAGCACCGGCGCAATATTTTTTCACACACGTAATTACCTTTTTCATTGGCTTCAAACACAGTTTAGGTCGGAGTTGATTTAATACAGACTAACTTTAAGTGATATGCAGAAGACACGTGGTTGCAGGCAAAATCACAATGTTAGTCTGGCTCACTGATCAAGCCTGTTTCTCCTATCTTTTCTGGTACAGTTGAACATTGTGTGCTCTAGGAGTGTGATTGATGTTTGTAAAAACCCTCAATAATCACATTAGACAGCTCTTTGTCTGCTTGAGGACTGTAGAGGAGTGGATGGGGAGAAGCTAGAGGGCAGAAAAAGGCCAAGATGCACAGGCTGAAGACGGTGAAAGGATGATAGGAGGCTGGAAGCAGAGACACAAGGGGAAATGTAAAGACAAAAAACTGTTTTTACATTTAGCGGTGAAGAAAGTCGCATTTCAGGTGTTGGGGTGGAGTTTCACAGGACTGTTGGAGCTGCACATGCTCCTAAACATACCTACCTAAAGACATGATAATGTGTATATGAAACTTAGGGATGAAAGTTGGGTGGACAACACAAAATTTCATTTGTGTGTTTGCAACTTTTTCTGTTCCTGTGTTTAAATAAGAGCCCTCTGCAGGCCACATTCTCCTTCTCCAAACTGATTCACATCAAATTAAACTTGACCATTCTTTAAGCTTGATTGCTCAGCAGCTTAGCACTTCAAAGAACCTATTTCAGAAATGTGTGCTTGCCTGTGTATGTGCCGATGACCCCAACTTGATAACTAAAAGAGGCATAGAGGACCCGCTAAAAGAGTCAACGGGCCATGCTGCATCGCCCCAGCAACAACTGAAACTGGCAGATAGCATCTGCATCACCGTAGCAACCTTGGGGTTGAGAGGTTACCGGTTAGGGGCCCCCTTGAATGCACCACTCCCTTCCCGCTCACCCCTCTTTCTTTGTGACAGGTTTTTGATTGGCCGACGTGTGTGTGGGCTCTGCACACGTGCAGCGAGGCGGTACAGAGGTTGCAGATTGTGAGTGGGTGTGTGTGTCAGTGTGTAGTCTTGATGTTAGGGGTGCCTTGGTACTTTTGGTAATGTGTGTAAGGGCCAAACTTGTCTGTAGCAGTGCAGTGATCAGATAACATCATGCCTGTTAAAGGAATTAGGATTTGGAACCGGAAGCAAAGGAGAAACCCTTACGCAGGTAGGTATGTTTGTGTGTGTCAGAGTGTTTCCTTGTGTGAGTGAGGATGTGTTTCTAGGCAAATTATTCTCACACATGTTCACAACTAACTCACTGGAAGATTGCCAGCTGAGGGTGAGAAAGTGAGCTAAAATAAAAAATGTGTGAATTGGAAAAAGAGAGGTGGGAGAGGTAGAGATACAATGCATGGGGAAATCAGCAAATGTGCAGCATGGAGGCTTGCTTTGTTCAGACTGTCGGTTCTCTGGGATGACATGGTGAAGAGCAGCAGGAGCCTGGATTCTGGGGCTGAGTTGAATGGTGGGCAGAAGACTGAATGAAATCGATGGAAAGATAGACCGACTTGTCACTGCAGGTGATGTTTTCTTTTTCTTTTTTTAGCTCTGATTTATATTTGTGTTGATGGAGTGTGCGTGATAACAGGTGCAATGGCTTTTCTCCTTTTGATCTAAACAATTGTTTTACTGCTGACGACTGAATTATGAAAAACTGGTCTAACTGGCTATTTGTCACGAAGTCTGTACATTGTTGGAATAGTATGCTTTGTTTTATAAGTGGTGTTAATACTCTTGGGCTTGACTGTTCAGACAAACTCTTATGAATATTGTGGGACAACCAGGTGGCATGTTGATTGACAGGCTTTAGAAGGACAGAAGGTGTAGTCTTAGTCGTAGGACAGGAGTGATACCACAGAATGATGTTGTTATAGTAACATATTGTGACTGTTTGCCATAGACCATTTAAATAATTTAACCCGTATTATTGTATTATTAATTAGTGGTTTTGTATTTGGAAACACATGACACACTACACCTCCACAATACATCTAGCTAAACCTAATACAATTCAATACAACAGTACAGCAATAAAGTCAACATTTAGATTGTTATACAGAGTTTTTGGTCTACACTGTCGGAGAGGTGTTGATTCTGGTTGTTTTAGAGGCTGTCATTTGGGATGCAGTTGAATGTATTGCTTTATAATGAAAGCAAACAAAAACAAGGAGAGAGGATGGGGAAAAAAGGACAGGTTTTACTGACCTGTATCATGTAGCAGGTTCTCTCCCTTTCTGTTCTCCTCACTCACTCACTCACTCATGCACTCCACCAGCCTAGAAAACACATAACCAAGGTGAGACTTTGCCAATTAACATTTCTCTCTCACAGACATCACACTCCCCAGTTTTTTTATTTTTATTTTAACCCACATTATCAGTTGTGATACATTTATTCCCTTATCCCTTTCTCCGAATGTATCTGCAGTTCCTTTTAACTGTCTTCAATTATCTAATGCTGGAGTCAGTTCTCTCTGTTTTGCTCTTTTTCTCCTTTATGGAAAGATAAATGCTAGCAGAGACTAAATAGAAATTTGTAAGGGACAATTTGAAATGAACTGCAAGTTGCAACGGCTTGACATTCAATATGTGATAATAAATTTAGTTTTTGTTAAATTCTTAAAATTCTTAATTCTTAATATATTATTAGATTTCCTTCTTTGCTTCTGTACTTTATTAAGAGAAGTTAGTTAATTTTAACTAAGTTATTAAGAATTAGTTAAGTTAGTAACCTGGTGAAAAAACAACTTGAGACCATGTCAAAGTCTTCATTTGGAAGTTTGATTGTTCGACCTTCCTCATGAGGGTTACCAAACTACCAAACTGTGTCCTGAATAAAGTGAATGAAAACTAGTTTTAAAAAAGACTGTTTGACTCTCCAGTGTTACTCAGTTGAATGTTTGTTTGGTTTTCCTTAAAATAATTTGTATCGCTAACCTCGGTTTGAATTGAGAAAAGAACTTCCATATTTGGTTTTTGTTTAAACGGTCCAATTAATTTGTGTTTAGTCCCATAGAGTGACTTTTATGTCTCTCTGTATTGGTCATCTCTTGTCTGAAGCTCTTTTACATTCCTCCGCCCCTCTCTCTCTCTTTTCCTCCTCCGTCTGAATGATCTTGCTGAGCACTGACCCATATACTGCAGTCGTGAACACAAGTTTTGTTGTCAAAAATGCAAGGCACCTCTTCCACTTCTCTCTGTTTCTTTATCAGAATGACTTGGTTAGCGTTCAGGGCCCCATTTCAGAAAGCAGGTTTAGTAAGTTAGTTGACTCAGAGTTGACCGAAACTCTGGGTTTTCGGTTTCACAAAGAGAGTTCAGCTTAACTCTGAGTCAGTTACTATGGCAACCTACTCTGTAAACCTAACCTGCTTGCTAGCAGGTTTTCTTCAACTAACCCTGAGTTTCTTCCCCCTTTATAACCCAATGTGTTATAATTCTCTACCTCCTCATGTGTTAAAAAACAATCTGACTTTCTGTTCGTAAAGTCTTTTTTTATGAAGAGATATTCTGCATGTACTAATGCAGTTTATGTTTTTCATCTTGTTAAAACAAGTAAAATCATCCACCTTAACCCACCCTGAAGATCACTTTTTTTTATTTTTTTTTTTTTTTTATCTTTTTCTCTATGTACACCTTATACAGCTGTTTCACACAGACCTATAGGAACACAACATTTCACAGTGCCAGAACTTGTTAATGGGCCAATGCTGAACATCTTAAAGAGCCAAGTTGGGCTGTGGAAGTGGATGGCCCCTCTTCCTCGCAATCCCCAGCATTGCTCTGTGTAAAGAAATAAGGTCCAAGTTTTATCATGGTACACCATCAGTTAGACTGTTGTAAGGTGTAAACCTCAATAGGCCTCTGTATCTTCCCTTGTGGCAGCTGGCAATGTGTCTTCCTCATCCTCCTGTAAGAAAAAATTAAAAACATTTTGTGTTCTACTCTAATCCATTATGAACTATCTGTGGAGTATTAAGAGTACTTGCAGCTGCATGGTCTGTTAGCATAGCCTGACAAGCCAGACCCACAAGATGTTGGGTCTGGGAACTCACCATTGGCAGGGCTCAATCCGAGGGGCGGGATAAACGATTGTCTTTCAAATTACCACTGCACGCAATAGGATAGCGCTACAACCAAAGTAGAGCAACAAAGAAGGTAGCGGAGCTAGTTGATAGATTCAACTTTTGCCATATCCGGTCGGCAAAACTCCAAACACATCTTCCTTTTTTAAGAATGACTTCAACATATGTTGCAGCCATAGACTGTATAGGGTTTATCTATTCCACAGACAGTTCAGAAAGCTCTGTTGTCAATAAAATAAAATAATAATAATAATAATGTTTGCCGACAATGCCGAGGGCAGACGCTTCGCAGCACAGCGGTCTAGCAGCTGAGCAGAGAGGGCGACTCGGCAGTCTGCTAACTTGTTGCTCTCTCTACCAATAGAAGCTGCTCTGTTTTAGGCTACAAAAAGTGGTTGCAGGCTGAAATTTAACCGTGCGGATTTGTCGGGATAAATAAGCTATAGGCAGAAGGAAACCACTAGCTGCTAGGCTAAAGTGCAATGGTAAACAATGCAGCGTTAACGTTAATGTGTCCATTTCAGCTGAGAACGGAGAAATGTCTTTGCCTTCCCTAATGTGAATTATATTAAACGTTACCTAATTCATAATAATCTGTCACACAAAAGAAACCCCCATATAGCCTATTTAATGGACTATTCATCCTCTTGTGCAAAGCTGAAGTGAGGAGCAACTTAATATTTTTCTCTCCATAATGTCTTGAATATAGGATAGAAAACAGTTGAGGGTAACTACTGAATGATTATTGCTTTTATTATATTTCATATCACACGACATCTGTTTTCCTGTAACTTTTGGCAGCAAAAAGTAAAAAAATAAAGTGAGCGGTAGTGTCATGTCACCGCCGGTATTGCGTTGATGCAGTTATCGTCACAGCCCTAATAGTAACACTTTGAGGGATTTGATTCACACTTTCCATGCTGAAAACACAAGATTTTAAATGGCTTTGACGTTCTTTAACAGAGATGTATCCACCAAATTGTCCTGTAAGTGAGGAGACAACATATTTAGATCATTATGTTCTCTTCAGATCTGATTAGGAATGCACAGTTTAAACTTTTCCTCCCTTCCTATCAAATTTGAATGCACTTATTATAGGTCTCTTTTGACAAAAACGTCTGCCAAGTTGAAACTAATGTTCTGCAATGTCGCTCTTCTCTTCTCTCCACTTGGTTGTGTTCTGGGACCTGAACTCTACCTGGGCCCTCTATGACTCTTCCTGCACAACTCAACAGGTAAGTGCTTTTATTTGACACACTGACGTTTAACAAACTATTTTCCCATTGATTTACAACACATCAAGTGTAGCTGTTATTGTAATACTAGCCACATCACCCGCTCTCTTCTTTTTTGATCACCACCTCTACTTTTGTCTCCCCACTGTATATTGTAATTAACAATTCAAACTCTCAATACACTGTCATTACAGCAGCTTTGACAGTTGCAAACTAATTTCCTGAACATTTCAGAATGATGCCATGATCTGATAGTTGTTTTTATAGTGATAACTGTTGAGCTGGAAGTACCTTTTAGGAATGTGGTTAAATTAATTGAACTGTGTTGTGGGTATGGAGTACAGTAGGTGCATTTTTGTGTGTGTGCAAAAGTGTTTTTCTCAGGTAGTGGAAACCCCAAGAGTTGTCCTCTTGACGTGGGAACAGAGACTGAAATAGGGCCTGGCGTATGTGTGAGATCAGTACCCTCAATGTTTTGTCAATGCTATACCATGCAGAGCCCACAGGCGCCGTTCTGTTTTCCTCTCTTCGTCTTTGTATAACTCACACACACACATGAATCCGCACACACAGTCGGAGCGCCTTTGGTAACCACCCACAGAGACTCCAGTTCCTTCAGCTCAGCCATAAAGTGTTTTTCTCACTGTGGTGCGCTGACCTGCTCTCACACCCTCATGACCCATATCACTTCTCTTCACACTGGTCCTCTTTCTCTCTTGCTGACAGCCTGTAGCTTCAGCCGACTTGTCCAACCAATCAAACCGGCCGCTTAGATCCCAAGATTTACGAGCCATTTTTATTATTTTAGCAGGAAAAAAATGTTTTTGTTAGGAAGGGAACCTCCATTTCTTTTAAGGGGTTGGGAAGTGCACAAAATGTCAGAAAGGTGTTGAAGGGATTGATCTTGTGTGATTCAACACAATGTGTTGTTGTGATAGGCAGTCTGTTTTATTTTCTCATTTACAGGGAAATGCACATTGATCAACATCACTGTAAACATGCTGTTGTTAGCCAAAAGGTGAATTGCCGGTGTTGTCCCATGGCCAGATGTTGAATTAGCCATTAAAACAACAACTTTGGCCACATAGTAATATGGATGGGGTAACCCAGAAAGTACCATTACCATGTACTGTATCACATTGAACATTGGACAAAGTCTTTAAAATCTGTGTAAATATTTCTAAATCTGGAAAAAGTATGACCTTTTAGAAATGGAAAGTAGGATTTGTATTTACCAGCATGTGTTTGCTGTTAAAACATCTGTGTTGGTGGCTCGGTTGGTGGAGCAGGCGCACATGTATGGAGGTTTACTCCTCAACGCAGCGACCGCGGGTTCAACTCCGACCTGCGGCCCTTTGCTGCATGTCATTCCCCTTCTCTCTCCCCTTTCGCGTCTTCATCTGTCCTGTGGAATTAAAGGCCTAAAATGCCCCAAAAAAAAAAAAACTGTGTTGAAAATGGGTTTAGACTCAATTAGTTTTCAAACGGCTGAAGATGACTTGCGTTTCAAGCTTCACAGTTCAGTTCAGCTCCATTTAAAATAGTTCTCTCCATTTCAGTTCAGTTGGGCCTGAGTGAACAGTGACTAGTAGGGGGAAGTGTGTGTGTATGTGTGTATTTCTCTCTCTCTCTCTCTCTCTCTCTCTCTCTCTCTCTCTCTCTCTCTCTCTCTATCTATATCTATATATATATATATATATATATATATATATATATATATATATATATATATATATATACAGTGAGGAAAATAAGTATTTGAACACCCTGCTATTTTGCAGGTTCTCCCACTTGGAAATCATGGAGGGGTCTGAAATTGTCATCGTAGGTACATGTCCACTGTGAGAGACATAATCTAAAAACAAAAATCCAGAAATCACAATGTATGATTTTTTAACTATTTATTTGTATGATACAGCTGCAAATAAGTATTTGAACACCTGAGAAAATCAATGTTAATATTTGGTACAGTAGCCTTTGTTTGCAATTACAGAGGTCAAACATTTCCTGTAGGTTTTCACCAGGTTTGCACACACTGCAGGAGGGAGTTTGGCCCACTCCTCCACACAGATCTTCTCTAGATCAGTCAGGTTTCTGGGCTGTCGCTGAGAAACACGGAGTTTGAGCTCCCTCCAAAGATTCTCTATTGGGTTTAGGTCTGGAGACTGGCTAGGCCACGCCAGAACCTTGATATGCTTCTTACAGAGCCACTCCTTGGTTATCCTGGCTGTGTGCTTCGGGTCATTGTCATGTTGGAAGACCCAGCCTCGACCCATCTTCAATGCTCTAACTGAGGGAAGGAGGTTGTTCCCCAAAATCTCGCAATACATGGCCCCGGTCATCCTCTCCTTAATACAGTGCAGTCGCCCTGTCCCATGTGCAGAAAAACACCCCCAAAGCATGATGCTACCACCCCCATGCTTCACAGTAGGGATGGTGTTCTTAGGATGGTACTCATCATTCTTCTTCCTCCAAACACGGTTAGTGGAATTATGACCAAAAAGTTCTATTTTGGTCTCATCTGACCACATGACTTTCTCCCATGACTCCTCTGGATCATCCAAATGGTCATTGGCAAACTTAAGACGGGCCTTGACATGTGCTGGTTTAAGCAGGGGAACCTTCTGTGCCATGCATGATTTCAAACCATGACGTCTTAGTGTATTACCAACAGTAACCTTGGAAACGGTGGTCCCAGCTCTTTTCAGGTCATTGACCAGCTCCTCCCGTGTAGTCCTGGGCTGAATTCTCACCTTTCTTAGGATCATTGAGACCCCACGAGGTGAGATCTTGCATGGAGCCCCAGTCCAAGGGAGATTGACAGTCATGTTTAGCTTCTTCCATTTTCTAATGATTGCTCCAACAGTGGACCTTTTTTCACCAAGCTGCTTGGCAATTTCCCCGTAGCCCTTTCCAGCCTTGTGGAGGTGTACAATTTTGTCTCTAGTGTCTTTGGACAGCTCTTTGGTCTTGGCCATGTTAGTAGTTGGATTCTTACTGATTGTATGGGGTGGACAGGTGTCTTTATGCAGCTAACGACCTCAAACAGGTACATCTAATTTAGGATAATAAATGGAGTGGAGGTGGACATTTTAAAGGCAGACTAACAGGTCTTTGAGGGTCAGAATTCTAGCTGATAGACAGGTGTTGAAATACTTATTTGCAGCTGTATCATACAAATAAATATTTAAAAAAATCATACATTGTGATTTCTGGATTTTTGTTTTTAGATTATGTCTCTCACAGTGGACATGCACCTGCGATTACAATTTCAGACCCCTCCATGATTTCCAAGTGGGAGAACTTGCAAAATAGCAGGGTGTTCAAATACTTATTTTCCTCACTGTATATGATTAAATAAGCATGAATCAAAGTTGAAGTTTGGAACAAACATCCTTTAATATTTACCAAGAGTTTAGCGCTACACCATTAGTGCCTTTAGGACTGTGTTAGTTTGGTTTGAACAGATTTTGATTTGACCGTACCCTGGCAACATTAGCAAACAACCGCACAACTGTCATCAGTTTTTAAATTAAAATATTGCTAAATCATTATTGGTGCATGGAAGTTTGTGACATCATGTTTTGAGCCCCACCCACTTCAAACCAGTGATGAAAGCGTAGATAGAAAATATATATACAGAATTCTCTCATGTGAAATAACTAAAATTGTTTGTTCATGTATGACGCCATTGCTCATGATAAGTAGCCGATTGAGCAAAAAGGTTTCCAGAGCCTTTAACACTGCTTGGTTTGCCTTTAAACCTATTATACTTCAAGATCTATGTACACTGACTGACTCAGATTTAATTATCTAAAGGTCAGAGACAAAATATGGCATCAAAAAAGTAATTAATCCATGCAATTATTTGTGACTGAAGCAAATCCAGTGGTGAAGCAACAGTCTTTCATCTGGGGAAATCTGCAGCTATGGCCTGGTGCTTTAATGATGGAATGACTGTGTTGTCTAGACGAGTGGGAGGTGCAAAGATTACCCATAGAAACACAGTGACAGACATCATGTCAGCCACAGATAACTATATTTACACTGTTGGCTTAGCTATGTGAGCGAGTGTTAATAGTATGGTCTACTGACTTTATGACTGGACTTTTATTAAGGGTCTGGAGACTGTGGAGGCTACTGGGTGCTTTATTATACTGGAGTTGTAAAAACATCAGTTGTCTCACTCCACTAATAGAAAAAATACACAATTTGCCAAAGAATATTGACAATTTTCCCTTCCGCTTAGCCATGTCTTAACTCTTCTTATTTTTGAGAGATTTTGGTTTGTATGCTGTTATTTCCACGTGTCCAGTAGACACATGTACAGTATTACTCTGTGCTTGCTGCATCGGACTCATGGTTCATCTTCTCGTCTCTAAATGGTTTTTGGCAGTCATCAGTGTGTCACATGCAGCCAGAGCTTAATATTGAAGGGTTTTCCCTGGCTTTCAGAGCACCTGAACTGTAACCTCAGGGTGGTGGATATTTAATAAGATTAGACTCAGAAGTCTCAACATTCCCATTATGCTTAATCTGTAAAGTATTTTCAGTATAGTTTGTAGCTTTTTGTACAGTTCTTCTGTTGTTTTGGCTCTCAACACATAACTGCTGTCGCCAGTAACAGTATTATAGCATAAATATGAGAAATGTTAGATATAGGCTTAGATGTTTCTATACCGTTTTTATATCACAGTATCACTTTACTAATACTTTTGGTATGTATTAGGTCTCTGTGGGCAAGATCTTTACATCAGTGTGATGAAGTATCCTCATTTGTCAGGTTGTATATAGCTGGAAATGTCAAATGTTTTATCCATAAACAGTGTCTTACTTCGTTTTCCAACTTTTTAATGCTATACCTTGATATCACAGTGTAAGATTTAATGTACCGTGATAACCTTTATTCATATTTCCCACTACTTCATCCGTAAAGGACCACTCCACCACTGTCACACATGAGAATCAATTTATTTTACTTTTTCTCACAAATTAACGAAAGTCCAATGCAAAATCTTTAGAGTACCCCTATAATAAGAAAACTTATAATAGTTTGTCCAGCATCTAAAAAGAAACAATAAATGCATGAAAAATGAACCAACAGTAAGTGTATACACTACAGCCTGTCAAACAAATGTGCTAGCATTTGCTGGATGAACTTCAGCGACACTTCCAGCTGTTAAAATGCATGCTAAAATATGAATATGCAGCAGACAACAGCCTGAGGAAGAACAGTGTAAAACATTGTACAGTGCAAGGGTTACACATGAACAGAGGAAATCAGAGTCCAGCTATAATGGAGGTTTTCTACCCAAGTACCTAAGAAACCTAAGCTGATATGAACACAGTTACATGTAGAGGCCCGGAGGAGCAGAAGGTATTAGTGGAACTGAAGACACAATGAAAAAATACACAATATCTGTCTTGGATGGGGCTGCATTTCATGTATTTATGTTGTTTTTGTTGGGAAAATAATATTATTCTTTGGCTAGCAACTAAATACATGTGTGCTGTTATCATGGGTGTAATGTGTACCGTTTGAGCACCAGAGGGTAAGGTCACAGTTTAGCGTAGATCTGGTCCTTTGTTCTCTGCCTGCTACAGGGGGTGGCCACTTGACTGGATTTCAAGTGTGCACAGATGGACATACATGCTACAGTGTTTCCCACAGATTAGAAATCAATGTGTGGTGGCCGGGGGGGGGGCGCTAGCGGTTAGCCACCTTGTTCTCAATGGCAAAACACTGCTACAACACACACAAGTTCATCCTAATCTACAAAAGAAATTGTATAGAACTACTTACATGTCCCTCGTCTGCTAGCGCTGCTGCTAGCGCCGCTAGCTAGCTAATAGTAGTAGCTAGCTAGTAGTCCTTACCTAGCTACTGCGCATGTGTGACTCCCAACAGAGATGGGATAGAAGTGTGATGTCTCACTCTGTAGCTAAAACAGAGAGCTAAACACACAGGGTGAAAAGAGGAGCTGCAACAATGTGCAGTACAACAATAATATGGTGTTTTTGGAAAATTAAACCATGTAAACCTATTCTGGTACAACCTCAAAATACAATTATGAACCTGAAAATGAGCATAATATGGGCACTTTAAATAATAGAGAAAGAATAATGAAACACAATATGTGGCGGCCGGTGTTGATTCTATTGCGCACCGCCACAAATTAATCAATGTGTGGGAAACACTGTGCTAGCACAAGTACATACAAGGACAAGTATACACATATAAAGAAATCACTGTGTGAATACACAGACAGATATCTATCTGTACACACACACACACACACACACACACACACACACACACACACACACACACACACACACACCTGTGAACAGCCTCAGACACATGCATGCAGACAGACAGGCATGAAGACCAACTATACACTGACAAACACACACACACACACACACACACACAGCGGGAAAGTCCCTACTGCGTTGGTGCTCTATCGGTGGGTGGCCGCGACCAGTGGCCTTTGGCTTTCAGTCCGAGGTGGGCTGAGAGTTTGTGTTCCACCCCCTCAACGCAGAGACACAAAGACAGGCTGTGTTCGAGAAAAGAGAGATGGCACGATTAGATGAGAAGGGAGAGGGGTCCAGAAAAAGGGGGAAAAAGACAGAAATGTTGAAACAGTGAGATTCGAGGTGGACAAACAAAGAAAAGCAACCTGAGGAGGAAAGAATAAAGACGTAGAGCCATGAGACAAAGGGATGCGGAGAGATGGAGAAAGACAGATGGGGAGAGAAATGGACTTTTGACAGCTCATGGGAGGAAGAACTTTGGGGAACTCTATTTCTGATTGGTGTGTGTGTTTGGATTTGGGTGTGTTTTGACAGTCTTGTCTCATTATATGGTTAATTATAGCATGGCGAATATGAACTCCATCTTTGTTTGTATTACTCTGTGTGGGTGTTTTCCACTCAGAAGCTCTGTTTTGAGTTGATCTATTTTGTGTGTGTGTGTGTGTGTGTGTGTGTGTGTGTGTGTGTGTGTGTGTGTGTGTGTGTGTGTGTGTGTGTGTGTGTGTGTGTGTGTGTGTGTGTGTGTGTGTGTGTGTGTGTGTGTGTGTGTGTGTGTGTGTGTGTGTGTGTGTGTGTGTGTGTGTGTGTGCGGTCCCCATTACATCCATGGTTTGTCTGTAATGTGCCTTGAAACCCCAGCGTGTAACGGCTGGAAGTTAGTGCTGCCAGCTGGTCTGGCCTGCAACTGCTGATCTGGATTCTGCTCTTAAATCCCTCACTGACGGGATGACTTGCCTTGGGAGCTGTTCTTGGATCAGGAGTAAGTAAAGTAAGCCAGCGGGACAGAAAGCGGTTGCAGACAAGAATCTGTGTGTTTGTTTGTTTGTGAATTAAATCTGGTCTCAGTCCAGTATTTAAAGGAGGCTTGTGCTAGGTTGATGTAGTGTTACCAGCCAGGATAAGAGGGATGAGCTCAGAAGTGTGTGTGTGTGTGTGTGTGTGTGTGTGTGTGTGTGTGTGTGTGTGTGTGTGTGTGTGTGTGTGTGTGTGTGTGTGTGTGTGTGTGTGTGTGTGTGTGTGTGTGTGTGTGTGTGTGTGTGTGTGTGTGTGCGAGTCAGTCAGTCAGTCACAGAGGGCAAAATGCCAGACCCCAAAGTCAGTCTCTATTGTCACAGTAACGGTCAGTCTGCTCAATCAGCATAATTTACTCTGCCTATCGCTGTCTTTTATTTTGTGTCGCAATCATTCTCTCACTCTTTCTTTCCCACTTTTCTTTTTCTATCTCCCATCTAATTTTATATTTGTATATTGTCTTCCACATTGCCCTCCTCCTCTAATCAGTGTTAATGCTGAGTGTTTCAGATATAACGTGTGTTTCTGCTGGAGTACAAATCCACACTCTCACACATGTTCACACACATATACACAGGCATGATGCCTGAGGGTCACACACACTCCAATGGCTGTACTGCAAGGCTACCGCTACTGTTATTTCACACATCCTGGTTTTTATTAAAGTTTTTCTCTCACTTGTGTGCTTGTTAAAAGGATTTATATATGTAAACACATGGCGCATAATACTTGCACCTTCTAGCAGGCTGTAAACTTGCACAGGCAGAAAATAACACCTTTTTGTTCTCATTTTTCTTTTTTATATTCCAGTGTCTATTCATTTTTTCTCTCTATTTTTGTTTGTTTGTCTATCTTTGTCTTACTTTGTTTCTGCCTCACATTCTGTCAGACGCACACACTCTCACACAAAGAAAAAGGTTCCCGCAGATGACTGTGGTATCTGTAGTAAGCAGGCCCCAGTGGGGTTTTGGTTGGCTTGCTGCCAGATTGGACTCCTGGTGGGTTGCCAGATTGGCTGTCAGCACACGAGCTGAACTTCTCACATGAGTCTTCGCTTCTGTCTGACTGTCCAACCCTCCTCCTATTGGTTCTGCAGCTCTCTCCCCGAGAATCCAGCTTGATATCTGTAGGAAATGAATCTGAAACCACAAAAAACCATGGCCTGTGGTTGATTTGTTTTTATTGTTAAATATTGGTGTTTGCGCACACACACAAAAAAAAAGATTTGTGCATTCTTTCATTGTCCATACCCACTTTTATGTTCTATTCAGGGTCATTTCATATGACATCATCTGCTTAATTTATGGCCTAGCTAATAACAACTGAGGAATGAGACTAAAACAATTAAATACATATAGAATACATTAATCATATGATCAAATATATGCTAAATCTGGAATGTAAGCTAGTTAAGCTAGTGTTAATGTTAAGGCAGCAGGTTTTACAAATGGCAGTGACAGCTGAGGAGCTGTTGACTGTCTTCAGCACAGACTTTTATGGAATATCGCTGTGGGAGGTTGCTGTTGAATAGGTACACCTGTTTTGTCAGCATGGAACTTAGTGTTTTCACAATGCTGCACACGGATGTGACACGGCGTCCAGTTTATCGGCATGCACGTTAATACACACAAGCATATTTGCAGTCATGTGTGCAGGGAAGACATACATACACTGCAGGAAGTGAACTCTTGTGTTCAGTATCAAAGCAGATCCATCTGAAAGTAAAGTTCAAGGTGTGTGTGTGTGTGTGTGCGCGTGCATGCGTGCGTGTTGTTGAGGGTGTAAATGTGGGCACACAGACCTTTATGTCCACATCGGCATGTTTACAGTATTTAACTTTGTATTCATGTACGAGCATGTGTTGTAAAACTCAACATTCTTCTGTCCTGAGTGGTGCTTCCACTAAAACAGCTGCTTGTCAAACTAACTAACAAACTTCTCACCACCTAGGTTTGGAAAGCCCTCAGGCTCTCTCCACCGAGCACAGTCCTACCTGTGAAATATAAAAACTGGTTCAGCCACATGTCTGAATTACAACCCCCCATTTTAAACATTGTTGCAATGACAAACATTCTGCCTGGCAGTACATAAATACACTCACTAAGGGAACACATTTGGGACAGTCAAACTAGATTTAAGGCTTATCATAAATCAAGACACTAATTACTAAAACGAGTTGATTACCCACCCTAACTAAATATTGAGTTGCTTAGTGGATGCAAGTTTGTTGGTTCACTCGGGGTGAAATACTTAACTCATTTCATGCCAAGTTTCAGATTTCACAATGTGCTTGAGGAAAGGACTCATGTGTCATAAGTCATGTGTGTTCAGTATTAAAGGAGAACTCCGGGCAATTTTTACGTTAATCTTGATCGCTATAAATATGTGAGTACAGTCGATAGCAAGAAAAAAACAACAACTAATTGGTCCTAGCAAACTGGAGTTGCTGCAGCTAATGCCCATAGCTCCCATTTAGCTAAAACGGAAGGATGCCTGAGTTGAAAACGCATCTTGTTGTCGCATAAGAGCCCTGTTCATGTTGCACAGACCTTTTAATTGCATTTTGTGTCTGTTAAGAGGCACAAAGGCACTCTTTCGTATATGCCCCCAAAACTGCCGTTTTAGCTAAATGGGAGCTATGGGCATTAGCTGCAGCAACTCCAGTTTGCTAGGACCGATTCTCTTCGTTTTTTTTGCTATCGCCTTAACGCACATATTTATAGCGATCAAGATTAACGTAAAAATTGCCCTGAGTTCTCCTTTAATCTGTTGAATATTCTATTATATTAATATTCTATACTTTAAATTCACCATCTGCATATGATTTTATAAATACCATAGTCTGCGTGAAAACTGCAATGCATATGCAAACCACATCTGGCCTTAGGTCTGCTGGAAACGCTCCTCCACTCAGGCATGACCGATCAGGAATGCACAGTCGACCGCACCCTTTCTCCGCTTCAACCACTGGACGCAGGCCTGTTGAATGCCCTGCTCAGATTACCGGAGTTCATTTGTCCTGTAAGCTATAGGGCCACTCCTTTGTCAAACATATTCTTTTCATGCTACGGTATCACCTCATTGCTCTCTTCCCCTTTCCTTCTCTCTCCTTCTCTCTCTGTCACACAGACTAGAAGAGATGAGGCCTCTCACCTCATACATCTACAGCACGAACGCTACACATATGATCATGATCATACACATACTGGAAGAGGTCCACTCGGCTGTTTAACAGATGTGGCTCAAATGCACACCCAGTCTGTGCTTCCTTGTCCTTTTGTCTTGATGGTGCAGTTGTTCATAAAGGTTGTGGGCATGTGCTGGAATTAAACCCAGCATTCTCTGATTTGGTGTTGAAATACACCAAACAAATGTGGCTGACTTATAGCCATACTTAAGCTTGGAGTCAGCTGCTGCTTTGGGGTCAGGGGTGAGAGATCAAAGGTCAATACATGCTTCACTTTTGTCTTTGTCTTTGTGGATAAACCGCACTTACACTCATGAATAATAGATACACACACATAATATTCACACACACTCATTCATAATTGCATACACACAGGGAGGGGTCTGTGAGAGAATGGGGCTTCCAGCTAAGCTGACAGCTTTTACCAGAGAGTAATAGAACACACACACACACACACACACACACACACACACACACACACACACACACACACACACACACACACACACACACACACACACACACACACACACACACACACACACACACGCGCACACAGAGTGCTTTCTGCTGGAATAATGGAGCACGTGGCCTGAGGAATGAGAGGATTTGTCTTCAAACCAGAGTGAATTGACAAGAGTTGACTACAGGGGTTTTGACCATCTCAGTCGCTGTCTAACAACTCCATACAGGACTCTGTGTCTCCTCCAAGGGGCTGTTCTTGAGAGGCCAAATATAGGCCTTGAGTGTTTGAAATAGCAGTGTTATCCCTGACTAAAGAGTGCTATCTTTACACACACACACACACACACACACACACACACACACACACACACACACACACACACACACAAAATATACTTGTTCCCTTCAGACCATGAGATAATGTTGTTTATGGACTGTAGTCTGATAGTTAAGTGTGCGGTATGTAAATACAAATAAGGAGACCCAATTTTCTGGCACATTTAACCTTTCAATGAAGTCCCAAGGCTGCACGGACCAGCAGGGGACGACAATACTTTACTCCTCAGAGGAATTTCAGTCTGATGGTGTCCTCATGTGGTGGGGAATAGCAATTACACTTCAACAAGGCAAGGTTTAACAAGTAGGTGAAAAATCAACATTTATCAATCATATTTAGCAACTGTGTTAAACTGTAAGCCTTAAATGTTTGCATGTACGTAAACTAGTTAAAAACCACATACACATATAGCTTATCAGTAACAACATGTATCATTACCATCTTATATTGTATATGTGTGGACCCTTATGTAAGAACTGAGCTGGAAAGCTGTAGTACAAAATGCAACAGATAAAAGTAAAGATTAGGAAGAGGACTATAACATTTTCGATGACTTCAATGGTTGATTTTTTTTGCTTTTTTCTCAATTAAGTTAGAAAATGGTGAAATATGCGTATTATACTATCCCAGAGTCCAAAGCGGTGGTTCGACCATCAGACCAAACCCGCCGACCTGATAGAGGGACATTTTATACTGTGTGACTCAGTTTTTCCTCTTCCTCCTCCTTATCCATTATGTGGATTAGTCACTTTTCTCCTTCCTCCCTACACCGTTTGATCATGGTTGAGTTACGTAAGAAAAGGCTTTCTTCATTTGTGCTGATGGCCTGTGTGTGTGGGGATGTATATCTTGCTTGTGAGTGTGTATGCGTGCTTGTTCATCCATTGCACTGAGACTCCTAACAATAATGATTTAAGGTCAACCTCACCCCACCCTTACAACCTCCCATCATTCTTAGTGGCAGTTTAAGGGCATCATGCCACCTTATGAGGTTACTCTATGGACTCTTGTGACCGTATTGGGGCTCAGATGGCTAACTGAGTGAGTTGACTGACACACACACACACACACACACACACACACACACACACACACACACACACACAGTATACACGTATGGATACTTGTTAAATATTCCCCTTTCAGGCTACACATTACACAACATATGCATCATCTTATCTCACACACCGAAATCATGTGGTTTCTTTGACAATTTGAAATCCGTAAGAAGAGTCTCCTGTGTATTACTGTCAGTGTAAATGACACATCACTTCCTTGCAAAGCCTCATGGGAGTCTGAAGAGGTTGCCTACACTCTTTTGCTACATGCACTCAAGGTACTAGAACACAATTTATTTTTTTGGTCAGCACTGGTGCTCTTTTTAATCCTATTAATGTATGTGACTGCTGAAGGACTGACAGTAAAGGCAGTTTCAGGTTTCCTATTTAAAAGCAGTGTTGAATGGAAACGTGTAAAAGATACAGTAAAAAAAAAAACAATTTTCTCTCACAAACATGCGTTTTAAGAACACGAAAGGCAGCGATAAAATAGATGATTAGCAAAAAGGCATCAGAATGCATTAAATATACTTTAATATACTCAACAAAAATGAATAAGATAAAGAGCAAGATAAATGGGGCAGTCAGACATTCTGCCAGTGGAGGTGAAGTCTAAGCTCTTGGGTTAACGCGAGCTCAGCAGTAGGGCTCCAGACTAACTTTTTTCACTAGGAGCACAGTGGCCCCCAACTGAAAATTTTAGGGGCGCAACCAGAAAATGTAGGGGCACACACCGTAAATCAACATGCTAACCAAATATTCACATTTCTACTAATTTCCACTGTATTACTAATAAATACTTTGATAATAGATGCAGAAATTACAATGTGCTGTTTCAAATTCAGTGTCACTTTTGAAGATGCAACATAGAAGGTTAACCGACAGCACCATCGCTGTCATGAAAAACAAAAAATAAATAAATAAATAAATAAATATATATATATATATATATATATATATATATATATATCAGCTCTAGTCTACAATTACAATTAATTCAACTTAAAATGAAACATGCATTGTTTAGGCTACTACTAAACCAATATTGGTACCGATACCTGTAATTTGGTTCCGTTACCCAACGGTACCTTTTTTTTGGTACTTAGAACATTGTTATTTTATTAATTAAACAAAATCCTCCTCCTCCCAAACCCATCCCTACAACCTATTAAATTGAATAATTATTAATTTCTTACTCACTGTAACTTTTATTCTTGTATTTGTATATTCTTCTTTAGCCTGTTTTATGTTTGTGACCGTTTTTAATTGCTCTTTAATGTTTCATGTAAAGCACTTTGAATTGCCTTATTGCTGAAAGGTGCTGTAGAAATAAAGTTGCCTTGCCTTGCAACCTCAGCCTGTCAGTCAGTCACCAGGGCACATAAACCTCTGTTGTGCCTGTTTAGGAAGTGTAATAGAGGAGACGCACCAGCCCGATAATCGGCCAGTCTGGCGAGGTCGGTGACTCGAGCATGTTTGGTGCGTCCCGTGCCGTCGGCCGTCATTTAGGCCGACCCGACATGTTCAGTCGGAGACAGGGCAATCGGGACTCACCCGAAATGGGGAGCGGATGAGCCTCTCAAAATCTGACGAAAATCTTTTAAACTAACCTTTGTTGATCTGAAATGAAGACAGATTCAGCAACTGCATGGCCTATTTCTCGCTTAAAATGTTTTCAGAAACACGTTTCGGTGAACTTTTTAGTACAATATGAGATCGTATTCTGAACAAGCCGCCATGACAGTCGGGCTGTGAATTTCCGGACAAAAAAGAACCACGTGACACGTTCGTCCAATCAGCTGCCGGTTTTCATTTTCTGGGAAATAATCAGACTGTTAATGGAAACCATACAGAGCAGCACCGCCTGCTGCTATGGAGACGTATTACGTTTCGCACTCACACGCAGAGCATACGCTCAAGTTGGCGTCACTTCAGTGTGTTCTGAGGCATTTTTTGGACCCGACTGATCACTCCCGACTGCCTTTTCTGCCGACGGTCGGCCCGTCTGGTTGGTGTGTCAGGGCCTTAACGTCAACAGCACCGTGACCGCTTTCCGCTCTCCATTAATATCATATCGCAGCAAACGCTGTCTGCGCGAAGTTTTGAAAAACTGTAATCACACTTGAAACCACTTTATTGGCATTTCCGTGACTCACTGTGACTTCAACAAAACTGCAGAACCGACGTAAGTTTGCTTCGCTCTCTGTCAATTTTCAGAGAGGACAGATAGGCTTGAGCTTACGCGCTCTCAGGTACTGAAATGTCGACGTTTAACGTGTAAAAAAGGGGGCACATTTACTGGTCGCACACTCTCAAATTTTGTTCGCAAAATGCAACCATTTGGTCGCAGTCTGGAGCCCTGAGCAGATAATGTTTGAAAATAAGAATAGGATGCAGTGCACACACTCAGAAAGAGGGAATACTGAAAGGTAATACTACATCTAATCAATGTCTATGTAAGTCTTTATCAACAGGTCAAAATCACTTTAGTCTTTGTTTAACCTCATTACTTGAGCTTCTTTCCATTTCCTGCAACATGCCTTGCCTCCGCATAGAGTATGCACCACCACAGTTTATTTACATATTGTATGATAGAGTTACACCAGGGTTGCAGGGTTCTCACACACATCTGGGACATCTGTGTAGAAAACGAGTATGGGAAATACATTTTCAAAATCATTTTTATGCCTCTGTGCCGGTGACACCTGTGGCCTCAGGCATTATGTTTTTGTGTTGTTCGTCCCTCCCATTCACGTGAACACAATATTTAACGACCGCCTTAAGGACATTTTTTCAATTTTGGCACAAACGTCCCCTTGGATTGAAGTATGAACTGATTAGATTGTGGTTGTTAAAGGTCAAGGTCACTGTCACCCTATATAACACGTTTTTGGCCATAACTCAAGAATTCCTATGCTAATTATGACAAAATTTCACACAAATGTCTAATGTGTGATAACATTTTATACCCAAAACATCATAGTCCAACTTCACTTTGACATCATACTGTTTTGCAACAACACTTTTCTGGCCATAACTCAGAACAGAAGGGGAGATTTGTGACCATATTTCACACTTGTTTGGATACTGAGTTGATGATACTAATATTGAAACTGTTGATTGTTTAGATCTTCTGTGCTACTGGGTTGAAGATGTGTGCAACATCTACGTTTCGCCCAAAAATTATACTTAATATCTTTTATTAAATTGCTTCAAAGTCTTCACTACATACAGTATGTATGCGTGTGCCTTGTATACACTACACAAATATGTGTGTGTGTGTGTGTGAGGCCCTCCTCACACACACACACACACACACACACACACACACACACACACACACACACACACACACACACACACACACACACACACACACATTGGTTGAGCATACTTTCCTTGACTTACATTACTTCCCTGGAGGTGTACCCTAATTTAAACCATAACAAATGCCTAACTCTGACCCTTAAATCATACTTTAAACTAACTTTAAACAGAATTCCTTGTCAGTTGATCTGAATGTGATTGAAGTGAAACCAAATTTGGGAAAACAAGTTGTGTTCCCAAAAAGACCTGCTGTCCCACATTCACCAGGTTTGGCTTGGTATTTGTTAGGGCTGGATGATTAATCGAAAAATAATCGAAACCGAAATTCAGAGCCTATAACTGACGTAATTTTACCAAGTCGGTTATTTCGGTCTTTTAATCCTATTAATATTTCCGCGGCCGCCCACTGTGTGTTAATGTACTTTCCCCTTAAAACATATTACGGCTGCCGTGTAAAAATAACCGTGAACATATTTACAGTATAAGAATAAAAAAAAATAATAATAATCGTTCAATAATCGTAATCGTACCTCGATTACGATTATTGAACGATTATTATTATTTTTTTTTTTCTTGTTCGATTAATCGTGATTATGATTTTAGCCAAAATTGTCCAGCCCTAGTATTTGTCTCCAAATCTGGCCTTTGTCAAAAACATACACACAAACATCAACTTCCATATAACTGTCACAGTAAATGTGGGGTGCTGTCTGGTAATAAAAGCCTTCCGCTGTGGTGAAGCTGAACCCCTGTGTTTAACTGGCTCTGTGAATGTGTTACTGCTGAGAGACACTCTGTGTAACTGTACTTACTGGGATTTGGAATTTGGCAGACAGACTCAGCCAAGGCTTTTGTCTTTTTTTGGGGGGGCCGTAAAAAAGACAAATATGGACTAGTGGATGCTCTAAATGCTACTTTTGTGTGTTGGCTGTGTTGGCTGTGAGTTGCATCCAGGTAGCCTTATTTACTATATTTACCCTTTGTGTTACAGTGTCTGGTCAGTGTGTATCAATGTCAAGCGTTGCCAGCATCTGATGTCTGATTGGGTTACTTGGCAACCAGGTGTCATGTCACCATCTCCTGTCTGTGTCACACAATGTGTGTGTGTGTGTGTGTGTGTGTGTGTGTGTGTGTGTGTGTGTGTGTGTGTGTGTGTGTGTGTGTGTGTGTGTGTGTGTGTGTGTGTGTGTGTGTGTGTGTGTGTGTGTGTGTGTGTGTGTGTGTGTGTGTGTGTGTGTGTGTGTGCGTGCGTGCGTGCGTCAGGGTGATATTGATACTTTCCACCTTTTGTGATGTTTATTTAGCAGGATATGTCATTTAATAGGCTTGGCAAGTTTGCCTTCATTCAGAGTGAAATTACAGGATTTAATTTTTTCAGAGTCAGAAGTTTTATCTTCATAATCAGTGGTTTCAAAGGACTGTATCCACATTGTCATCTAGTTTCTGTTTCTTTTTATTCGCTTTCTGAATAATTTCCCACTCTGTCTTTTTGTTGCAATAAACTTTTAATTGTATCTGATTTCATGTAATTTAGCAGTAATTACGCTGGTAGCTTAAGTTTAGTCCGTTACTGTCTGGTTTTATGTTTACTTTGGCTGCTGCCCCCCTCCATTCATGTGTGGGAGAAAAGTCTATTTTAAAGGAGAATTCCGGTCGATTTCAACACGTAGTTCTGATGTTTGTAAATTTGGAGTGCTGTCAGTAGCGAGAAAAACAAAAACAATCGGTGTTGCCTACACTGTGTTATCCTCCTGCTAGCGTTAGCAGCCAGGAGGCTGAAACAGGGCAAGTTTTAAAAAATGTTTCTAGTCTCTTAACATGTTCAAAATGTCATTACAAGTGCCTACGCATGTGAAGTGATTCCTTCCGAGTGAACACAGTGAATCTGACTGCAGTAGATGTGAAAGAAATGCATAAAATGTGTGCTAATTCAGCTCTGTTTAGTTCTGTTGTTGCAAGACGAGTGCTTCAGGACCGTCTACAAAGTACAACACCGAAAAGAGATACAAAAATATTTATTAATTTAATGATTAAATAAGGTAGTGTCTCCAAACTTACCTCAATTATAACTAGTACTACAGCACTTACTTTAAAAAAATAAGCATATGCCTATTTTTGAAAATATTTTTGTATCTCTTTTCGGTGTTGTACTTTGTAGACGGTCCCGAAGCACTGGTCTTGCCGTCTCAACACCGGAACTAAACAGAGCTGAATTAGCACACATTTTATGCATTTCTTTCACTGTGTTCACTCGGAAGGAATCACTTCACATGGGTAGGCACTTGTAATGACATTTGAACATATTAAGAAGCTAAAAGCACGTTTGAAACTTGCCCTGTTTCAGCCTCCTGGGTGCTAACGCTAACAGGAGGATAACACAGTGTAGGCAACACCGATTGTTTACAGCACTCCAAATTCACAAACAACAGAGCTACGTGTTGAAATCGACTGGAATTCCCCTCTAAACAGCAGCTTGTTTAGGGTCTGACTCGTTTCACTGCTAGTAACTGCCACATGATATTATCATATGTTGATCATACTCACTTCCTTTATACTACATATTGCCTGGACCTACAGTGTCTGGTGCTGAAATTACGCTGTTTAAGTTATTGCTTAAATTACTGTAAACTTGTATTGTTTCCACCACTATAGGAATTTTGCATTTAATACAAACACATGATACAGTACATCTGCCAATATACTGCAGATTATATCATCAGAAGTTAACCTACACCAGCACAATCAACCTGAAACAAAGATACATTCTGGGAAATTTGCAATGACGATTAATTTCCAAGGTCACAGATGCAAAAAACAAAACAAAAAAGAAAACGTAAATTTTCCCTTCTATCAGAGTCATAGTTCTTTATTTATGTTCCTAATTTTATTATTGTCTCATTTTGATTAGTGTCTCATTTCTTTATTAGTGGTATAAAGCTGATATTCATAAATATGCTAAATTAGTGATCCAAATGTAAATTAAAGCACTGGCACCGCAAATTTGGATTACTCCAAATTTCGATCTTTTAGTACAAACACCACGCACAATTTTTTGTTTTCCGATGCAGTTACTTAATCAGTAGTTATAAACATTTGAGTCATACAGGCCCAGAGTTTGACCCATGATCAGTAAAGAAACGGACAAAATGCAGATTTTGAGATGCAGAACTCAAACTCATTATTTATAATATGATTATATCTCCAATTCTTAAGGCAAAAAAATACTTATTGTTCCTTTAAAGACCAAGGTGTCATAATTAGGCAAGTGGATGAAGTCTAAGACTAATCTTAATATTCTCCTGTGACAAGAAGCAGCCAAACCTGGTAAATGTCCACTATGCCACTACAGATATCAGGTTGAACATATTGATTATGGTCACTGCTGTCGCCTCTCTGTGTGCAGCATTAAGGGAATAAAAACAAGGAGATTTATGAAAAGGGGGGTGGGGGTTGAACCGGGATGCTGACTCCTTATGCTGACCTTTGACTTTTTAATCCCCTTCAGGGCTTATGGTACTAAACGAGCTTTTCTTCCTGAAAAGAGGAAATCAATAGACTAAACTGGTCTGTCTATTTCTTGCATGGTATTTTCTGCAGATTGTCTTCCATGTAGGCTTGTTGCTGTGAATGGAATAATTTCCCTTGTCAAAGCCAGTTCTCGTCTTGCCCTTTACTGTTTTATTTACTGGATTTCATTTCTACTTTATGCTGTCCAGTTATCGCTGCACGGTAGAGAGTATTGCAGGTTAATTATTAAAGGACTGTAGCTTTATGTGTCATCAATATGGACAAAGGTCTTAAAGTGTGTGTGTGTGTGTGTGTTACATGTTTGTAAGTTAAGCCGGGACTTCAGTAGCTGCCAGTTGTCCCTTTGGGTAAACAGCAAGTGCTGAGATAGTAGATTTCCCCTCTAAAGGGAAAAAGAAAATGAGGTCGGGACCTGTCGGAGCGATGAGGGTTTACACCACCGGTTTTCTAGGTTTACACCGCATCCCAGCCACAAATCTAGGATCAGATTTCAGCAGTGTAATGGATCGATCCTCAAAAGTAGGTCATCAAAATCAAGGTTGTAGCAACAAGGAAGTGAAAGGGTTAAGGGGTTACAGAGGCATGTGTGCTTCCATATACTTACATGCACACAGGCAGCGGAGGTTTATTGTCACACCTTGGTGGTCACACTCTCTGCGGTTACACTTGGTTGGGAACGCTCCACCTACCTAACAAACTTGTAGTGCCCCATAAAGACTTTGTTTTTGCCTCTGAGGGCCTCAGTGTGTTATTTTAGCCTACCTCAACTATTTGTTGGGTAGCTAAATATGTGTTATGTATTAGGTTTTACAAAACGAATATACACCGTTTGCATAACGTAGAACTTAGTGCAATCTCTTAAATGTTTGACGGATGCATCACTGTTGGGTGGGTGTTTTCATCACCCCGTTATTAAGTCATGTTCGTTGTCGTCTTCAGGTACTCTAAATTTGTTGTTTAACCAGTTGCTTCCAGCACCTAAGGCAGAGTGTAAGTTTACAGTATTGCTATGAGAGTGTCCTTAAACAGTCATAACATGTATATGAATATACAGCTTAGTGCCTTAAACAGTCTCAAAATGTAATGATTTCCAGAGAGAAATCAGTCTGACACTGCAGATCTACAATGTGTTCTTTCTTTTTTTTTTTTATTTTCTTTTTTAAGATTATTTTTATGGCCATTTTCAGCCTTTATTTTTGACAGGACAGCTGAAGACAGGAGAGAGAGGGGAGAATGACATGCAGCAAAGGGCCGCATGTCGGAGTCGAACCCGGGTCCACTGCATCGAGGAGTAAACCTCTATATCTGGGCACCCTACAATGTGTTCTTTCATATTCTGTAGCTGTTCTGGTTATTTACTAATTCAAATTGGCAATAGTAATGTATTTTAGATGAAACACGACTTGCAATTAATACCGCCAGTACCTGCGAGGGATTAAATATTGTGTCTTTTGTCTCAGATAAAGCCCCACAGAAGTACCCAAGGGGCTACAGGCGACTAGGATAACAAGGAAAGTAAACAGAAGGTTAAGTGTGGAAAGAAAAGTATGAGGGAGGGAAGAAAGAAGCAAAGGAAGGAGGGAGGAGTGGTTGCCATGCCGGCAAACGCATGGATGGGAGGGGCAGAGATCGGGGATCACAGAAAACAGAGGGAAAGAGAGAGGGAGGGAAACAAGAAGGGACGGGCTGACTCGTATTTCAGCACCGTGGCTACTAAGGTTGGGTGTAACCCTAACCTTATAGTCACAACACATATAGTCAACTCTCATAGTCAGTCACACACTGACCAAGACCGGAGTGCAGGGAATCCTCACCAGCGCATATTGCTTATCAGGCTGTCTGTGTGTCACACTACGTGTGTGTTCAGCAGGTGTGGGCTTCCCTTCCTGGTTCTTGCTTTAGTCAGATCAGCTGACTGGAGATTCAGATCTAGACGGCAGTCAACACCTGGAGTTTTTTTCACAACATCAGCGTACTTGGCGTACTTCTTCCTCATCCACCACTGACGACGATACACCAGGGAATGCGGTCAAAACAGAAGAGAGAGGAAGAAGGAGAAAGTGTCGACAAGAAGTTGGATGAATTTGGAAACCCTGAGAGGCGGCGTCATCTTTGCCTGCTGGCATCTACACACACACAACACACACATACATTATAGAGGATTTAGAACTAGTGGCGGGAGGACATCGTATGTGAGTGTGTGAGTGTGCATGTAACTTCATCAGGCTCTGAATAGACCCAGGGACGCTGACACCGCTTAACCTCCTGGTCCGGCCGGGCACTGAGATGGTGCGAGTCAGCTGGTGTGTGTGCTAACAACTGGAGATAACAACACTCAAGAGCACACACGGTTGTAAACAACAACCGCTGACTCGCTGTGATTGAAAAGTATCTTAATGTAATTTGGAAACCTCTCCACCCTGTCATGCACCACCAAGGAATATTACAGCCAACAGCGAGTGTGCACATACCACTGTGTGTATCGGAGTGTGTGCCACAAAGGGGTGGTGATTTTCCAGATTGCTGGATTGCCTAATTACCCCTTTTGGGTTTGGGAATCACGCCCAGAGTCTTTAAACACAAAGGAAGAGAAGAAAGGAAAAGAGATTATTTTTGGCTTTTGGCCTGTGACACAGAAATTAATTGAAGGAGAAAGAGGGTGGAAGTTGAGACTGTCCGGGTCAGAGTCATGATGTAGATTTGTGCAACCAAAGTAAAGAAAAACTGGGTTATAGCTGAACTTCCTCCTGGAACTAATTTAATACTTAACATGGAATCTGAATAGTTTGAAGCATTTTAGTGTGCAGACCTGGATGCTGTATTCAGAAATGTTTGGTATTTCATGATCTGGACTTTGAGTGAATATCCACCAACCTACCTAAGGATCTACATCTGAGCAATATTTTTCCAGGTGGTTTTGAAGATATACATCCTTCCATCTTAGACTTGCTTTCCCTGACTAAGGATGAGAGGGGAAAGGAGGTACGCTTCCTTTCGTAAGGAGAAACCCGCAGGCCTGTCCCGCGCTCTCAGCTGGCTGAGCGTTTCCACCCTCTCCCGCCGGAGCAAACGCATCTTCCACAGCCAGAATGAGCTCCACGCCGTCCATAACCGTCAACCGTACTCACACTCGCACACGCACCTTCATACGGCTGACAGAGACGAGGATGATGATGATGATGACGATGATGACAACTGGGTGTACCAGCCTCAACACAAAATAGGTGAGAGGGAATGAAGAGACAAGCTATGTCACTGCTTATTGATTCTGTTTATTGTATATCTTCCAGTAGGGCTAGTCCAATACACATGGTATGTTTGGCTTGGCTGCATCACAACTTCTCACAATGCCCTGAGCTCATGTAAATGAATTTTTGTTCTTGCTCTCAGCCCGGAAGCCAGTTAATGACTTGTTTACATGCACAAGCAAAGCAAGAAGTGGGTCATTGTCTTTTTATGGCTCCTTGTTCTCCATCTCCGCATCCCTGGCACTTCCTGGTTGCTATAGGAAGAGCGCAGGAGGTGTCCACGATCAGTGGGACTGTTAGGGGGTCAAAGGGCACTTTGTCCGCGCGAGAGGCAAACAATGATGTGTCTGCCCGGAAGCAGACGTCATGGGCATGGTGATGCCACAGGCTGGTGGCGATGTGAGAGTATATGTGTGTGTCTGTGTGTGGAGGCTTGCATAGCTCATCACTCAGATGTAATACAGTAGAATGAATAATTTTTTCTCGTTTATATATGGACATCTTGACTGAGGTAAGAATGTCATTTATACTTCTCTCAGTACCTTAGGGGTATTATGTTTCCTGATTAGGTATATTATGTATTGATTAGTTGTGTGTGTACAAGTGTGTATTTGGCCAGTGGTGTCAATAAGACTTTGGGGACAATGGTTGTAACTTTAGCCAAACCATAACCTGAAAATTGGAAAAGACACCGATGCTGCTCTAATATTCTCACCACTTTTTTCATTAACTGTGACCCATACTGCGGTCGTCAGTGACAGGTCTGTTTCAGCTGGACTCACATCAACAAAGACAGCGAGGGCTAGTTGGACATCACTCACTCTATTAATTTCAAATTACTCAGGGATGTATCAGCTTTTAAATGTATTAGCTGTTTGCTTTGCTAATGGTACATGATGTGCTTACCTACATGTTAACATGTGTCCGTGTTGATATGCACAGGTCTTATACCTTTTAGAGATTGTACTGACACCTTAAGTGTCATGATTGTTCCCGTTAGTTACCTAGTTCTTAAAGACACGTGGAGCTACTTAAGCATAAGTTGCCATTTTGTTGCCCCACAGGAATGTGGAGCTTGCTGCTGTTGTCTCAATCTTTTCTGGTCATTCTATCACCTCCGAACCTGCCCCTTCCTAAAACAGCTCATGGCTTCACATGGCTGGAATGGTTTGAGGTCCTCACATTTTTCTCTGAGTCAAAGGGGAGAAGCTGCAGCCGCCATTTTAGAATGTCATCATTAAACCCAAGGCTTTAGATGTTTACCACATTATATCAGTTTGTGTAACATTGGTCTTGATGTAAATGTAGAACCTTTTAATGTTTGTCATTGTCAGATTATTTGCACATGATGTAAACAGTGATGGTCCCCTGTAAAATATGTACTAACTGTTTGTGCATATGCAGAAAAGGTCCATGTATCTGAGCCAAATCTTTATCTGAATGTACTGTATATAATTAAGGTACCTTTTGTTTGTTCTGGCATCTATCATCCTGCCTTATTTAGAATCTATCTTGTCCAAGTTTGCTCCCTCATGTAGTTCTTCTATCTAACATGACTTTTTTGACACATCTCATTTAAAGTCCATAATTTAATAGTCTGATAGGATTGATTTTCCCTATTGATTATTTGGTGAGTCAGGAAGCAGATTGAAATTGGTCAATTCCTTGTTAAACCTTAAAGGAAGGAAGGGGGAGTGTTAATTGATCTTGTTGAATTGGAAATGAAAAGTGCTCCCTCCTGTGCATTTATTTATTTATTTTACACATGACACATCCTCTTTTTTTCTTTCTTTCTCTCTGTCAGTCTGTCATACACACAGTCTATATCTTCTTTTTTTATATAGCTAATTCTAGGCTAGAGACAGTGTCAGAGACAGGTCAATATAAACTAAAATATAAAACTATTCCGTCCATAACTCACACACAGGCATAAACACATACTGTACGTATGCACGCTGCACACCACACAGAGGAAACCTCTCATAAGAATACCTCTCTTGAACCTGAAGTATTTATAACATCTGGATCTTGCTTCCACACGCCTGCCAGGACCCATAACAAGACGTATGGGCAGCCTGTGTGTAAATATAGCCCTAAAATGACTGCCTGTGGCTCCAAAACCTGCAATTTTGACGCAGCCTCCAGCCTGACTGGTTGGGTGTTTGCCGCGGTTGCCAAGGAAACGGGGGATTGAGTGAGTGTTTCCTGGTGTGGTTCAGTTTGACCTTGCTATTGGGAAAACTCTGAACCAATCATGTGTAAGAGAGCCGTCTGCTACACAAGCTGCTATTGGCTGTCCCGGTGAAGACCTGACTTGAGGTGGATTAACAATACTAAATTGTGACTGGGATCAGAAAAATTCTAAACAGAACAACACAAAAAGTAATTAAATATCTGGTGTATTAATATGCATTATTTTTTATTCCTGGAGTGAGAAAATTCTTGTTTAACTTGACTCAATATAGTTTTTCACCAGCAAGAATTACACAGAGAAGGAAGGATTTACTTAATGTCTTAAAAAATGTACTGCAGGTGAACAGTGCTCAGTCTCCCTATTCCATTCTATATACTAACGGTGTGACGTATGCACTACAAACTAATTGTCATAGCCAATTGTTTGGGCAGTTAGTATTAAAACAAAACAAACTATATAATGAATGGGAAATAATGAAATACCTGCACTGATGATTGTTTTCTAAGCATTTCATGTTTTTATGATTATTTAATGGCTTTCAGTAGGTAGCAGTTTTAATAATTTTTTTGTTTTATGAGACATTCCTGGAACTGTTCCCCCAGCATTCAACATCTTTTTAAATGTTCCCTGCTGTGAACAGCTCCTCGGTTTTCTTTGTGCAATGTGCTGTGGGACGACGGTTAAGTCAAGTGGATTTAATATGTATATCAACATCTCACATAATCAAAACCTGTAATGCAGGGGGACACATTTCTTTTCTGATGGCCAACAGAAAAAACATTTTGATTATAAGGCCAGAAGCCTGTAGGTAGCAAAAGTTAAGTAACTGTGAAAAAGAGGTGATTGTGTTTTCACTGATATCTTCTCTCAGCCTCCATCAACAATTTGAACTCTCTTTTTCTCTCACCGTCTCCTCTCTGTCTTTCTCGCTTTGCCACACATACAAAGACGCACAATGACCTGATCAATCTTCTCAATCAAATCTATTGATCCTCTCTACGTGGCTGTATGTCTGAGCAGTCAACTGCCAGGCAGAATGGCTGTTCTGGAGGGCCATGTCAAGAAAGTTTATCAGTGTTTTTTTTTGCCCCCAACGGCTCCTTGCAGGCACCGCTGCCTGGAAGGCACTAGTTAGGGTTAGGGTTAAGGTTAGGGTTAGGTGCCTTGGAGGCAGCGGTCACAGCGTTGCCTGGAAGGAGCAGTTGGGGGCAAAAAACCCCATCGAGCGTCAAGAAATGGATCAGACAGTCGGGCCCCGGGCAGGCTGCTGAGGCCCCTTAGGCTTCCTGAGCCCCTGTGTCCCTGTCTGGAAGCTGGAGTTCTGAGCTTCACGTGATTACTTACGGCTACTTGCAGTGTATGCTGTTTATATGTTGTGTACAGCAAGTCACCGTATGAAATGAACTTGATGACTCTGAGTCTAATTCATTGAGATATCCGTTGTTGGCAAGTAGTGCACCGTGTTAACATGCAAGTATGGAGATTGAGGGATTTAGTAGAAATGTGTGTTTTATATACAGTATGTATACTTTTTTAAATCTTCATTTACACATTTAGGGTAACGACATATTAACCTAAATATTAACCACACCTTGGCACCCCAGTGTTGTGGTGGCCAGAACCAGAATTGGGTCTCACATCAATGAGCTGTTTATGAATTTAGGCTGTATGAAAATGTCTTTTAGGACATAGTTGTCTGTGAGAGATGCATATTGCAATTTGAGAGCACATTTTTACACACACAGCACCCATCATGATTATGTAGTCCATGTGTAAATCCAGATTAGCAGATGATAATTCACTGTAGGGGGGAGTTGTGATGTATAAACCAGCAAGGCCTCATTAAAAGACGGACATGAAAATCTGGTGATGTGGCCCACAGCCCAGGGCATATACACACTCCTGCTGGACACAGAAATGGATACGTTTACATACAACATACTATACATGCACACTTAATGTTAGAGGGAAGATGTGTTAAAGATAAAACACTTTTTACAGTTTCTAATCACCTTTTTCTTTCTGTCTTTCTCTCCTATGTGCTGACATTGATTTGGTGATTTTCAGGTAAGTCGCTTTTTTCTTTCTGACCCACATAACCTCCTTCTTATGTCTCTATTAGTTGATCCCAGATCAGACCTACTGTATGCTGAAAACCCCTACAAAGCCTGCCGCTCATCACAGTCAAGTTTTAGCCTGTATTAAATCGCATTAACTCGTATTTCCCCTTAAAAACCAAATCTCTGATTTGCATCACCCACCTTTTTTTGCATCATATTGTATGTATTCTATTACCTTTTGTATTATGGGATCTAATCCATGAATGCCCTGACTCGATGATGAAAAGGGAAGGTGGAGGAAAAACAAGTGATTATATTTGTGAACATGATTTCAGTTTATAAGGGGTTAGAGATCTATGGCTTATGTTGATAGGATGCACTGATGATGTCCCAACACAATCCAGAGGTGAGAGATTATAATCCACATATACAGGAGCTGTGATGATGTCATGTAGAGGGGATGCTCTTTTCCAGTCACCTTTAGTACAAATCCAATCGTGTCTTCTGAGATTTTCTATTTATTATTTCTATTTACTACTGATTACTGTTAAACCTGTTTTAACTGAGAGGTCTGGTCGGCTCAGATTTGTCCAACTCCAGGTTACTTCTCGTTGCGTGTCTAAATGTTCGTGTTACCGTAAGAGTTATGTTTGCTACAACAAGCTTAGTTCTTATCTGCGTGTGTTATTTAGTGTTATCTTGCACTGACGTAAAGCTTCCAGCAGACAGTAACAACATGTCGTGTTTGTGCTGCACTGGATATCTTAGAAGATGTGCAGTACACTGAGTTAGATAAATAGTGACTGATGTTAAAGATAAGCCTTTGACACCATCCGGCCCTGCTGATATTGTTTTATTCAAAGACAAAGACTGTATTTTAAAGAATGACAACAGTGGTCAGTTGGAATGCCTCTGAATGCAGTCTTTATGTCCTTTAGTTACAGTATGAGACAGCCATTTAAGCAGAAGACCTGTTACCATGCAGTCCAGTGCTGAAATGTCCGTGAAGAAGACCATTTTCAAAATCGATCAGACGCAGCTTGAACAAAAGGAAGGGGATTTACATAATATTATACTGTTTATACATATTTTTCAAAATAGATCAAATAATACAACCAAAATACCACATGAACATGACATAAAGAATATAAAGCATAACTGTTGAATAAATACTGTAAGTGTAGAATCTTTTAATCGTTTCTAACGATATACTTAAATTAATCGTGTTTTGGAGTTTCACGATTACAATCAAAGTAAGCAAAATTGTCTTTAGCCAAGTTTTTATCCAAATGAATTTTCAGACTATCAGCAAATGAAATGGCAAATGACTGCATGTTTTCATCTACTGGTGTTGTGGGAATATCTAGATAAACGAAAAAAATATTTAAAAAAATGACATGACATTGCTCTTAACATAATAGCTTAAGAGTACGCCAGAAATTCCACCTCTCTGCTTTTACCACTTCAGCTTTGTGAGAGCAGACCTCAAGTGCTTCTTCACAGTCAAGGGTTTAGTGGTGAAGGTTATAAAGTTAAAGCCATTTGGGGTGAAGCAGCATCCAATTAAGGTGGAGGTTTGATGAAGTCAGGTTTTATTGTCTGGTCAGGTGGGTCTATTCAGGGATTGCGTGTGGTTTTAATTGTTGATTATTTCCAGGGTTGTGTTTTTGTGGCATTCTCATTTTATACACTCAACCTTGCAGAGGGTCTCCATGTCACTCACACTGTGTTACACACACACACACACACACACACACACACACACACACACACACACACACACACACACACACACACCAATCAGCCCGTAATTGGTGACATCTGGTTGAGGCAGACGTGACATAACATGCAAGCCATGTTGGGGTGGGATTAACATGTTTATAACAAAGACGCACGCACGCACACAAGAACACTTGGATAGTACATATACTGTATTACAAATGTATGTTTGAAACACTGTACTGCTGTCACATTGCTTTATTGTACTTTTCACGCTGTTATTTGGACTTTATTTGATCCTTTTTTCTTTTTCTTTTTTTTTTAGGAACCTCTATGCAGAGTTTACATACCATAGCCTACCAAAAATAGCTGCTTGCTATACCAACCAGTGTAGTATGTCTCAGTGTCTGACTAACATACTGTATGATAATAGAAAGTCTTACCTAAGTCTCCATTAGGTTTATGATAAATACCTAATGTAAAGGATTATTGCCCAATGTGTAGAGTAATTTAAATGTCACTGTAAGCCTTTATAATGCTTTATGTGATAATAATGAATGAAACCTGCACACTCATAATAAGCTAGCCTAGTTTATTGGTACATTGTAGCTTGTTAAATGGGTCTTGACTGTTTTTTACCTTTTTTAAGCTTTACTAACCCTTTAAGCAGTAACCAACTGTGTTTTTGCAGAGTAAGATAAATCCACTACAGAGCCTCATTGGAAATCAATGGCATTTTGTATTCAGTCAGCTAGCCTGGAGTAAGCTAAACTTTATGTTGACACAGTGACTGTAAATGTATATCGTCACTGTGTTCGGATTTTGGCATCCCACACATCACAAAATCCTGGATTGCTACTTTTCCAACAAAACTACTTGCTTTTCTACTGTCGCTTTCTAAAAATCTGCTCTTAGCTTCTGCATGATTTTTGTCCTCTACTTTTATTTATTTATAAATTATCATTTCATTGTCACAGTAGTATTGTAATGGCACTAAAGCCCAGGCAAGGCCTATGTACTATTTTCTCAGTGTTGGTAACATACAGTAAGAACTGCTACTGTTGTACTCTTTGAGTTGAGCAAGCTAGAAGCAGCAACTTAACATCCACATTTGCCAGTATGTCACTCTCCCAATCCCTTGTTTAGCTGCTGGTAATTCAGAACGGCCGGCGCGGAGGGTTTGGGATGCACCGAGCTTGTAGCTGCTCCCGATAACAAACCGTTGAATTGTGGGGATTAAAGCGATTAAATTTGATCAGCGCACAATGGATCAGCCTCAAGCCAGGGCCCCCTGCCTCCCTCTGAACTGCTGACTTACCAGATTCTCTACAATCACAATCCTCGATGAGGCTCGTGCTCTGTGTGTGTTTGTGTAATTTTGTTTTTATTTTTCAAAAATGAAACAATTTAAACAAGATAATAATCTTGTTTAAATTAATTTATATATTAAATACAGTTATATTTATACATTTAAAAGTTTGAGATTGAGGCTGGGCTTCTGGCTCTCTACCTCTTGCTAACACTGATGGGGCGGAGAGATGTGGGGGATTGTCAGCGTGGTACTGAGACATGCACAGATGCAGGGAGAGAGAGGGGAAGCAGCGTGAGGGAGTCGTGAAGCAGTTTCCTGCCGTGTAGAAGTTGTCTAGCTGCCAACTCACGAGCGTGTATGTGTGTCTGTGTGTGTGACGGGAGAAAGAGAGGTAAGGAGATGGCAAGAGAGGCACCGTGAGAGAGGAGTGTTTGTGTCTGGATCTGTGTGTGTGTGTGTGTGTGTGTGTGTGAACGCCTTGACCGAGCGGTGTAGAGAAAGAGAGGGAAAGGGGGAGAGGAAAGGAGGGCTAGAAAGTGGAAAACTAGGAAAGAAACCGGCATTTGTTTCACGTGGATAAATGGGGATATAAGTGAAAAGCCATGTTCTGTCTGAAAGGTAAGTGTGTGTGTTCATTACATGCATGTGTTTGCATCACCCCAGTGTGGGACTTTTTCCGCAGACTTTCTGAGACAAAGAAAAGTTGAGCTCCAGCTGTCTCCTCTGTGTGGAAAGTAATCTCTGTCACAGAGGCTTCCTCCTACACAATACCCTTCCTCATGTGTTTTTCTTTAGTTCTCTCTTTAATCATTTCTTCCTTTGTTCTTTCTTTCTTTTTTTCTGTCTCTAAATTGTTCAGGTTCACTGACTTTAATCCTACCTCTCCTTTTTTACTCCGTCGATTTGCTTTTTGATCGCTCTTCTTCTCAGTCGCTCTCAGATTCATTCTTGATTTTGTGGAAACAGAGAAGAGGTACCAATATTGAAACCTCTATATGCAACTCACTATATGAACTTTGAATTTGCTTTGCTGTGGAGTAGGGCTGAAACGATTCCTCGAATAACTCGAATAATTCAATTACAAAAAATCCTCGATGCAAAATGACTTGCCTCGAAGCTTCGTTAAATCAATGTTACTAACGTTGTATCGCTGATGGACGGTGTTTCTGCTACTGTCGCACACCAGACGGCTCAGTCTGCTGCTGGCGACACATGCCAGAGCGTAAATAGTGAGGGGCTAAGAGAAGAGACAGGCTGGAGGAAACGACAGAAAGTGTCCAAAGTTTTGTATCGGTTCGAACGTAATTAAAACTAAAACTCTGTACAGTGTGTCTACTGCAACATCAAACTAGCTTACCACAATAATAGCACGACGTCAGTGCTTTAGCATCTCAACAGAAAACATTGAGTCTAACTTAATCATCCATTCCACGAAGAGGACCGACAAAAGTCAATCACTGAGTCGTATGGACGATGAAACTACATCAAACACAACAACTACCAAAATCAAAGACAAGAAAATGAGTAGTGGTGACCACGATCTGAGCTGACACGCTGACTATCCCTTCAGAAAAACAGCTGATTGTTGCGCATCTCTCTCTCTCTCTCTCTCTCTCTCTCTCTCTCTCTCTCTCTCTCTCTCTCTCCACGGAGAAACAGCTGATCAACAATCTAATAGCATAAGTGTAACAGAGCTGTGTGACATTATAATCAAATATATAAATGAAAATAGGTTAAGTATAACAAATATTTACATATAGTTCTAGTTTTGGTTGTTTAAAAACGTAACAAAAAAAATTAAAATAAAAAAAAAATATCCGATTAATCGATCGATAAAGTGCTAGATTAATCGATTACAAAAAGAATCGATAGCTGCAGCCCTACTGTGGAGTATGTATTACCGTAGACGAGTGACGTGTTTGTGTGTCTGAGTATGTGTTGTCCATTTAAACAGCTGGTGAAGCTGCAGTTGCTGGGCTGCTGTCCTGCAGAGTGCGGCCATGTGTTGGCTATTACTTGACTGACCAGTTAAAATGAGATAGGGGAAAACTGACTCCTCTTTTACTGGCAGTCTCATTTAGCATTTTTGTGTCTTCTCACACACTCTCTGTTTCATTGCTTGGCTATATTGCAGTATACTTTATGCTCAATCTATGACTGCATAACTCTGTAATGACTCTTTCTCTTTTGTTGTACACAAACACGACTTCACTATCTGCTATGTTTTATTAATGGAGGCGTGAAGTTGTCCAGTAGATGATATGATGCTGTTGACCTAAAGGAAAACAGCAGCCTTGGTGTTGGCAGCAGGAGATTGGCCTCCATTGCTTTTTGTCTTCTTCTTTTTTGGAGAAATGATGACATCTTGATGCACAGATGTAAGAACATCATGTTGGCATTTTCATTAAATTAAAAACATTTCAATTAAAACTTAAACTTCATTCCTGTGATTTTGAATATCATGAAATGTGAAGAAAATGCCTCCAAAATGTGCAAAAGTGTTGGAAAATACAAATATTTTTGATTGTTTTTGTAAGTATACAGCTTTTAAGTTTTTGACCAGCTGTCATTCAACATGTTTAGTTGTTTTGAAGAATAAACTAAACCAGCAACAGTCAGACTACATTATATTGTACGAAACAAACTCTTCAAATGCAGGAAATAAAGATTTGGAAAATGTGAGTTTTTAAGTTGAATAAAAAGTGAGAACTTCAGGCCTGCAGATGCAATAAAATGAAGAACAACATGGTGCTCAGCTGCATCTTACTAAAAGGTCCAAACTGCTCTTATCTCAGAAATGAGGAGATCATCCCACACTTTCTGTAGCCTGAAGATTTATGGCTTCCAGAAATGAGGTAATATAAACTGAACACCGCAACTATTTGTGGCAGTATCCCAGTTCATCAGCTGTAGGCAGTAATTCATGTTTTCAGTTACACTGTTTCAACATTATGTGACTCTGGTCAATATGGCGAGAAATGGATGTGGGGGTTGTGTTGGAGAAAATTCAGTTGTGTTAGAGGAAGTAATTTACCATTTTAAAACTAGATTTACTGGTTTAACTTTGTATTTTTGACTATGTGTGCTTAATTCTGACCAACCAACCGGTTGTATGGTAGAAGGAAGGTCTTTTCTTGCAGATCATATTGCCCTGCAGAGATTATACTTTACTATGTAAAATGTTTAGACTGTGTCATATTTCTTCTATTAGCTGCAGTACCAGTTTTGGTTTCTAGCGCCAAAAGCTATACAAACTGACCCAAATACTGTGCATTACATTAAACACTGTGATTCAACCGGGTAGATTACTCTACATTGGTTGCCAGTTACAGAATGTCTGCTTATGTTATGATTTAAACAAGTCCCCTCAGTAGTGGTTGCCAACTCTGGGCAGATGTGACACATTTTCAGTCCATGTTCCTCTACATCCAGCTGTGGCCAGAGTGGATTCTCATCTGTTTTGACCACACGCTCACTCCCCTACTCTCCCGCAGTAAAGCCTTGCATTTTAATGCAAGCCCTTTGCCAGACCACTTGGTGTGGCTTATGCTATGTTACATAAGTTATTTCTTCACTCAAGTAGAATATGTTAGATCAGAAAGGAGACATTAGATGGGACTGAGTAGGGATTAGTTGGAGTGATTTTGGAAACCTTGTTCTCCCTCAAATTGAAGGTTTCCTGCAGTGTGACGGGTAAAGAAATGCATAATTTCTGTCTATGTTAGTGAATGTAAGCCCTGTCAAGCAAACCTGTTGCAGGGAATTCATCTGACCTTCTTGTTGTGAGGTCCGTTAAGGGCAACTCGGGCCATGTGCAATCTGGAAGAACATGTCTTGAGTGGAACTTGGTGCCATAATTCCCTGGTTTGTTCTCAACCACTCTGATTGTAGTTCATTCAGATGTATGAGCATTATAGCGGCTTCAGATGTTTTGGTTATGAACAGCAGTTGAAGAAGAAGTGCAGACATACATACACAGATGTTTAGTTGATAAAGCGTGTGCACTTGGAAGCCAGAAGCATCATCTAGTTTGAATAAATTTAGTGTAATTAAGTCTTAATCATAAGTGTTCTGAATCTTATTTAATGAGCATTATTTTTCATTTGTTTGTAACAGATGAACTATATACAGTATATTCTGTTATTTCAAGACACTTTAAATACTTTTTGTTGAATAAGATTAATCTTACTGAATTTCTGAGCTGAAACGATTAACCGATTAGTCAATATGAAAATGAATCTCCAACTATGTTGATAATTAATTAATCATTTAGGTAATTTTTCAATGCCAAATATTGACTCTCTTCCAGCTGTTAAATATCATTTTACTATTTTCTGTAATTGTATATACTAAGCTATAAAATAAATAAATACACACACACACAGATGATCTGATTTTGTTGGCTGAGAAAGCTAAAACACTGCAGATATGCATTGTTGATTTAATATGGATTCTTGCTGAGTACAAGCTCTGGCTTGCTGAGAGCATGATAACCAGACTACAGTTTATATTATTGCTGTTACAGAATTAACAGAGTGACGGCTGATATAATCTGCTGCTGGGCATGTTTGTCATTTTAAGTGGCAAAAGTGACGTTCAACTCCAGATAGAAAAAAGCTGTTACCTAAATGTCCACAGTATCCCTATTTCGCCTGATGTGTTGGCATTTATGTGCGTGTTATGCTGCTACGTGCTGAATTATGTTTTGAAAATGTGTATTTTACAGGATCTATATTTGATCTTTGATTAAAAGAGATACTGATTATATAGAATAGAGATACTTTCAAGCATCTGTACTGTGTGTGTGTGTGTGTGTGTGTGTGTGTGTGTGTGTGTGTGTGTGTGTGTGTGTGTGTGTGTGTGTGTGTGTGTGTGTGTGTGTGTGTGTGTGTGTGTGTGAGAATTGAATTCCAGGAATGTGTGTGTGTGAGCTCCACACACTCCTGGGAAGGCAGCAGGAGCACAGTGTGGTTTTTCTCCTGGGCATCAGTGTTAGATATGGCCCTCAG
This sequence comes from Zingel zingel, assembly GCA_023566125.1. Classification (NCBI taxonomy): domain Eukaryota; kingdom Metazoa; phylum Chordata; class Actinopteri; order Perciformes; family Percidae; genus Zingel; species Zingel zingel. The sequence continues at coordinate 18,800,009 of CM042332.1, forward strand.
GGCACTGACCCACATAGCTATATGTGTAATCCTATACGTATTTACTTATTTATATTTAACCTCAACTACTTCGTGGCATTTCACTTAGGATTATCACCACCTATATGGCACCTACACATCATAGATTAGAGACAGGACTTTGGAAAGTGCAGCACAGTTATGGACAAAAATGGGTTAGTGGTTATGATCAGTTTTTAATCTGAAATATGTATCTATATTATTAATTAAAGCAAATACTTAAGATTATTGCCCTGTTTTGCTTAATTAAAAAAAAAATTCAACTAGTTTTAGTTAATAGTTCTATGTTCAGTTCAATCTTTCCATATTGGCATATGTGCTACCCAAGCCGCAACCTTCAGGGCTGAAAAATTAAGCCAAAGCGGAAGTGCCAAAGACTGCAGTTCATCGCATGGCCACTTGAGGCTGGCTCCAAAAGGGAGTCAATCCCCATAGACCCCCATGTTAAAATGCTCAACTTTACAGCAGAAATAAACATGTTTATAGCCTGCTACAAAAAAAAAACGGTTTTGGTCTCTATAGCTAATTTCCCCCTTCATGACAACTGTACAGGGGGGGATTTTTTTATAACTCACCCAGTAAAATTATATTAAGTATATTAATTAAAGTTATGCATAATTAAGGGTGTTCCGCTTTAAGTGACAGGTGGCTGCGTCAAAGGAGGTGAACGTAGTCTGTAGGCTTCATTCGGCCTGCCTCAGCTCTATCCAGTTCCACCTCTTTGGCATTTACTGCTCCAAGTAGAATATTTGCGTGTGTTTACATTACTGGTAGTGAACAACTGAGCTTATGCATCTCGATAAGACCATAACATATGTTGGAGGAAATTACCAAAAATCTAAATCAGAGATGCGTCTGATTTTTAGGAATCATGCGTAACTAACTAAGTTTTGACAGTCTTTTTAAGCAACCCCATTAAACTTCCTTCAGTCCCTTAATAACCAATGCACCTGATTGTGCTGTGTGTCTGGAAAAACTATGACCCCTTAACCCGAGGCTGACCCACTACCTGCCCTCTGGCCTTGTGGGTAGTGGTGTTGATGGATGTTCTCACACTCAATGTGGCAGGCTGCTTATCTCCAGTGGAGGGGAAGAGAGGAGCAGGGATGACAGGAGAAAGGTGTTGAAATGTAGTCAGCAAAATAAGTGTTTCCAGTGTGGCATAGCTGGATTCTAAAGCCATTTAAAAAGCTGTTTGCCAACATGAGACTTGAAATGAGTACCACAACATGAGTAAATATTGGACATGTCGCTTTGAATAATGAACTTACTTTAATAATACTTTATAAATACTTAATACTTTAGTATTCAATTGTATTGTATTGTACATTTTTGCATTAGTAAATTATGCAAACTTTAAAATTGCCATGGGACTCAGAATGAGATGTTGACCTTTGTCAAGAAGTCAAACTCTTCCAAAAGAGGACAAGATTTCTGGTCTTGAGAGGTAAACAATAGACTCCAGTGAACCATGTGTCCTCTGAAAAGAGTTTACAAAACAATAGCTTTTTGGGAAGTTTAGGATGATGTTGGAGTCAGTAAAGGGGCCTTACTGTATTTTTAGTTGGAGAAAAAGTTTCTTAGCAGGCGAGTATTAAGCTGCAGTGTTTCCAGGGACAATGCTGGAAAAGTTTTGTTGTGGGTGAAGTTTGAAAAGACAATGGCTGACCCCCTGTGGATGAGCGGATGACTTCCCCAGAGAGAGGACTAACTCAGCTTGCAGGTGCTCCTCTTAATTCATTCAGACCTATGTATCCATGGTTACCATTGTCCCTTCCCTCCCCCCCACCCCACCCCAAATACACACACACACACACACACACACACACACACACACACACACACACACACACACACACACACACACACACACACAGTCTGTGTGCACATGTGAGTATTCATAGGCATAGGAGAGTTTATATGCACACAAGCATGTCAACACATATATTGATACATACAAAATATGCACTGTCCCAGCTTGAGCTGGATGTTGCAATGTTCAAGAATTGGGTACACACACACACACACACACACACACACACACACACACACACACACACACACACACACACACACACGTCCTAACTAGTAATAATCCCTATTCATGGGTAGTGGGCTGTGAGAGTCTGACCGCCATGCATGCTGGGTCTGGGCAAGACCTGAGCATTCACAACCAACTGAGACACACACATTCTGTGTATTCACACACCCAACTGTCACCACTGCAAACATACATGTTTACCTGCTTGTAAAATGCAAATAATGTATGTTAATGTGTGTCTCTGTAAAAACACAGCCTGTTGTGATGTTATGATGCTGTTATGTGTGCAGGTCTGCATGACTATTCACCCCCTGATGTTGTTCTTTGTGTGAACTGTATGACCCACTGTGTCTATGTGTTTGTGGTATTGGGGCAACAACAGAGTTAGTGCAAATTAGGCCACAATTTGAATCTTTTGGCTTGCCCCATGGGCTACATGTGTCCACACACTGTTTTTTATATATATATATATTTGTGTGTGTGTGTGTGTGTGTGTGGTGTGTGTGTGTGTGTCTGTGTCTGTAGTGGTTTTGGTTTTATAATCAGCTTGTGTGTTTGGCTGAATCACAATTCTGTGGAAATTATAACCATTGGTAATGGCTGTTTGCTATCTGCTGAGGCTTTGGCAGGATAATGGCCTCCCTATTCCCCCAAAGTTGCAATGGGTTTATGAGTGTTCTTGCGCTGTGGCTAAAAATATTTTCATTATAGAGTTATCTTATGATTATTTTTTCGATTAGTCTATGAAATATTAAAGAATTGGGGGAAAAACGTCCATCCCAGACCAGTTTCCCAGAATAAATGTGACGTTTTCAAATGTTTTGCTAGACTAACAGCCCAAAGTCCTAATATATTCAGTTTACAATGACATGAAACAAAGAAAAGTAGCAAATCTCTCTGGGAGAATCTGGGACCATATCATTTTTTGGCAATTTTTACTTGGAAAATGACTGAAATTGTTATATACAGTACTCACACTGTTGTCTGTCTGTGTTGTATGGCACAGGTGTTAGCCACCACCAGAGGGCGACATTTGCTTGAGTATTCTCAAGTAGTTCTTGCCCCCTTTTTATTTTCATTTTCTTTTGGACATTATTTTTATTCATTTGAATGTCTGCACATCTGTCTGGTGATTGACCTTTCATTGGTTAATGGCCCTACTAGAGGTAGTATCCAGTCTTCAGCTTTGTCCAGTCCTATCCTCTGCTGGTCTTTATCCTATTAATCTGATCATATCAATAACCAGCAAAGCTGATTTAAGGATCAAGCACACACATACACACCCTCACCTGGCAGGTTAGTCTGAAGTTTTTACCACTTGTGACTACTCTCACCCTGTGTTTTAATCTGTGTGTGTATATTTGTTTGCTGCTTATTTTACATTTGTTAGGCTGTCAGAATATAACTCTCAGTCCATCTCTTCCTCACTCTGTGCTCCTCTCTTAGTTCAGCTCCAATTAAACTCATCAAAGCTTTGAAACTTGAAAGAACTAGGTTGCGTATGTTTTCAGCTAGATCTCTTTACTTGATAACACCAGCCAGGGGAGGACACCTGTGGCAGTAGGTTGATATTTGCCTCACATGCAGCTTTCTCCACACTTGAGTTTGCGTCATCCAAGTTAACCAGCTGACGCATATCACGACAAATCTTCTTGAACTTCCACACATTTTAGCACCGGAGGTGATGTAGTTAATTATATGTCCATCTGTGTTGCATATGTGTGTGTCTGTCACAATCGGAGGCTAGGGCTGGAGGCTGGATAATCTGGGTTTACAGATTAGAACAGCAGCACTGAGGAGCAGAGGGAGGAGGAGGAGCTGAGAGGAGAGGAGAGGTGAGGAGAGGCCATGTGGTCTCAACAGAGTAATGCTGGTGTTCTGTCTCAGATGAATGGACAAAGAGGAGCAGCATGTTCTTAGACACGGCAAACTTGTCTAAACTCTCTGTTGGAAGATGAAACCTCATCTCTAATTTATCAATTGAAGGCGCTCACCATCGTTGGCCATGAACAGTTTCTTCTTTCGTAAAAATTTTGATGATGCTTCTCGGTCATTGCAAAGGATAAAACAGCATGCAGAAAACATGCTTTAATCACAGGTATTTCCAATTATGCAATGCCATTTTATATCATTTTTTTTTCTTTTTCCATTTTTTTAAAGTTCTTGTGGTCATTTTGGGGGGTCTGAATTCTTGTTTTTTTGCAATTGTCTGCAGGATTTTTAATAGCCTTATGCTGCAAAAGTTCTGTGGAATATTTGTTTTTGAGTTAAATCTTGTAATCCAACAGTGTGCCCAGCCTTCCTTTGTCAGGCAAAGCAATGCAAGTCAATAGGATCCCCTGAGAGAGGGAGAGGAAGGACAAAAACAGTAGGAGGAGAGAAGAGGAGACGGAGGGGGGATTGGGTCCCCTGTTGGTTGCAAAAACCTCCAAACCCCCGTCCAATCTTTTCAGAAATAGAGGGGGAAGCCTAATGAGGGTTTGGGAGCAAGAGGGGAGGTCTCCCAGAGTCACCCTTCCATCCCACCACTTCAAAGTGCTTGTCCAGAGAGAGATTGGGTCGTGCTAAAGAAGAAGAAGGAGGAGGAGTTGGGGGACTTTGGTCCTGGATAGCGCAGGGGAGGGTGGGCTTTTGGGGGGGGGGGGGTTAGGTCTTAGCAGGGGATGATCACATACATGCACTGCCTCTCTTCGAAGCCGGTGGTCAGCTGCTGGCACAGGGCCTGCTATGAGGACTCCCCTGGCGAGAAACAAACTCTGTGCTCCTTCCTGCCCGCCGACAAGATGGGGAACAGCCTCCAGACCCCGGCCTTCCCAAGCCCCAGGCCCGCCAGGTCAGAGGGCTGCCTGCGCAAACGTCTGCTTTCGGTGTCAAAGGTCCATCAGAGGCCAGACTCTCTCTGGACACCCAAACCGCTGCTTGGACAAATTATCAAAGGCTCATCGGGGAAAACACAAACCTTCCAGGATGGCAAAGGTACAGACTAGAGAGCAGAACATATTTACTATCATGGAGTTTGTTAGTTTGAAGTTGGAACAAACAAACTTGCTAGTTTGTGTGTGTGTGTGTGTGTGTGTGTGTGTGTGTGTGTGTGTGTGTGTGTGTGTGTGTGTGTGTGTGTGTGTGTGTGTGTGTGTGTGTGTGTGTGTGTGTGTGTGTGTGTGTGTGTGTGTGTGTGTGTGTGTGTGTGTGTGTGTGTGTGTGTGTGGGGTCTAAAGTTGGAGCTTCCATACCTCTATATACTACAGACTGTTGTCAAGATTTGGCTGTAACTCTGTCCTCTCTCTTTGAACTCAAAGACAATTTGATATTAGGGGTTCTGTTTGTAGGTAATGACTATACACTGTGTGTCAAAGTCCCAGAGAGTCATGACACATGCGGCGGCAGCTTTTCCCAAGCCGGGCTTTGTCTCTTCTTATTAGGTGATTTCCATCCTCTTGTAACTGAGTGATCTGTGCCATGTGTCTGCAAGTGAGCATCCGTATGTGTGTGTGTGTAGGTGTGTTATGCTGGGTGTCTTGTGCGGCATCTATACAGATTGTGGCTTTGTGACCTTGGAGACCTTTGGTGTGGTGGCAAGGCTTCAGGCAAGAATTGGATGACCCTCAGAGAAAGGCTTTCATTAATATAGTCACTAATGCTTTTAAAAATAACCTGTCATATTGCACATTAGCCTAGCTATTGTCTGTGAAATCTGCATTACATCATGTTTGTGTAGGGATATTATATATCCATTTTGTTGGATACATATTTCTAGACTTCTTCTAGACCTACTGTGCATGGACATGTGTTTGAGCATGCATTTATTCCCTCATTCATGCACATATTACTTGCATGTATTGTCAGCCTTCTTGTGTGTGCATATGTGTCACAAGGAATGCCCAATGCCGATGTGCTTGCTTGCATCCAGACCGTGCATCACTCGCTTTTGGGACAGTAGGACTTCATAACTCCCTTGGGTGGCCACCCCTGGGAACAAGACACAATAGCTAGCAGCTGGAGGTGATGGACCAGGCCTGCAGGGAAGTGTAACAGAGCTGACAGTAAAAGGGGTGATGGAGCTGACACTGCTGGGGTGACGGAGGTGACCCACTTTCACCTCGGTCACTACATAAAGGAGCCATCAGTGAGATAAGAGAGAGTGCTGAAAGATGTGACAGGATCTGTCACAAGATCATTATTTATTTGCAAAAGTACTCAAGGATATGCCATTACAGTAATTAATAGTGCTTATAATGCCAGTGGTCTACAAAAAAAAAGCAAACCCAGGCCTTATAGATACTTTTTTTTTCACAGCACAACTTCTGTAACTTGTTTTCTGTTTTTGTTGTTAGCCCATATTAAGGCTTTGCCTATCCATTCACTTTATTAACTACTTTCTAATGTCTTTCTGCATGTATAATAATCTGAATTCCTTATTCATTCGCGTTTAACAATATGCTGCCAGACGAGTGCTGCCCGTCCCGCCTGCTTTGGCTAACACGTTGTGACAGCTCAAGATGTCGCTGCCCTGGGTACAGTATTGTCTGGACTCTGTATGTTGAATCAACCTCCCAGTCACTCTGGTTTCATGCACCGCTGAACAGACGACCGTCAAACACCCAAACACGCTCAAATTGGAGTTTTGCTAATACGTCCTTTCTGTGCCTCTGTTTCTGTTTTCCTGTAAGCATGCATCTCATTCTATCTGCCTTATGTGCTTTGTGTTTTCACACTCTTATCTTCCTGTTTTCCAAATATTTACATACATTTTCTTTTTCTTACAGTAGATTGGAAATGTCAAGACTTTTTTTTTTCTCCATCAGTGTCTCTACCCCCTATCCTCCTTTTATTTTATATCAGTTTAGTGGTGGAGCAGGTGTTCCACCGGATCCCCTATAATCCCTCGGTGGGCAGGCAGGTTCAGCTATCGACCAATCAGTGCCAACAGCTCCCAAAGGAAAAGCACCTGAGGGAGGCTAGGCTTGTAGAGTAACTAGATGAGGCCAAATGAAATGGATTGGCCGCATTTACGTGGGGAAGGGCTGCTGAAAATCAGTTAACGTAATATAATTGGTAGTGGGAATGAGGAGGGGTTTGGTCCTCGGCCTCAGCTCTGTCATTGTATCTCCTTCAGCGTTTCATTCATGCAAACTCTCATCTTTTCGAGGTGATAAAAACCTGGACAGTCGATTGAGGGTGGCTCTAAAGTTGCAGGTTCAACTTTCAGTAGAACCACCCTGCATTAAAAATGTATGCATTCATGGTACTGTAGGTAGAATATTAGATACAGTTATTCTCTCACACACTGAGATTGGCTTACACCTACACTCAAACACTCAAACATAGATGAGTAAAGACAAGTACACACTTAGTCCGGAATGTGCATGAAAAAAACCCGATAGCAAGTTGGAGGTGGCAGAACAATGGAGTAGAGAGCATGACACAGCTTAATGAGATGAAGAAAAGAAGGGGATTTCTCACACACTCGCACACTTTCGGGAATTGGGGGTCGGGGGTTGCTTGGGGTCATTCAACTGTAAAATGGGTTAAGGCTCTGCCCCAATCTCTCGCTCTCCCTCTTTATCTTCATAGTCTGTAACCCTGTTTGTGTCTTTGTGAATGAGTGCATGTCTGCTTGTCGTCCATTTTTCAACTCTGAATATAAAAGCTAAAGCAGTCCAATCCACATCTTCCCCGTCAACATTCATTTGGTTAGGAGAGAAAGGAGGTGAAGTATAATCAGTGGCTGTAGCAAGCTGTGTATCCAACAGATTGTTCACGGCCTAATAGGTAATGGCTGGCTAGTGATTGGCTAAACGGGCGCTCTTCCATCATGTGTGACCGACTAATGAAGTCATCACTGACAAATATTGGGAGGTAATTTAGTTTTGTGGATCTCTGTGTTAATTCATCCATAGATAGACATTTTTTCAATTATTGTTTTATGTGCTTCACATATAGTACTTTCTCTATTGACTATTGTCGTTTTGTCTAAAAACATTTTCAGAAAATAAAAATGCCCTTCATAATTATCTAGACCCTGAGGTGAAATTGCTTGTTTTGTAAGACCAGCAGTCCAAAACCCAAATGTATTAAATGTCCTGTCCTCACGGCAAATCCTCTCATTTTAGAAGCTAAAACCACAGAAAGTTTTAAAAGCTTTAAAAATGACCAAAACAATTAATTAACTAAATGGTTGCAGATTAATTTTCTCTCGATCAGATAACTGTTCCAAAATCTGATGTCACACGGTGTTAAAATAGCGTGTATATGGATTTTTCCAGGAAGTTGTTTTTTGTCTTTGTGTGTGTGTGTGTGTGTGTGTGTGTGTGTGTGTGTGTGTGTGTGTGTGTGTGTGTGTGTGTGTGTGTGTGTGTGTGTGTGTGTGTGTGTGTGTGTGTGTGTGTGTGTGTGTTGCTTTACAAATTGTAATGAAATAATCAAATCAAAGTCAAAATAATAGTGTGGGTCTGGGCTCAGCTGGCTTTTCATTTTGGAGACTGGAAGCGATGGAGGAGGAGGAGAGAAGTGAGTCAGGGAGAACAGTGTTAATTTCAGGAGGGATCAGGTGTAAGAGACCCTCGCAGCCCCAAATGTGTACAATTGAGTTTGACTTAATGGTTTAATTATCACATGGGGGCAGATAATTACTTGAATCTACAGAGACATTAATCCTTCCATTGACCAAATATGTCAGAGCAGAGGAAGTAAATACAGGGAGCTTTCAAACAGCAGAGGATTGGTTGGTTTTAATAATAATAATAATAATAATAATAATAATTAAACTGTTCATTGTGCTTCTGTTTTCAGAATTTTCCTTTCATTTCTTATTCTTGTTTCTTTATTTCCCCCCCCCCCCACTAAATAAACTTCCATTACTGTGTTATGTTCGGTGTTGTTCTGCCCTTGCTGCCTGCTCTCTGTTGACAGATGGAGCCTCCTCGAGGTTGGGTCAGTGTATTACACCATATGGCACCCATATTCTAGAAGAACAAGATGAGGATAGCTCTTGATAAGGTGCTCATTCAGATGTATCTCTCCCTCATCTCTCAACTCCTATTTCTGGTTCCTGGGTATTTGAAGTATTTGTGTGTATAATTACAAAGTTGAAGCGTCACCCTTATGGTTTAATGCAATCGGTTAATCTTGTGACTACATTTATGATTGATGTTGAGGAATACTACTGCTGTGCATATGCATTCTTGTATGTTCTCTCTGTCAGACATACACATGCAGTCAAGTCACGAACATCTGTCTCCCTCATTAGCAATATGAACTTCATGTTTTCATGCACACTGACAAGTTTCTTTATCAACTGTATATAAAAAAGAGTTGTAATAAGAAACTCATCTGCACTGGAAAAACAATCACATAGTGAATGGATGTGTTTGTCTTAACACTCCTTTTATGCCAACAGACTTTTAAAAACAAATGCGATTTCAAGACTTAATCTGACATGTGTTTGCTCCAGCAACAGCTTTTGCCTTCTTCTTTAGCCACAGTCAGTTTAACAGTGGTCTTGTTGTTAGTAATTGAAAAATCTAATTGTGTCGTAGTGCAGGATAAGTGTGTTTAAGCACTCCTTAGCTGTGCCTTCCTCAGTCACAGCTCATTTCTTTAATGAGCACTGCAGTTACAGGGAGCTTTTCCCCCCACCTCATGCTGCTTCAAGTCTGGCCCTCTGAGGTTTCTGGCCCTGTTTGCCCTACTGACCAATCTGCTCTCTGTCTGCACACGTTGTTTCATTCCTGACTTCTACTGTACAGTTCACGCAAAGTGCACAATCTTCTTTAACCCAAGGAAAATTACACAAATAAACCTCAGAAAGAAAAGGTAGCTTTCATTTATTTTGGTACCAGTAATGTACCGTAAAATAGTGGGAGCAAAACTGGAAAGTTGTGATTCTTCACAATTTTCTGACATTTTACTCACTAAACAATAAAGTAATCAATCTGATAAAAAACACATTGATAAATGTATATTTTGTTTATGCAAAATTAACAATATTGTTGCTGTAATCGTTTGACAAAGACAAATATGAATATTTCAAGTTCTTTTAAATCCAGTCATAGCTTACAAGCTTCCCCAGCAATGCACTATGTACTTTACTTTTACTATGTCATGTACAGTAGCGCAGTACTATAAAGAAAGGGTTAAAACTCAACAATTCAAAAATCTAAAGTAAACAATCCAACATGTAAGTAAAACAAACGTGCTCAACTGGCTACATACATAACGTTTAAAAATGATAAAAACGAATAACCACTGTTTTTCCACCATCTAACCCATCTCATCTATCACTAGCTCACACAGACTCCCTCACTCCTCCACCATGTAACCCAGCACCAGTCTCCCTCTTCCTGCCTTCTCCTCAGCTGCAGGCCCCTTTTGTCCCAATCAGCTGGAGGTTTCATTAAGCCTCAGAAAGCAAAGCCAAGCCTCTGAAAAGCTCATGTCCCCCCATAGAGGCTGATTATAATAGGACAGAGAGAAGGGAGAGAGGGGAGAGAAAGTGATTTTAAGAGCCTCTGTAAATCTGTCTCATTAATGAGTTGTTCTCACCATAGCAACATCTCTCTTTTTCAAGGGTTTTCTACTCCACATGCCTATATGGATGAGGGTTAAAGACAAAAAAGAAGGAAAAAAGTAGCGAAAAGGAAGCTACAGACACGTTCTGTGCTTGTAAAACCACTTGGTAGCGTGCACTGGTGACTGTTTGACTTTAATTTTGTTTGTTTATAGCAGAAGATACATTCTTAGACTTTTGTTAACCTAAGAGAACTATGCAGTAGGACATTGGGAAACCAATTACATTTGTGTCAGTTGTTGCTAATCTTCACCACAAGGTGGCGGCATAATAATGACAAGCGGAGGAACTCATTCAGTGGATGAGACTGCTGTGCTTCTGGTCATCAGTTTCCAAGTGATTCATCCATGAATCATAAATTTTAACCAATATAGAAATTACTTTAGAGCACACGCATTAAAACCATTGTTTGAGACTAAATTGACAGAATCACGGTGATTACCAAATTACAGCTAGATTAATTGCCCATCAGACAGAATGCACTCATTTATCCACACCAAAAAGAGACACATGGGGTGTCCCATGGAATATAATTTAGAATAATGGCGGTCTTACATTTTGGGTGTATTTGATCAGGGAGTTAGCCTTTTTTCCCTCTGGGCCCATTAGAAGGGTGCACTCATTTCATCAAGAGAGGTCTGCTCTCTCTCTATTAATGGCTCCATCCCTCTATTATTGCTCAGATGGGACAGAAGGGGGAGGGACGGAGAGACGCACAGGGAGGGGGGTTTATAAAGAAGGGAGGAGGAGAGAGGGAGGGAGCGGTTAAGTGGATTTTGGTTCCTGCTTTTTTTCTCCGACGTGGTCTCAACATAGGATTATCAATGGAGGAACCCAGGCTTAGCACATACATGTGCACACACATACACACCTGTGTGCATCCCCGAGTCTGTTTGATGAAGTCAGGTGAAACCACTAATTGCAGTGGGTCGGTGTGCGTGTGGGTCTGTGTGTGTGTGTTTTACAGATGATACTGATCCACGTCATCTAATGAGCACTAAGCCTGTCTTGAGACATATTTAACCCTCTCAGTCTTTACCTGGGGATTACAGCACACTCATTCTAAAACTACGGCAGGGCTGCATTACAGCAGTATAACATTTATGTTTAACTCTTCTGATGATGAAAAATTGTACACAAAGATAATAGTTTTGGTCTGATTACTGTTTGAGCTCCAATGATAAGCACCACAGCTATAACAAGGGTGTCCTGTAGCTGACCCTGTCTATGATGATGATGAATGGTATACTGATCTTTGATCAGTCTTGTACGAATGTTACAAGCTGGATTCAGCAAACCCTGTTAACTGCACTAACTTGTTGCAAATTGTCGCTTGACTTTACTTGATGAATACCAAGGACTCATGTGATTATCAGTATAATCAAATGCCAACAAATTCCTATATAAGACTTCCTTTCCTGCTCCATTTGTAGGCATGTTATTTTTTTTAAGATTATTTTTGGGCTTTTATTTTATTTGATAGTGGATAGACAGGAAAGGGGGGAGAGAGAGGGTATGACACACAGCAAAGGGCTGCAGGTTGGATTCAAACCCGGGCCGCTGCTGAGGACTCAGACTACATGGGGCACACACTACCGAGTGAGCTGGAGGTCACCCCAAAAGTTTTATTTACCAAAATGTCAACAAAGAGTAAAAAGAACAGTTCTGCTGTTTGAAATCAGCAGATTAGAACAAATTTAGCAGTCAGTGGTGGTATTTGCTGTGGCAAAAATCAGAAGTGAATTTAGGTTCATACTCAGTGTCTTGCCTTGCCTTGCCTTGTGAAAGCCAATGTGGAATGTGTAGAACATCCTCTAACGAGCAAAGTAACAGAGAAGAGATATAAATTGGATCAATGTTATGGGCCTGGTGAACAGAGCCAAATCCAGTCATGCGGCGTTAATGTGTTGGATAATAACAGTAATCAATGCCAGCAACCAGAACTTTCATCCGACTTCACATCTAACCTCCTGATTGTGCTACTGCCTTGAGGCCTAATACACCCATGCTTGAGGCTGATTGTCGTGCTCACTTCCTAAATTTGTGGTCATCAGTCAATTAGTTGTACTGTATTTGTGATTGTTGATTGGATGGTATGGTTGTGCAACCCCCCACCTCCCCTCATCAAATGACCTACTGTTTTTTGCTGATGAGAAGTGAGGTGCAATGTGGGAAATGTGGGAAGTGGGTCAAACGGCATACTGTCAATTTTGCTCCAGTGGTGGAGGAACTGTAGATGTAGTTGATATAGCTTTAACCCACTTCCCACTCCATTCCCCCCCCTGCCCCCGCCACACACACACACACACACACGCACGCGTGTGCACACAGAAACACACACACACACACACGCACGCACGCACGCACGCACGCACGCACGCACGCACGCACGCACACACACACACACACAGTGCATCTCACTATCTTTGTGGGGACCAGTCATTGACATAATGCATTCCCTAGCCCCTTACCCTAACCTTAACCATCACAACTAAATGCCTAACCTTAACCCTTACCCTAACCATAACCTAATTCTAACCCTAATCCTAAAACCAAGTCTTAACCCTCAAACAGCCCTTTAACCTTATGGGGTCCAGCATTTTGGCCCCACAAAGCTGTCCAGACCCCACAAATATACTGTATTCCCAGTTTTTGGACCCCATGACTGTAGTTCAACAAGAACACACACACACACACACACACACACACACACACACACACACACACACACACACACACACACACACACACACACACACACACACACTGCTTCCCTCCCTGTGATGCAGGCTAGCCCCAGGTGGCTTGTTGCTTTGTGCCCTTGGGCTACTGGAGGCACTTAACCTAAATTAGCTCTGTCTGTCTCTGTGCCTCTGTGTCTAAAATCAGACAAGAACCTCTTGTCAGCAACATGAGCTTAGCACGAGGTTCATGGTAACAGCAGATACAACGTACTGCTGTAAACATAAGCTCATGTATACAGTAGTATAAAATAAGAATTATTTATTACCTCTGCTTTCTGGTTTTTTTCCCACCCGTTCTGATGTTTTGCAGGTGTTTTGTAAATTTAATTTATGCTGCTCTTGTCTTGGTAAATCACTCTTTATTGCAGTGTCGGCTAAAAGCCTTAGAGTAGAGTAAAGTGTGCAATGAAAAATTGATTCTAATTAATCATATTGTTAAAGCAAATAAAGTAATATTCCAGCTGCTACCTATTGATTCTTGTCATTAACCCACCTTGGACATTATTCACCTCACACTTTTAATCAAGCCAGTTGTGAGGTTTATGTGTGTGTGGCCTAAAAGTCTGGTGTTGCGGGAAACACACACACACTTAAAGTGAACAGGTGACAACTACAAGCACACCATTCCACAGTGTATAGCATCTGTGTGTTTGTGTCAGATTTATGGCAGTTTGTGTGTGGAGTTAATTTTGAAATTGGATTAATGATACATGCACACACAGGCCCTTAGGAGAGAAGAGCAGACAGCCCTGGTGTTGAAATGTAGGTCAGGTAACAAGCGTGGCAGCCAACATAATGCTGTGTGTGCCGGCATCCCTAATGTGTGCGTGTGCGTGGCTACATACTTGTATGCATGTTGACTATAGGCACATGTATTGTCTTATAACCTATATATGCAAGAAGGTGCGTGCGTGTGCGTGTGCGTGTGTGTGTGCGTGTGTGCGTGTGTGTGTGTGTGTGTGTGTGTCAACAACAGAAACAAAGATACCAAAAGGATGAAGTGTATTGTAGTCTAGACCTCATTTAAGGTCTAGATTGTAATGTGTGACTAGGTCTGTTGTCTAAAATCAGTAGATTGTAGAAACAGCTGCAGTCACACATGCACAATAACATGCACACCCATATATTCAAAAGCATGCACAATGATGTCAGCCTGATGTAAGCCAAAGAGATGCACAAACACACTCAGGCCTTGTCGTTATTGATGTGGCGGGTCCTCGGAGGGTCCATTGGAGAGTGAGAAGAGCCAGGAGTCAATATGAGTGGAGACAGTATGGCTGGATGGTAATGGCTCGTAATGTAGTCTGGGGGATGCTAGGGGGTCGGTCTTTAAGTTACACTACCAGTGGTTGAATGGAGCTTTCCACTGGTAAATTATTTTATGATAGCATGTCAGACGTGTTACACACCTGCATAGTCAGGATTTAGAATAGGAGCTTCGTTGAATAATTGAATGCTGCTGAACTGACAGAAATAAAATATTTTTGTGATGCTTAAACCAAGGTCAACACTGAATTACTTATGCTGTCCAGTCACAATGCTATTCAGCTATGGCACAAAACAGAAAGACGCTGATGGGAATGTTATTAGTTTTTGCAAGTATTGGAAAAATTACACTTTGACCTGATGATTGCGCTACATGAGATGTCAGAAATCACCAAAATCATTCTCGTTCATGTTGAGGAATGAATGCCTGCACCACATTTAATTACAGTTCATCAAACAATTGAAGACATTTCCCTCAAAAACTACAAAAGTCAACCTCATGGTGGCACTAGAAGAAAAGTCAGGGGATTATCAAAGTCATTAGAAAACCTCCTTTGGCCACCATTTAATATCTGTTTTAAAATTTCATGGCAATCCATCCAGTGTTTGTTTTTTAGTTGCGTGGCTAAAAACGTGTTGGGCCAGGAAAACACGCACTAAACGTTGTCCCGCCAACTTACAAAATGTCCTGTTTCAGTTTAATCTTATTGTCCTGCCAACTTCAGGGGGACTGACAGGCCAGTGGGGTTAGATTGCATTAGATTAAACTGTGTTGCCGGGGGGAAATGGACGGTTAGCTACAAATCCATCCTGACGGGGACATAAAAGGAGCAAAATTGCCACCCTCTCTGGAGGTACCAAAAGCTCAGGCAAACAAATCAGCCTGCTCGTAAAATGACAGCGTTTTAACGCCCTGCTCAACAGGCGTGTACATTTTAAGAGTGACCCAACTTTTATTGTACTGAAGCTAACATTTGGATATAAAAGTTTGCTTGTTAAATTAATGTATGGGTAGGATTTATTTAACGGTTGCACGCCTCCCTGTCAGTTTGTGCTCTTCCAGCTGTTATTGCTATTAGTTGACCTGGTCTCTGTTTTTAGGCTTTTCTTAGCCAGTTCTTGCATTACTAAGATGCTGAGGCACAAAGATGTCATGCACAACAATGTTTTTCAGTACAAAGTAGACTCTAATGCAGTCTTGTCTGGCCACATGCTCAAACAGAGGTGCATATACCCTCTATCTGTTCTCTCTTGTGTGTCTTTCTCTTTTATCCTGGCTTGAATTTCAAAGGGGGTCGGAAGGGTTAGACGTGAGGGGGGGGGAATTAGGCATGTCTGCCAAGCCTGCTGGGCCTTTGTGTATGTTTGTGTGTGTAATAACTGTTTTTAGTGAGTCTTTACCTATGTATGTTTTGCATTGACACTCCATCTCTCTTCTCGCTTCATCTGTTTCCCTGCTCTCCACCCTGACTTCTCTCCCAGCTGTCTTTATCTCCTCTCTCTTGTTTCTTTTGTCCTGCTAAACGCTGCCTTTTCTATCCTGCTTCACATCGCTACTCAGCAAAATAGCTCTGCTTCTACCACTTGAAAGAATCTTTCAATATTTTGTGGATGCAAACTTTGCTTCCCATCTCTTGTAGGGATGTCCAGATCCGATCACGTGATCGGAAATTGGGCCCGATCACGTGGTTTCAGACTCGATCGGAATCGGACGGTACCTCCCGATCAGGACTCGGATATATATGTGTATATATATTCTCATTATTTTTTAACACATCTATATTTATGCGGTGGCACAGAGTTAGACCCTTTTGACTCACAGAAACAGCAACGCGTGCGGCATGACATCACTTTGTTGCAGAGACGCTATTGGTTAAATGCCGGCAAAGGAGAACACAGAAGCAGCTTGAAGCAGAAAGCGCGAGTGTGTCTGCGGACAGTAAGAGTCAGAAGTGCAGTTCCTAAAAGCACATTACTGGCTTTGCAAACACTGTGGCACTTTTATTTTTTTATTTGTTTACATGCCTGTCGGGTATTTTAAGTTGAGGTGCTATTTTTTTTTTATATCAGACTCTTTTTTGTTATATTTACTGTTGCACTAAAGTCCCAAAGTGAAGAATTTATGTTATTACTTGATTGTTCAAGCTACCTCACAAAAGTGCTCTGTTTGTTAACAGAGTTGTTGAATGTTAAAATAAGGTGAATTAAATAAAAAATAAAGAACATCCTGGATCTGTTTTTTCGCTCTTCTTTATTCTTTTTTTATATATTATAGAAGTATCGGATCGGGACTCGGTATCAGTAGATACTCAAAATCAAATGACTCGGACTCGAGGGCAAAAAAACCTGATCGGGACATCCCTAATATCTTCCTTTTTTGAAAGTCTTTGTGCAAAGTTTTGCTTTTGATAACATCTCCATTTATTTCCCCCCACATTAGTATCGTGCTGCCTTTTCAAAGACATTTCCTGGATTCATACACTTCAAGCTGTGTGAGAACATCTATGTAAATTGTGTTTGAACAGAAAACACTGTATACGTGTGTCGCCACATCAAGGCAAGGATATGCACCTATACATATGCTTGTGAAACACAAAACAAGAGCAAAGAGTCTGATTATGTTAGATGCTGTGCATGCTCTGGGCGTAGTTTGCAGGGTGTCACCCAGACTTGGAGGGTTTTCTCATGGATGACAAAGGAGGAGCAGCCTATTGAGGGAGGTCCCAGTGCCTTTTATTTAGAAGAATAACCCAGCATACACACAGACACACTCACAAAATGTAGAGGTTTTCATTGCTGACTTGAATGTATGTCAAATCTCCCCAGCTTATGCTGTAAGTGTAATGTTTTACTTTGGTGTAAAATGTCCACACTCACGCTCTACACTTTACAAGTCAGTGGCAGATAAAGATTTGTGCCATGCTAAATCACCACCGCACACACCCAAAAACGTTTTCACTACAATGACTTGTTGTGAGCCACTTCAGTAGCTTTGAAGTACATTTGTCCCCTTCAGTCTGACCTTTTTTAACCCCCCGCCATATTCTGCATGTAATAATGCAAATACACTGCTGATGGGACATTAACTTTCTGATAGTGATCATAGAGGGGTTTGCTGTCTGCGTGTTGTTGGTTGAGCTGTGTGAATGTGAAGGCAAGTTGGTGTGTGTCTGTTTTATTGTTTTAACGTGTATGTGCACAGTCAATAATTGAGCTCAGTTATGGGATTGTGTGTGTGTGTGTGTGTGTGTGTGTGTGTGTGTGTGTGTGTGTGTGTGTGTGTGTGTGTGTGTGTGTGTGTGTGTGTGTGTGTGTGTGTGTGTGATGGAATGCCAGCTGCTTTAAGGGAGTAGGTCAGGCAGAAACGCCAGCAGAGGGGTAGGGGGAAGGAAGGAGGATTGGCGTTACCCAGTAACCTCTTTCTGCTGAACAGACAGAAGAAATGTGTGTGTGTGTGTGTGTGCGCACTTGTTTTACTATATTCGTGGGGTCCAAAAACCGGGGAATACAGTAGCCTTGTGGGACCCAAAATGCTGGACCCCAGAAGGTTAAAGGGCTGTTTGAGGGTTAAGACTTGGTTTTAGGATTAGGGTTACAATTAGGTTATGGTTAGGGTGATGTTAAGGGTGTGTGTGTGTGTGTGTGTGCGTGTGCGTGTGCGTGATGCGATGCGCGGGAACTTCACCCCATGCTAAAATCATTAGTGCCAGAAAAAACGGTTATCACCGCTTGTTTACTCAGCCCAGCCTCTCTGTCACCTTGGTTTCAGTGTTGTATGTAATGTTTGAGAGAGAGTTGTGTTTATTCAGGAGTGAGTTTGAAGTTTAACTTTGCTTAACTGCCTTTTTATGAGCACTGTAAACCGTTGTTTCCCTTTTATCCATGTTTACCATTTCCTGACCCATCTTTTATGCTTTATTACCATCATCAAACCACTAAAACTATATCATACTACTATTTCTGTTTTCATGTAATTATTCTCTAATGATTACAGATATGTTTTTGCAGTCTTTTTTGTTCTTACTTACACAAAAAAAGAAATTGTAAAGAAAATACTGTATAATATGGTGTATGATCATTAACCCCACAACCTTCATCATGCCATTACCCCCCCCCCCCCCCCCCCCCCCCGTACCCCATACTCTTTGCTGATAGATAATTCATGCCTTGCTCTATATCTCAGAGAGGACCAAAGTGATCGGGTTCCCATTGGCCCCTGATGAAATGCTTTCATTCACAGAGATGTATGTATGTATGAAAGGAAGGGGGAAGGGATTACATAGTAAGTATGTTGCTCTACATGCTTTAAATTCAAGATTTTCATTCACAGAAAAGGGGAGTTGGGATCAGATGGAAGATACATAGAATGTGGTGTCATTATTTATTAATCTTTCAGGGTTTTCCTGTTTAAGTCATCAAGTCCAAACAACATTTGTTGCCAACAGGTTTGCAAATTTGAAGAGCTGCGTCCTTTCCCCTTTTCACAATTTTTGGCTGTGTGTTAGACTAAATAAGCATTCTTGCCAAATGTTTTTGGTTACCCAAGATGGTTCTTTTTCATAATTTTGGAGTAAATATGTATTTAAAAAATTGGAAATTCATTCAAATTGAAATACTAATACTGCACAAATGCTATCAGGAATTTAGTGCCTTGCTAAAGGGCATCTCATTCTTAATTGGTAAATGAAAGATGAGTGCTTTTTGTTCACTTAGCTTAAGTTCATGTATTTTAAACCAGTGACCTTCTAGTGACAAGCCTGCCTCTGTTTAAATGCATTCACATGTTCAGTTCTAGCAACTCTGTAACAACTCTGCTACGATGTGCATTCTACAACGCTGTACGCGTACAGATGCAAAGTGTTTGCATTCACTCATGTGTGCAACAAATATTTGGCCCTTTTCCATTCCTCACATTTTCGTGCCTATCTCCACCTCGCAGGTTTTCTACCTAATGGGAAGGTGTGCAAGGTCAGAGCCTGAACAAGAAAACACAAGAAAAGAAGGAGAAGAGTAAAATCAATACAGGCTAGATACATTAGCTGTAATGCAAGCGCTCATGTCTAAAGGAAAAAGAGAAGAAGAGGAAAGACAATTAGGAATGGAGAGAAAAGGAAGAAAGAGAGGGAGAGAGATTTAACATTAATGGATCAGGTAGAGTTGAAGGATTTAAGGGGGTCAGCTTAGCTTTCCCAGTCCCTTCTTAAGTCCAATTAGAAAAATAAAAGCTGAGACCTGTCAGATGAAGAGGGAGCTGTGTGCGTGTGCGTGTGTCAGATTCAGGCATTTTGGGAATTTGAACAATGGACTACAATATTGAGTGAGCGAGGGAGGTGTGTGTGTTTTGGGGATTGATTGAATGATAGAACGGGGACTGGATGGAATTGGAGTTAAATTTAGCAGTCTAGGCATAAAAAAAATTAAAACTAGGATGTGTATGAGAGAGAGTTTGTGTAGCTGTCGTTTGCTCTCCCAGGTTGATGTGGAGATCCAAACGAGGCGTGAAGACGCAGAAAGGAGGAAGAGCAGGTGCCCCTAATCTATCTCTCCTTTATTATCACTGTGCGACATTCACCCTTGAGTCTGAATAATATCTTGTGCAACAAGACTTGTTAATTATTCACATTGCCCCCAGTTTCTCCTTTTCTCGAGGGTCACCACCTTTTCACATGAACATGCTGCAGGTTGTCTAACTAGAAGAGATAATCACTGTCTTGCCAGAGGGCCTAATACTAATGTGTTGAGATTTTGTGTTTAAATGCTGATAATGCTTGATAATGTCATCAGCTTTATCAGCTATTTAATTTAGAGAAAGGAAATTGGGATTTATCTTTAATGAAAATAATTGTTGGTTACAGTCCTAGAATGCTTGCTAATACAACTATGTTGTAAAGAAGAAAGAAAGAAAGAAAAAGCTAATAATACCTCTTAGGTAATCAAGATTTATTAATTGCATAACCAAGGGCTAATATGAGTAGGATTGCTCTTTAATCATGTTCATAATAATCCCTGATGTTTGTCGTGCTAAATAAGCCTCTTCCTCGAGGTATAAGCTTCATCCACCGAGTCCCTTACGCTTCCTTCATATGATGCTTAAAGTATGAACGGATGAAATATGTTATCGTTTGGGCTTGGGGCTTCCATTCTTCACTGGGAATGAGCAGAATGATGTATGGATGTATGGCTGAATGGATGGATAGCTCTAATCCTAGAGGTGGCCTAGATTTGAAGCCCTGCTTCAGCGGATAGAGTTGTTGACCTGTCTATGTGTGTGTGTGTTTCCTGAGAACAATAGGCTCTTTAATGAGTGATGCCGCTTAGGCTCGCGTCTGCATAAACAATCCTAATACTGTACGCGTGCCAAACAGCACGAGATACAAGCCAAACAGAAGCTACTGACAGAACATGAGGACTTTTAAGGTGGACACATGGAGAACGACTTTGCTTAAACCCTTTTAGACTGACATGGTGACCTGAGATAAAACTATGTTTACTGTCAACCTGAATGGGTTGACACTAACTGGGCTTAAAAGTACGACTTTTTTTCATTTATCCAACTTTTCAAAAACGGTAAACTATTTCTCAGAGCCTTTGTTGCTTATTTTGTCTAACCAACAGTTTAAAAACCAAAGATTTTCAATTTACAATGATGTACAAGAGAGAAAATCAAGTAAGAAAAACGTAACATTTGAGAACCAGTAACAAGTAAATGTTTGGCATATTTTCTTGATAAATGTCTATCACAAATGTTGATTTATTTTATGCTGATACACTTAGTGATTCATGTTTCAGCACTTATCTAAAGTCCACCTGACTGCTCAGCTTTGATATGAGTCAACACTGTTTTTTGTAATTACTGTAAGATCCTGGTTATAATAGTTTATATATGTTATTATAGTGGGATTATTGTGACTTTATAGTAGCTTTTGGTGGGGACTTGTAGCCCTTTCAACCATACATGTCAGCCTGAGACAGACTTGAACATTAATTTAGACTGTAGATTTTACATTAGCTTTTAATAGGGTGATCTAAAACAACAGCACCTGCTGTATTGGATCTGTGTAGCCACTTTTGATTAACGTTAAACTGACAACTCTGTTTAGCAGAGGGATAATTCTACAGTTTAGCTGATGTGTATGTGTGGACCTGCGTCTGTGTGGAAGCTGATGATCAATTAAAACCCATTACAGCAGTTTTTATGAAAGGTCAAACACACAGGTTGAACTCTCAAGAAAAATATGACATTTATAGAGACTAAGTACCCATGTTTAGAGCTTCATAACCCGAGGACAAGAGCAACTGCAAATGCTGTGAATAGACACTTAGCAGTGTTCAGTAGACAATGCAGAAACGAGAAATGTTACTATACATGAAGAAATAAATATATATAAATAAATCTAAACTGTTGTCTACAGCATTAAAGAGTCCCGCTGAAAAGGTTCAGACGAGCAAGGTCGTGGGGGGGGCGGCTGGGGGGGTAGAGTGGAAAACCTTTCTACCCACAAATTCAAGGATCATTTGCGGTCCCATTCAAGCTCTTGTTGCAGCCCCCTCCCTCATCAACCATTTGGGCTGAAAAGAAATACGGTCACAGAAGGAGGGGCATCCCTGCCCGTGTGTGTGTGTGTGTGGGTGTGGGTGTGTGTGGGTGCGCATTTGCAAGTATTTGAATGGGTGGGTGCCGGAGTGTGTGATAGATTGTGAGCAGATTGGACAATGGGAGGATTGTATGTGATCTATATTCATGTGGCACAGATTCAGTGGCCATGTGTGCACACAGCAGGCTGGATATGATCAGACCAAAGAAGAGGGGTTGATAGAAAAACCTCCAGAGAGATTTATGTAGAGAAAATGAGCACAATCTATTTCTTTCTGGATTTAGACACCTTAGATAGCTGAAACCAGGGAATCAGAATCTGTTTAGTTCTTTTCAGTAATGGTGTTATGATGTTTTACAATCAATAAAATGGTTCAAATTGAGATCAAACAAAATAAATGTCAGTGCTTTAGTATGTTGTATCATATGTAATGATGCTTCCTGTTTGCATCACACTTTACATGCAGGTGGGAGCTGCATCCTCCTGAGAATACCTTGTGAAAAGCTCAAGATGTTTTTTTTCTTCTCTAGGATGTACAAGGTTCTCCTGTAGGGGTGGCTGATAAGATTTATACATATTCCCAAGATAAGTCTGCCATAGCGGTGAAAGCGGCAACATACTGAGCAGAGCAAGGTAGAAAGTGAGGAAAAGAAAGAAAAAGAGAGCGATGGACTGAAATGAGAAGGGACTTTCACAGCAAAATAGCATGAGTTTGCCTGTTCGTTCTAATAAAGCATGTTTAACTTTCATCTATATTGTGAGTCCTGCAGAGTAAAGAAGAAAGAGAGTGTACAGAGAGAAAGACAGCGCAAGAGAACGACTGATGACGAGAAATAAAGGGAGAGGCACCCAGAACTCCTTGGTAACCAAAGCACAGAGCAACAGAGGGGCCGGTCCTACACCCCTCCCGCTCTGTGTGTGTGTGTGTGGACTGCCTGAGGGGGGGAGTGGTGGACAGAGTGTGTGTTTAGAGAGAGAGAGAGAGAGAGAGATAAGGGTAGAGGCTCATTGTGTCACCATAGTAGACGCTCGCACA
>CM042332.1:18828277-19073277 GCA_023566125.1 Zingel zingel
CACATTTGAGAATTCTTCCTTAAAAAGTGACAAATACCATTATTTGATTATGAAACTGTTGCACGTTAATTTCCTGACGTTCAACTAACTAATTTTAATGTTTGTGTGGAATTATAGTTCATAGTTTATAGTTCAGATTAGTTTCTAGGTGATACCCATATCTATCTTCAATAAATCAGTTACATCCATATCAGCCAAATCAATCATAATGCACACACTGACAAATCTCACTAATGGGAATGTTGCTGGATGTCATCCCATTCGTCATTGTTAAGTCATCAAGGAAGCGATCAGCTGTGTTTATCTACTACATTGTAAAAATGCCCAAACCTGTAATTTGTGTTCAGTCCAAAGTTTAGCCAACAACACAACAGTGTGAGATCCTCTTGTCCTGTTTGTCCAGTACACTTAGAGAAAAACAGACACAGCGGTTTTGTCAAACAAACACAGGGAGTCGAGTCACAGCTGAGTGACACATTCGTAATATTCTCACGTTCCCAGAACAGAACATCAGTAAATGCTGGCACCTGTTTTGCAGAGAGTTCCTGGGAAAGTTGTGTTTTCCACTCATTTCTCAGATAACGGATTGAAAGGCAAGCGTGTGTATATGGGTGTGTATGTGTACATACATGGGTGGATGTGTTACAGTAAAGGCTTGTTGTTTACAAGCACAGGTGGACTAGTGTGCCAGCAGATAAAAAAGACTGATAAAGGAAGAAAGAAAAGTAAATAGAGAGAAGCCAGTTGTAACCTTATGCTTACGGTGTGTAAAGCATTAGTCACCTGCTTTAACACACACACACACACACACACACACACACACACACACACACACGCATATTACTTCCTGCAATATTGATGTTGCTAGGTACGCAAACACCACCTGGGAGGTGATTAAGTCAGGGCCCCCCCCCCTCATCCTGTCACTGTCCCATCATCCTGTCACCACCACCCAGCCCCAGGGGTCCTAACTGAAAGACAACAGGTGTCCAATAAGAGCACATGTGATGTCGCTTTGAGTCTTTGTGTGTGTTTTCACTCTTTAATTCCTTGTCCACTCACAGGAGGTTGAGAGTGGAGGTTACACACCTAACTACAGCCCCACCTTAAGGAATTAGACTTAGTGTTTTTTTAATAAAACATTATGGCCAAATACATCTATATGACTATCTCTTTAAACTTCCATAATAGTAATGTATTTGTAAAAAAACTGTATTTTTACAAGATATTTTATAAGAGGTTATATCAGGAGGTTAAACCAGGGTCAACCCATGCTGTAATACACATGTAACCAGTCACTAAATCCAGTGCCACCAGC
The DNA here is from genome assembly GCA_023566125.1 of Zingel zingel. Lineage (NCBI taxonomy): Eukaryota > Metazoa > Chordata > Actinopteri > Perciformes > Percidae > Zingel > Zingel zingel. The sequence continues at coordinate 18,829,596 of CM042332.1, forward strand.
GTGGCACAGCAAGCTACACGAGTCTGCTCTCTACTAATCAATAACCAATCAGACGACAATGTGCATCTACTCTTTGTTCCTTTGACACTCTCACATGGGTTTCAGCTTGTGTTTAGCAGTGAGGCTTTTTCAAGCGGCTGGTAAATTACAGAAAACATGCCAACGGGTTGAAATACACCAGGGAAGTTACGTAACAGTTGTATGATTGTTGTCAATATTATCCCAAGAAATATGCATTAGTGTAGTCAGTGATGTCTTTCAGTTATAACCAGGGACACTTGTGTGTTTACAATGTTTATTTATGAAAGATTAAGGATAGATTTTAATGAGACAAATATTGCTTTCAAGCTCCTGCTCTAAGGTCAGACAGAAAAGCAAAGACTTTCATTATCATGATCAGCTTTACATAGCATTGACAATTAACTAAATTAACTTTAAAGCTGTTTTTTTAATAACATATCACATGACAATGTAAAAGGAGTCATTCATAGCGTTGAATCTATCACCTGAATTGTCACCTGAATCTGCAGCGCTGCTCAGTTTTAAGGCGCTTTATAGTAACTTTCAACTCATTGTTTAGCTGTCCGGCCCTCAACTTTACTGTTTTGGTTCACTCTCTCCGCTCCTATAGAGCTGTTTTCAGCTAAAAGCTCTAAAAACCCACTTGACACTTCCTGTTCAGCACCAAACGGCAGACAACCACAGTTAGCGAGTAGCTGGTGAACACAGTGGAGCATTTAGCGGCTGAAGAACCAGACATTTCCCTCAGTTACATTATACTGCCACTTCAGGGACTCTCTTGACAGCTTTAGGTAAATTACTAATTTACTTGTCACTTTAAAATGTATACAGATACAGATACACCCTCTTTAAATCATTATACTTTTTCTATAATTAATTCTTTCTGCTTATCTTCTCTTGTCCCTTCTTTTCAGTTTTGCCTACCAACAAGCGGCTCATCAAGGTGTATTTATTTTATCAACCATCCCCAATCACACAACACCAATCATCGTAACGGCTCCGCTTCCTGTCATCGTCCTCATTATCATCATGTTTTGTAAATCCCTTCTTCCAGACCGCTACCACATCAGATTGTCGTTGCTACCTTTGCCAGCCCCATTAGGATCTATTAACTGACAGTATTATATATGCACCAGCGTTTCTCTCCACATGGATGGGCTATAATTAGCTATGGAGATAGATGGCACATAAAAGGGATCAAAAGCAGCATCTCTGAGGTGCCAGGCTAGGAGTGATGTGCATGCGCTTTGTTACATGTGTGTCAGTCAGCAAAAGGGGGTTTGATTGTGCATCACATACTGAATAACTCCCAAAAGATGCTAAATAAAAGACCAGGGAGGTTTTTCCATTTGTATGGATCAGGGATAATATGCAGCGAAAGACATAAAAGACTCATGCATGCTTGTCAGATGATATGCTACCAATGTAGTTGAGACAGACATGTTTAAATATTGTATTAAAGTTATTTAAAATAAAAAGGTGTAAGGTTTGCCCTTTATCCTTTATTTATCCTTGAGGTTACAAGCATCAGTAAAGACACACAAAAAACCCTTTACTGTGTGTTTTAGTTGTACCGGTACTATGTGACTATAATTAGCTATTACAAGACTAGACAAAGGATGCACTAGTAGACATTTGCAGAGGGAGAAAGAGAGAGATGATTTGCTAAATGCCCGCTTAGAGAAAGGGGGAGGGGATGGAGGAGAGAGAGGGACAGTTCCGCCATCTGTGTGTGACAGCCTGCAACTGATACCCCCTCCTCTGGTTACACAGACACACATTCATTTATAAACTCTCTTCTTATCACACATCGGCATACACACATTCACACACATACATCACAACCCCGACACAGCAGGTGGTGACGGAGGAGGTGTGAGCAGCATTTAGCAGCATCCAACCGGGACTGACACACAGACACAGTTGATACGTGTTACACAGCTGTGTGTGTATCTGTCTGTCTGTCTTATAGATATTTCACACATTAAATGATTTGCGTAGTAATTGAGTTATATGATTAAATAATAGGCAAAGTTAAATTGACAATGTCAGACTGTATGTGGTATATAAATGCATCTTACATCAGCAAAGGAAAGGAAAAGTGTGACCTGTAGAAACTCTTCTGTATCACACTCAACAAAAGCTCTGTTCTCTGGTAGTGAGGTGGTTTCTCATGACAAATTCCTTTCAAGTACAGTCTTGTGATCATAATGTGTATCTGCCTGCAGGTTCTCAACATGAAAAGCTCAACAAAATCCAGTTTGAGACAAAGATCCAAATATTTTTTGTCTATGTAATATGTCCCCCCCCCCCCCCCCCCCCCCCCCCCCACCATTTCTGTCTTTCCTGCAGAATGCGACAAGTTGAGGAAAGATGGTTTTCGGAGCTCTCAGTACTACTCTCAGGGTCCCACCTTTTCTGACCCCTTACAGTCCACCAGCAGCCTGCAGGATGAGGAGGAGGATGACAATGATAAGAAGGTACACATATGCACAAAGACTGCACACAAATATACACACACAACTGTCCAGGTGTAGCAACTAGCAATCACTACATTTGATCATCTATTACATACAACTGCAGTTCATGTGTGCACAGCGGTGCTTTGCAGCCGATTCAGCGCATGGCGACTCACCTCCAGTGATTTAAACAGTGTCAGTCTTCCATCTAGTGGTCAGAAATAAGACTGCAAGTTTTCCTTTGTTTACACAAGTTACTTTTCTGTCTCCCTTACTTATTTTACTTACTAATTAATTTTCCTCAAATAAATAATAATAATTATCAGCTTTAAATCTGAAAAGCTTTGCAAGTCACCTAAAACATGTACTCGTAGGTCTAGCTCATTTTGTCATTATGTCTGTCTCTCTGGTTGACACACCAGTTTTTGTGGTAATTTATTAGGATTGATGATATATAGAGAACGAGCCCTAAGCTAACACTTACATTTTGTTATCTTATCTATAGTATATTATATATACTGTCAGCATGCATCAAAATAAAATAAAGTAGAGCTGAATCTTTAATTCACTGTGTTTTAATTGCATCTCAGTTCTCCGTCATAATTCTTTAGGCAGATACATTTGTATAGAGAGAATATACATTTGCTAGCTTGTGCTGTCTTCTCACTACACTTGGTGGGGCTATTGTTTGTCTAACGTCACAGTACTGTAATATCATAGGAGAGTGGTAGGTGGAGAGAGAGAAGAAGAAAAGAGACAACGATAGAAAACAAAACAGAGACAAAAACTATGATTTATCGCTCTTTTTACTGTCAGACCATTGGAGTGAAATGTAAATGGTTTGACAGCCAGATATGCCTCCTCTCCTCTCCCCATTTTTATTTATCATACACAATGTAATATGAGGGGTGCTAAGAGGGTCAGAGGGTCTTTCACTGTTATTATCAGGGTCTCCTCTGTCCCCCCCGAGCCCCTTGATGTCGGCCGCTCATTCCATGCCGGCCCCGACCCTTGACCTTCCTAACATGCTGTTGTCTTTCTAAAACTGTCGACTCCCGTTTCTCGTTATCTGTCTTTCTACTTTCCGCTGTTGTCTCCCTTTCCCGTCACTTCCTGTTGACCTGAGGCCAGTGAGCCTAACTTTTCCTGACAGCAGCTTCAAAAGGAGAAACGGGGCTGCAGGTTGAGCCACAAAGCAAAACAACAAGCCATGCCTGCCACCAAACTATGGCTGAGATCCTTTCTTTACATCATCCCCTTTTCTGCCTCCTCTGTTGCCTCCCCCCCCATTTATCCATCCATCCATGTGTGGTTTGTATGAAAGCACTAATAGCCACCCTTTTCTAGCCAGTCTAATACTCGGGATTGTCAGGATGAAGCGTAATGGACGAAGGGAATGATTGCTGTATGTATTTGGGAGATTTTGGACAACTTTATTCCAACAATTTTCCATCTCTGACAAGCCAAATCACACTGAGGGTTTTTTCCCATAGTGGCAAAGCTCAACCTGTTGCAGATGCAGCCAGGCTTTTTGGTTTGATCCAGTAAAAGTAAAGACGAATAATTTTGCCTCTGAAACTGACCTAGAAATGGAACAATTTGGGTTCATTTGTGTTCACCGTGCTCTCGAACCGATCTTTATTCTTTATGATTACAAACCAAAGATCTCAGAATCTCAAATGGACATTGACCACTGGTTTTCTGTTGACTAACAGCTCAATTTTAGGCCTGGATGCTGCAGTAAAACATTGTCTGTTGCTTCTCTGCAGTAAATTCTACTTTAGGATTGAGAACCGTTAGTGTGTGAACAGTTAAATGCATGAGTGATTCTCTCTCTTTGTCCTCGCTGTTGCTCTCTTGCTTTTATCCTGCCATCTTTAAAACGCTCTGTCGGGTTACTCTAATAGATGTTTGCGAGTGTGTGTTTCCATATGGGTTTGATTGATCGTGAAACATGTTTACAGCACCACAAGCCTCTAAAGGTCACAGTGATAGTAATATTTTATAGTTTGTTTGTGTGTGTCAATAAAGTCTGTACAGTCTGTCAGTTATAATTTTTTTTAATCTACTCACACTTTAATTTTCTTCTATTATCTTGACACTTTGTTTTGAAATTTTTCTTTATCCATTAATTCTGTGCTCTAATACAACATGACAAATCTTTGACTCCATTGGAATTCATTACTCCACATTGTGTTTCATCTCTCACCTTCCCTTTGCATTTGACTCTCTTCCTCCCCTCTATCTCAATTGCCTGTCTTTTTTTTCTTTTTTCATTTCTTGTTTCTATAATTTCTCTCCTCCTGTACCTTTCCTTTCCTCCTGTGTCTGCTCTCTTATCATCTATTTTTCTCTCTCTTTGCTCCACTTGATGTTTAATGTCTTGTTAACCCATTATTCGTCTTTGACATCTAGTCCACAGCTTCGTCAGCTGAGGACGACAAATCTCAGCTCTCCTTGAGGCCCCAGACCCCGCAGGGAGGAGAGGGGTACGAGGTTGACGGACAGGTCGTATGGAACAAAGGCACACCCCTCCCCACCCCAGAGGAGAAGATGAGGCTGGCGGCCCAGGCCGTGCCCACAGACATAGTTCCCATCAACGTCACCGGTATGACCTCTTGGCAACCGCAATCATCCAACTATTTTGTCCATCTCCCAATCACTAGCGACCAATCCCCATCATTGTTGGTAGTGGAAAATCTCCTGTTACTCTAGTTCCATATTAGATAGCAACGTAGAAAGATTAATCTACTTTGAGTTCGATCTGGTCTCATTTATGCGCGGTGTCTATTCTGTAACATTAACCTCTTACCACCAATCACACATTTGGTTTTCTTTATCATAAAGGATTTTTCTGACATTTTTGGAAATTTGCTTGATTGCTGTTTTAATGAGAGATCAACATTGAATTCATGTCTGTGAGTTGAATACAGAGATAGCTTCATGTCATGCTTAGCCTAGCTTAGCACAAAGCCTGGAAGCAGGAGGAGACAGCTAGCCTCCCTTAAATGTTGAAGACTAAGAGTTTACAGCCATACTAGCAGCTCTTAAGGTATAATGTTTAACATGTTCACCATGTTAGTGTGTAAGCATGCTATTATTTGCTAATTAACACTAAACACAAAATACAGCTGAGGCTGATGGGAATGTCATTAGTTGTGTAGGTCAAAGTTTTTGACAAAAGCAAATTTTGACCTGGTGGTGGCACTAGATGAAAAGCCAGCTAGCGAGGCAAATAAAAAATGGTCTTTTCATCTAATTCTCAGTAAGGCAGCAAAAAAGGAATGGGTAAAACCTGCAAAAATGTCAGACTGTTCCTATAATCAACCCTCTGTGGCAAACTGGATAGAGAATAATGTATTACTGTATCCAGTCACCCACAGAGGAAAAAAACTGTACGTGTCAGTCATGGATGTCTGCCTCTCCTCCTGCACCTCTGTGTATATTCTTCTCTTCCATCAAGCTTCCTGCAGACTGACCTTCACCTTCCTCTATGCGTGTGTGAGCGAGCGTTTGTGTGTGAAAATCGTATCCAAGGGTCAAGGCTTTTTACTGACTTTATGTCAGATCACAGGGCGTTTGACAGATGAACACAGCAAAAGGTGTCGATGCTTTTCCCCTGTTAGCATGTCACATTTTTCAGTGCTATCTGCCACACACAAGACACACACATCCTTATAGAATTAACATCTCATTCTGACAGTTTTGGTGATTTATATATTACACTGTAGCTTATCTGATCTTTCACTAATAAGACATAAACTCACCAGCCAGATATGTTTTACAAGGTGTAAAACAGATGAACAACAGCACAAAGACTCAAAAAATGTCAGTTCAGTATCAACATCTGTATTTTGCTGTTGTCAAGGCCAATATAACTGCAATCCGGGCCATTCTTCAGACACTAATGAGTGCTTAATGTGGTTTCACTCCACACAAATCATTGTTGACTTCGTCTCCTGTCGCTTTATATTACTATATTATAACACACACACACACACACACACACACACACACACACACACACACACAGATCAGGTACATTTCTGTCACTTTGAGAGGGGGGATGTGATAGACACTATCTGCCCTCATATCAATTTCTATATCCCTAATGCCTGCAGGCTGTCACCAGCTAGCCGAATTGCAGGAAGAACATCAGTTAGTAAGATATTGCTCTTCCTTCAGGGAAGCTGGACAGAGAGGGAGAAAGAGATTGAGAGGATTAAGACGAAGAATGAATGACTGACTGTGTGTATGTGCATGCTTCACCTCATATCTGTCCTGTGCATGTGTGTGTTTGTGATAAGAGCATGCACTCCAAACATCTCTCAGTGACTTACAATCAGAGTTGGAAATTAACACAAACCATCAGCCAAAAAATGTAAAGTTTTCTTTGCCAGCCCACATTTGATTGGCCAGTGCCTTAGTAAAAAAAGTTTTAATGATTAAGCTTGACGAGTAAATAAGTGAAAATGGCTGGTAAATTTTGGCTGGTGGATGAACGTTTAAAGGGTCAGCTCGCCCAAATGACTGAAACACATTTCCTCTTCTAATGGTATAATGCAACACATAAACTTTTGGTTGTATTTGCCTAAGTTTAGTTTGCTTCTGAGTCCACCCCAATAAATAAAGGTAAATAGGATTTTATTTGTGGTGCTCACAGTATTGAATAATTACTTGAAAGAATCAACAGCAACTCGTATTTCTAGAAACATGCCAATGCAGACCTCACTGTGAACAGTTCCTAGTAGAGCCAAATAAAACCAAAAATATCTGCATGGCTACATACCACTAAAGGGAAATGTTTTTTCATAATTTGGTTGAACTGACCCTTGAGGTTTCTTTTCCTGTTGATGTTGCATGTTCAACTTGAAAATAAAAATAAAAAACCTTTGCATGTTGTTGAGGTTGTTCCTTCCAACTAACCAACTGCTGTTTGCCTGTGTGTCTGCCTGCCTTGCTCTCGCCCTCCCGGCTACCAGGGGCAGTGTTTGACCGACAGGCGAGCATCCGGCGCTCCCTCATTAACACTGACACCGTGTCCCGCCGGCCCAAGAAGGTCAAACGCAGAAAGACTATATCAGGGCTGCCTGACAACTTCAACCATGAGCTAGGTATGGATCACTGTGGGGCAATATGTTGCCCTCTACTGTCCACAGACCTGTACCAACACTCTGGAAAAGCATCCCTATAACCATACTCTCTATGGATGTATGCTTTTATCCATTAATTGTATACATTGAGTGGCGAATGAACCCACCCCACCAGTATTGCGCTAAGTAAATCATATTGAGAGGGAGAAAATGACATGTGCAAGTCCACAGTGTTGGATCAAGGCCCTGCAGATGTTCAGTCTTTCCCTGTTTTCAGTTCTTTATACCAAGTGTCCTCATTTGATCTTCTCCACCCTGTTTAACTGTATCCAGAGCCAGAAACCCATTATGAAATCCTTTAAAGTAGTTTTGTGGTTTTATTTTTGCCCTTTTTCCTCCTCTAGAAACTTTTGCACTCATATAATCACATTTTAGACTTTGCCTTTTGGAAAATTATGTCACCTATAAGTTAAGTTCAGGGTTTGCCATTCTTAAATGCGTATTGTGCCATAATCTTTCAGTTTAACTTTCTGCAGTCCCTTTTCTGTAAATTGTGTGTGTTAATTGTGTGTCTATGCCTTAATCCTGGAGCCATATTGATAATCTTAGCATGTCCTATGTGTGCCTTACTTACCAACATGTACGGATTATGAGACAATGGGCCCTTGATCATGGACACCTACAGTAAAAAGGCCCCACAACCCTCGTCATTTTCAGAACATATGATCCTCAAATCCTAAATAACAAATATTAACTTTCATATGTCGCCTACCCTTCGTTACTCAGCTGAGCTGGGTGTTAAGCGAGCACTAAGCTTACTAAGCTGACGCTGTGGTGACAGCACCGCATGGGTGATGTTTATTTACATGTCTCTGAGCTGTAGGACAGCAGCAGAGTTTAAGGAGAATGTAATTTCTCTGTGCGATAAGATCACCAAGGCTGATAGGAAAGGAGCTTTAAAGTCTGGTTAGTGACCAGCTGACGACATCCTCTGAATGTCATGATTACTGGGCCGGGGTATTTGTCCCAGTGCTTCATCCCCTCCCTCTCCTTGCACAAGAGCTGCCTGCGAAGTAGACCTGCAGCTTAATCTATCGCAGCAGCAGCCAAGCTGTCAGTCCAGCTTTTAGCAAAGGAGGAAGAGCGTGTATGTGTGGTTTATAGAGAGAGAGACAGGGGAGAGAGAGGGGAAAGGACGCAAGAGTGTATCAATGTTTTGGGATATGAGCATCAACAGGAGAGGCACCACAGATAGGAGACACTAGACATCATCTCCCGTTTAACAACTCATTCTTCAAATTGTTTGTTTACAAGCCGGTATGTTCAGTGTGTGTGTGTGTCTCTGTGATATCTGCATTTCTGTGCGTCCTTGTCTCTGTATGTATCTGCTTACTCTGTTTGTTCTGCCCTGTATGACAATGCATGACCATGTCAGCAATGTTTGTGTCCATTTATGTTTTTGTTTGTTGGCTGCCTCATACCAGCTGCCTGTCCTGGGTATTATACCCCAGGGTATTATTCGTATTTGTATATATCGGACTGAGCATGAGCCAGAATAGAAGGACAAGCACAGGAAGGAGTCTCTCTGTCTTCCCTTATACCCTTTCCTCCTTAATGAAGAAGACCAGAAGTTATTAACGCATGAGAGGGTTACAGCTAATCAAATGAATTAGCTTCCATGTGAGCACAGTTTATTTAACAGTCCAGCCAGAAGAGCAGAAGGCATTGTGGCTGAAGAAGTTATAGAGAGGAAAGAGAAGGGTAGTTGTGCAAGAAGATAAAACAAGTTATTTTGTTCAATTACATGTTTAGTTTATTTTATTTTATTTTTTCCTTTGACAGCAGCAAAAGGACACGGTGGAGAGCTACGGCCGCATTCCATGTTCATCCCGGGACAGTACTCCACCTTGGGCAGAGTTGGGAGCGTCAACTCAATGCTCCGACGTTCAGAGACCAGAGACTCTGGCTGTCAGACAGAAGAAGTAAAGATTGTACCCCCGTCCATGAGAAGAATCCGGGCTCAGAGAGGACAGGGAATTGCTGCTCAAATGGCTGGCATTTCTGCTTCCTCCTCAACAGGAAGTATATCCGTCTCGAGTAGTGACAGCTCTGGGATCTTGATGCTGCCGCAGTTTAACAGAGACCCTTCCCGTTTTCACAGTCTGCCCCGACAGGGTGCTAGGGTGTCCCTCAGTGCTGACCCCATCTATAGCAGCACCCCCATCAAGTCAGAGGAGCAAACTACACCTCAGAGGCAGATTGGAAAGTTTCAGGTTGACGATACAGTGGTGCACAGGAGACATGCCCCAAGGACAGGCACCCTGCCCAGGCCCAAGTCTCAGGAGGTGAGGGTGACACAGGCCAGTGATTGGGCTGGTGGTCCAGCATGTGTGGTCTCCCCACATGCTGCCTACTCCACCTCACTCATCCCTAATGCCACCATGTCAAGCTCCTCTGAGGTCATTACCCTCAACACCTCCGGTCAGCTCTTCCACTCCCCAGCCTCAGCTTACCCCACAGCTCGGCCGCTCAGTCTGGCTTCCTCCACCAGCACTGACCCCATGATTTCCAGTCCAACAGCCTTTACCCACAGCTCCACCTGCCCAGCCTTGCTCACTTCCACCCCCACTCATACACCAAAGGATGGTGGTCTGGTAGTCGAAGCACCTGCTAGCGAGTCAGGGCACTCGGACAGCAGTATACACAGCCACAGCACCTTGGCTCCCACGCCACCATCCTGTCTGTCAGAGGAGCAGTGGATCTACGACACGCCAGAAAACGTGGTGGTTCCACAGCGGACTCTGACCTCCAGCTGCTCCACTCCTATAAACCAGCTGTATAGCAGCCTGGACCTCTCCTCCAGGACCACTACTGACTCCAGCTCCCTCTATTCCCAAGACAATGATGGATACTACACCTCCATGCACATGGACTCAGGCCTGCGCTCTCGCAGCCATGGCAGCGGGCATGGTGTAGCACCTGGACGGGCCACCCGGCACAGCATGTACGAGTGCCGTGAGATGGCCAATCAGGAAGACTCTGGAAGCTTGTACAGTGATCGCTCTCTGTCCCGCAGCATCTCCCTCCGCAAGGCCAAAAAGCCTCCGTTGCCCCCAGCTCGTACAGACTCTCTTAGACGCAAGACTTCTGTGAAAAAGCCCCTTGGAGGCGTTAGTGCCATCAGCGGTGCTAATGAGCCAAACAGAGCCATGCTTAATGATACTCTAATTGCCAGCTTGCAGCAGAGCCTACAGATGGGGCTGAGAGGAGGGAAAGGAAAAGTGGCTTCACCTTCTTCACCCTCTCATAGCCCGAGCAGCGACTACGATGACCCTTGGGTGATACGGCCACGCAGTCAGAGTAGCATCAGTGCAGGTAGCTCTGCAGCATCACTAGTAGCTAATGCCAACTGTGGCGGTGTGTCTAACGTTTACTCGCTATGCCACGTGACGCCTGCTCACAGTGACACAAGCAGCTTGCGCTCAGACTATGCTGATTCCTGGGGCTACTACATGGACTATCCTCGTAACCATGGAGACCAGAGGGCACAGACCCCTCCGGTTCATGCCACTGATAACGTGTCGGCTGGGGCTCACCCAGGAGAATTGCAGAATGGAGGTGAGCTTCTCAACAGCCAGGCCCCTGGAGCTCCAGGTCAGGAGGGAAGGGTGACAGTGAAGCCCAAAATGTCCACCTCCTCACCAGACAGGGTGCATAGGCTGACCTCCCCATCTAGCGGCTACTCTAGTCAGTCCAACACCCCCACAGCTGGAACCCCAGTGCCCTCATTTGTCAGGTCCATGTCTCCCTCGGGCAGCCGGCCCAAGCCCAAAGTGCCCGAGAGAAAGTCATCTCTCCTCTCCTCTGTATCCCTGTCCTCCTCTTCCACCTCCCTTTCCTCAAACACCTCGGACTCACTTAAAAGCTCCGGACCTCCCCCTCCACCACCCCCACCCTTGCCCCTCTCCTCCTCAGCTCCCACCACCCCTCTCAGCGCACCTCCACCCTTCCCTCCCCCTCTACCGCCATCTTCCAGTGCGGGCACTCCTCCGCCAGCTCCCCTGTTATCAACCACTCCACAGGGTCCAACTCTGAGCCCACCCCCTGCTTACTCCACCTCCCCAGAATTCCCTCCTCCTCCATCCCCTGAAATGCTAATCCACCCCAGTTCATCCTTCAATGGGAGCTTCAGTCCTCCCCCTCCACCTCCCCCTCCCGTCCCTTCCATGGGGCCCCCTCCACCTCCTCCACTGCCTGCTTTTGTCCCACCTTCCTTCTCCCCATCTTTTGTGAAGGCAGTGAAAGATGCTCCGAAACCAACTCTTTCAAACAGCCCTACAAATTCACCTAAGCCCCTGATCACCCCATTTGCACTGCAGAGTGTTCAGCTCCGCTCTGTTAAACAGCCAGAGAAGAAGATTAATGGCAATTCAGACCACACCAAAGTTCAGGAAATAGGAGTGGACCTCCTTCAGGGTCTAAAGCCCCTGGCCCTGGAGAAGTCATACTCCATGGAGCATCCCACTGTGATACACCTGTCAAACTGCTCCCCAGAAGAAGATTCACGTAACTGCTCACCTTCACCTGTGTCAAAGCTCTTAGAAGAGTTGTCTTTTGACTGCAGTATCACAGATGACACACCAGACAGTGCTGTCATGAATGGAAAAGCCAAGAATCAGAGTTACTTTCTCTTCAACAGAAAAGAAAAAGTTGAAGGACAGGAATCATTTCCCAGTCCCCCGCAGAGCTCCCAAAGCTCTCCGGTCAAACAGAAGCCCCCAGTAGTCTCCAAGAAACCCAAAATCTCTTTTCTCCCACCATTTAGCCCCCAACCAATCAACGAACAAGTTCCATCGCAGCATGAGGATACAACCAGCCTGTCACAAACAGAAGACCAAGTAGATGCGCCACAAAGACAAATAAAGAAAGAACAGAACGAGCGTAAAAGTGAGCAACAGGAGGCCGAGGAAACTTCAGAGAGCTTCGAGCTTCTAGCAGAGAGCAGTGAAACATCCACAGTCACCCAGAACGAGTCCTACATTTCTGTTTCTGCCAGCCAGTCAAGTCTTGACCATGGACTGTGTACTGATGGAGAGGCTCATGAAGAGGAAGAGGAGGACGAGGAGGAGGATGACGAGGAGGAGGACGAGGAGGAGGAGGGAGATGGAACAAGTAGCACGACTGGATCCATCAGCTCCAAGGAGGACGACACTGGTGAGTCTGACTGAAATGATTTATATTTTTATCATCAAGCGGAACATGTGAAGAGAGAACACTAGTTTTAAATGCTGTCACTCAAAAGTTTCATTTACTTAGTTAATTAGTTAAGCTCATTACCATAATCCTATATGATTAGTAGTGATGCCACTGCCTGCTAGCTGTGCGGCCAGCTCCTCAGGCAGCCGTAAAAATTAATTTTGCCTTCCGAAGCAAAGGATCCAAACTTGAAACCACAAGCTCTTAAAGGTTTGAAAACTGTGAAAATAGTGCAGAGTAGACAGCTTATCACTGGGACAGCAGTGCTGCAGCTTCCTCAATCTGAATTCATTCTCTCTTACTCTCTCTTCTACATTTCACATGCAGAGATCTCTTGTGTCCCATCATTTTTCCCTGTATTGCTCCCCCTCACCATCCATTCTTATTTCAAAATATTTATTTTTGCCTTTTTCTCCTCTTTTCTGATCTTCAGTCTGTCCTACTCAGCCCCCTCTCTTTCTGTCCTGCTCCCTATCTATCCCTTTTCTCTCTCTCTCTCTCTCTCTCTCTCTCTCTCTCTCTCTCTCTCTCTCTGAGCTAAGGGGCGGGGGGGGGGGAGCAAGTGTCCGGGGGGAGATGCTTTTCATGTTTGGAGGGAGAGGGGGAGGGGCTCCATCATATCAGAGGGGAGGTGGAACAGATCTGGTAAGGGGATGGAGGGGAGGATGGGGAAAGCGTAAAGTGAGACTGCCTGCAGCGGCTCAGGCAGTCGGAGCGCAGACGTGAGCGCGGAGGTTGAGAGGAGGAGGAGGAGAAAAGAGGCTGAACTAGAAGAGAAGAAAAGAGAGGAAATCTAGAAACCGAAAGAGAATGTAAGAAGATAGTCCAACACCTCCTCTGTACCACTTCAGATTTCATAGACAGCCAGGTTAATGGATGGTGGATTCATAAGTGTGTTGTACTGAGGAAACCTGAAGTATGTGTGTCTACTGTCTTGTAACTTTGTGTATGTAACTTGTATGTTTCTCTGTCTCAGGTGAGGTGTTCTACTCCAGTACGGCTGAATCGTCTCCGGCCCCATCAGCTAACGGGGCCTCCGAGGAGAACATGGTAACCCCGACTCCCACGCGGCCCCGAACCACTGAGGACCTTTTTGCCGCCATTCACAGGTACCATGATGCATTTCTCTCTTTTACGCCTCTTGTCACTTGTTCATCTACTCCAGCGTCTTTGCTCTTGACCTGCTTCAATTCCTGATATATTTATATTTATTACACTGAGCTAGTTTATTTTCCCTCTAGTACTTTGTCATTCTGTTTTCTGTTTGTTTTTCTCTCTACCTTCCCCCTCTTTCTCTGTCTGCATCTCATTCCCTCTTTCACACCCCCTCATAAACCACAATGTATTACCATGAACTCCAAGCTCCTTCTCTCCCTTCAACCAATGACTTCTCTTTTTCCATCTCCATCCCCCTCCTCTCCTCCTCTTCCTCTGCCCTCCATCTCAGTCATAACTTTACTTAGCGCTGTCCCATCTGCAAGCATACACATCTGTCAAATAGCTGGTCTCTGGAGTCTCTGTCTCAGTCTCTGGAGTGGCTTTTTCTGTTCCTGGTCAGTGAAGAGGCTGATTCAAGACGCAAAATGAGTCAGTAGTCACATGTTTGTCAAGGCATCTGTGTTAGTGAAGTCACGTTAACGCTGCTCATTCTCAGCACGAAAAAGCAGTTGCTTCATCCATTATTTAACTACTCGACACCCTCGGGTCCTAATCTAGGTTAGAGGCCACCGGAGAGATTTGTCTTTCTCCCTCTCTCTGTTTCTATCTCTCTTGTACACACTGGTCTCTGACATATATTGCATACGTGCTTCAAAGGGAGCACACATACATTTCTCATGCAGCCCGCCAGTTTGTGTTTCACGGTCACGTGCAACGGCAGTCGGAGTTCTCTTGAGCATCACAGGATTTCATTTCACGGAATTTTATTTCTACTTGCGACAGATTGTCGATGTATTTATGGCGCACACATCACATGGGGAAGTGCGATTTATTGTGCAGTTTAATTGGACGGCGGGATTGTGTAAGCATGTGTGAGTAAACCTCACAGTGGACCTGTGTTTGTTTACCACTTGCTTTACTGCACTACTCCTCCATTGCACCACATTAGTATAAAACGTATAGAATCATTTTACAGATATTTGATAAGTGGGAAGTGATGACCGACTCCTGGCGGTGCTGTCAAAATGAAAGGAATCAAAAACTGAGAGAATGAACTCAACTCACATAATCACACAAACAAATTATTATCGGTCATTAAATTAAAATCCATTTGAGATACATTGTTTTGAAATATTAAGAAATCAAATTATATGTTCGATTGTAGCCTTCAAATGTTTGTGGTGACTTTCTTTCTGTCTCCCTAACTGTTCCTTCTTCACCTCTCTGACACATTTCCTCTCCCCTTCTCACCTGTGCAATACACCTGTGTTGTTTTCCATTCTGTCATTTCACCTCGTTCCCGCTCTTCTCCCTCCCTTTCTCTGGGAAAACGGAGAAATGCCTTTACAGCTGCAGCATAAAATACAACCTGTCTGGAGGGAGATCCTCCCAAACCAAGTACAGCCAAGAGAAAGAAATCGATCAAGCACTCCGAGATGTGTCTTAAATTGCAGCCTTGTTTACCTCTATAACTGAGATTGGTATCAGCGCCTCTCCAGTGTGGCCGTGTATTTGTGAATTCAACAAATATTCAGTACAAACCGTGAGTTCAGTATGGAGCCGTCTTGGTTGACTGAGTTCAGGTGTGAGAGTGTGCACGTGTGTATATGTGTGACAAAAGTCTTATGTAATGCTGATGTGGCGAGGGAGCTCGCAGGGGATGGCGCTAGATGGAGGTTGAATTTAGGGCACAGACATATTTTGCAGCCTTTCTAAAACAGAAAGCAGAATTAGATTCTCTCACAAACCATTTATACCCTCTAGTTCTCTGACCTTCACAAGTATATTCTGTACAGGTTTTTTGTTCTTTATGGAAGAATTTCTTTCTGTAGATCTAATCTGAGGATTAAGGATTTTGTCTCACTGCTCCTTTTAATTTTAGCATCAAATCACTCCCTTATCGCATAATCTGTATTTTTCATTTAATAATTTCTGTCTCCCCTCTCCTCTCTCCCTCCCTGTGCAGAGGGGGCATGCAGTGGGTGGCTGCATCCTTTCTAGAGAGGTGCGAAGTGGCAAGTAGCCCCTTCCCTTTAATTAGCAAGCCTTGTTTCTGCCATCGCTGTGATGCTTTGGATTAGCAACTGTAGTCCCACAGTGCAACCCCGTGGACCACAGATTACTAAAGCTGTTTCCTTGCTAGCCCTAATCCCCTGTATTCTGACAGTTGCAGCTTTATTGCTATGCTTTGGTGCAGGAGTTATAGACAGTGTAGGCTGATTGGTGCAGTCAACCACTCGGATACCCCCTGCTGAGAGGAGGCTGAATTGTACTGTCTGATTAAAACTGCTTTGGGCACTTTTCCCAGTTTGTGTTTTTGATTAATTTCATTGTGCGTCTGAGCTTTCCTGCAGAGTTGCAGCGTCTGCAGCTTTTATTGTAAAAACTCATTGGAATTTTTTTTAATGAAAACGCTTCTCATTGCCATCCCTTTTTTTTTATTATTTTTTTTTTTTATCCACGCCACTCAATGCTCCCCTTTATTTAACTTCTTTAAGATTTGTGCTGTGGGGGCAGTGCTCACATATGGCATATGGCCAAGTATGTTAAGTGCAAATGTTTTTCTTTTCTTTTTTAAAGCTATGACAACACAAGGTTGGGTTGGGCAGTCTACCAAAGGCTGCTTCCTGCTCAGTTAATATGATAATTCCATATGCTGCAGCCTAATTTCAATTTGAATAATTGGATTTGATGATCGTTTCCTGACACAACTGCCCCCAACTCTTGCATTTCTTCTTGCTCTTCCATCAGTTCAACATTTAACTGCCCTTCACATTAAAAAACCCTGCTTGCACTCACTCACTCTGCATTTCTTTAAGCATGTCATTAATCTGGTTATCCACATGTTACCCTAGGTCGAAGCGCAAGGTCCTGGGTCGCAAGGAGTCTGAGGAGGACAAGTCCCGGGCCGGGAGCCACCCACAGTCTCCCCCCGTCACCCCGACAGGCGGGTCCCCAGTGATGGTGTCCCCAGGGCCGGTGTCGTCCTCGCCCCGCCAGACAGGCTCTATCCAGCGCAACCTCCGCAAGTCCTCCACCAGCAGCGACACCTTCAAGGCCCTTCTCCTGAAGAAGGGTAGCCGCTCAGAAACCAGCTTCAGGATGTCGGCCGCTGAGATGCTTCGCTCCACTGACCCTCGCTCCCAGAGACCACACTCTGAGTCAGTGTTAGACTCGCCTGCTGCTTCACCCTCCTCACTGATGGCGCCGCACAGCCCCTGCGCCTCCCCCGGCCGTGGTAAAAGGGCAACAGATGAGTGGAGCCGCTACGAGGCCTTGGCTCTGTCCTCCCCAACTTCATCGTCCTTTACAATGAGCGGCTTTAAATACGGGCGCTCACGCACGCCGCCCTCTGCTGCCAGCAGCAAGTACAACGCACGCAGCCGAATCCTCAGCAGCCCAATGACCGTAATCTGTGAGCGAGAGGGGGAGCTGGCTGAGAGCGAGTACGGAGACACTGCAGAGAGTCTGTCCGGACCCACGGCTCAGACTCTCCCTGTGCTCAATAACTCCAATGGCACTTTATCTAAAGAGAGCAGAAGTTAAAGAGCAAGGACTGCCCCTTAGATACAGGGAGCGGAACTCACTCGTCATAACCAGGTAGGGCGCAGGAAGAGGAGCCAATAGACGGCCCTCTAGAGACACCTTCCTGAGCCCCACCCCCTCGGCGCTGCCTCTGAGGGAGTGGACATGTCGGGTCCTGATGTGAGGTCATAGGTCGCCCCTTCATGGACCGGACTGAACTTAATCTGAAGTGGAGAACTGGTTCTGCTGCAGCTTTTCAAAACTCCCATGATTCTCACTCTGTCCTTCGTTTGGTGACTCACCCTTTGTGTTTAAAGAATAGTGTTTCTTTAACGCCTGGTGTTCTTAGTTTGTTTTTTCACTTGTTTTGCTGTTTTTTTATTAACTTTTATTTTGTCCTTAACACGCAGGAAACTTTTAGTTTCTTTGAAGGACAAGGTTAATGGTAAACTTAGGTGAATTGAAGGAATTGAAAAGTCACAAGTTGTAACTTTGCTGCTGTGGTGCTATGTAGCTTGGCAGTTGGCAAGAGTGAAATGTAGGGGCGTGCTGCACGCTCGCTTTGTGAATTTTCTCAGCTTCTGCTTCTCTTCTGTTGGCTCTGGAAAGTGTTTGAGAGCACCATGGTTTGCAAGTGTTAATAATATAACATAATATTGTGAAAAGAACTCGAGGGCAGGGAACAACAGATAGCTTCACAACTTGAGCTGCGGTTATGCCCAAGTTTTGCTTTCTGCTCTTAGGTCAGCGGTTTAGTTTGCAGAGCTGGTATGTTCAGTGGTCCATAGGAAGTGCAGAGGGCTCAGTGCTGTCACCTAGTGATGGCCAGGAAGTAAATAACTGTTGAGTGTAAAAAAAACAAAACAAAAAAAACTCAAAACAGCACATTTACTCATAAAACCTCTATTAAATGAATTTTAGTTTATAGATTTTACACTGTGCGTAGGTCTTTTTCTTTGTTTGTGACTTAAAAACTATGTTTTAAAGATTGTTTTAATAAACAAGTGATGTCATGATTTGTGTTTGGGAGTTAAGTATAAATCTATAAATGTAAAGGCAGAAATCAAATTAGAAGAGAAGCTTATTTTACTGTCCGTCGGGTCTTTTAGGGATCATGTTGGTTACCAAAGAGCTGAAAAGTTAACTGCTGGCCGTTAGTGTCTGACACCCTGCGTACGGTCCAGTCATCGCTAATTTAGCTGAAACCTACTAGAAGCTTTTAGGGCTTTAATGATTTCTATAATGCTGTTAGGCTTTCTGCTAAGTTTACCCTTTTTGCAGTTTTATATGATTATGTATGTAAATATATAGAGAAAGAAGTTTTAAGTAACATTTTGGCTTATTTTCAGAGACTGTACATTTTAATAGCCCTGTGTTTGCTGGAAAGGAGTGGTTTCCTTTTTGTAGATTATTTATTTTCACATAGCAAGGCTGCAAAAGGTGTCACAATCAACCAACAAGGTGATGGAGGCACAGGGAAGGGTTGGGAGGGCCACATTTACTACGCTGATTCACTAGGCCATTTTTCTTTTTAAAGGTGCTTCAGAGTAACAACAAAAATGCAACAATGTCAATATTTATGCTAAAGCCTTCTACTGCCCTTAATCTTGAGTCATTCAAAGCCCATGCTGGTGTTCACAGCTTAGTAAATGTGGTCTCTTTAGAGTCATAAACTGAGGTAACAGGCGTGAGACTTCATAACCTCCTAACAGCCATAACACCTTGTGGTTTAATCACCTGTGACCAAAGTGTGTCTCCCAGCTCCTGCGGCACCCCCCCCCCCCCCCCCCCCCCCCCCCCCCCATGATTGAGTACTTGGGCCCCCGGGCTTGTGTCATGACAGGAAACGTCTCAATCGCAGAGAGCTTGTGAAAAGACGGGAGGACAGAAAGTAGTGGGAGTGGAGCTGCTAACGCTCTTGTGTATGTCTGTGTAATAAAAACAAGGTGATATTTAAAGTGCAGGTTTCTGTGTCGTGTGTGTGTGTGTGTGTGTGTGTGTGTGTGTGTGTGTGTGTGTGTGTGTGTGTGTGTGTGTGTGTGTGTGTGTGTGTGTGTGTGTGTGTGTGTGTGATTTACGGCCATCTGCCCATCCCGCACCCCAAATCACAGCCTCATTAGCGCTGTTGCCATGGCACCCACACTCGTCCGTCATCTGGAAAGCTGCTCCAGTGACCATCGTGTCCCCCCCCTCCCCTCCCACGCAAGGGTCATCAGTTATGTCTCCTTCTGAACATCCTATTAGGACACTGAATCACAGGCTCTGCCTATAATAGACATTTCCACTGACTGCAGAGTGAAGGTCTGACTTACAGTTTGTGGCCCACGACTGAAACCTCTCAACATTCCCTGCAGGTCCTCGCTGCCTTTTCAACGCCTCGGCAAGTCAAGTGTTTTTTCCCCAAGGGTAAAAAAAAAAAACATCATCACCTCCAATTCAGCAGTCACCTGCTCTCTGACGCTGTGTCCATCTGGCTGTCAGACAGGAATCAATACAAACCCCTCCCAGCCATAATCACACTATTGACTCAATGCTTTCCCTCCTCTCATATCAACAACCTCCATACAGCGAATTGACAAATGAGACAGAACCCCTATATTGATTTGAACCCAGTGAAGAGTCCAGGAATAGAATAGTTATCGCCTGTGTTTTTAGTGCTTCAAGAGTCTTTAGAAATGACTCCCCGTACTGCTCTAATTATTTAGTCATAACAAGGGAAATGCAATCGAACACTTTTTTTTTTTTTTACCCTTGTTTAAGGCCACATTATTGTGAAAATAGAAAAGGTCCCTGTTCACTTAAAGGACAGTTTGTGTTTTTTTGAATATATTTTACAAGACTACAACTCATTTCCAAAAGATTTTTATATTCACTTCCTCAGTCAGTTTGTGCCAGACACTCGACACTGCCTGATATGTGTTCGTTCTACTTGTTTTGTCCAAATCACCTTTTTGCACGACGAAGCAGTTGTAAATAGTAAGAGCTGAAACGATTCCTCGAGTAACTCGAACAATTCGATTACTAAAAATTCTCGATGCAAAATTGTTTGCCTCTTCTTAAAATGTGTCCCCCTGGACAGTATAGTTAATTATCCCTGCTTTAAGCTTTGTACTGGGCTTAGTGAACAGCTCTTTTGCATATCCAGTGTGAGCCAGAGGCATGAAGGGGAAGAGGACGAAAAGGATTTACATTTGGGCCACCAAAAATGTACTTTTGCCAACAGAATAAGGGGCTTGGTGGCCCATGCGGCCAGTGCTTAAAATTATTAGCATCTATCCCGGTTATTGTATGCAATTTAGGCAAGCACTTTTGTATATTTACTGTTACTTATTAGTACTTATTACTTATCCAATTAATCGATGGAATAATGGGTACAATACTCGGCTACTAAAATAATGGATAGCTGCAGCCCTAGTAAATAGGACTGTTTGTGAGATGTTGCACTCACTGGCTATGCTGTCAGGTATCCGTTTTGCCCTAGACGAAATGGTAATTGATAATTAAAATAATCGTTAGTTTCAGCCCTAAACTTAGGTGTGTGTGTGTGTGTGTGTGTGTGTGTGTGTGTGTGTGTGTGTGTGTGTGTGTGTGTGTGTGTGTGTGTGTGTGTGTGTGTGTGTGTGTGTGTGTGTGAGTGAGTGAGAGATTTCTGCTGAGCGTCTGAACACGATATTGGGAACAATTCTGCCACAAAAAAAAGAATGACTCAGCAGACACGAACATGAACCTGACGACGAGAGAGTGAGAAAAAGTGAGAGCGGATAAAGTGGGAAGTGAACTGTGGCGAGGATTTCACCCGGCTGATAAAAAGGTCACAGTGATCAGAAAATGGAGGACGGCCTGGACTGTATCCACTGCAGATCTGAACAACTCACACTGAAGCTTTCTGCGGTGTGTGATTCTAACTACACTAAAGAAGCGCATCATGAAATAGGGATGACTAGAACATAATTACACAGTGAAGATGGAGCTAATACATTATCAGAATAATCAATCATTTGATGCTGAGTTATATTTATTATTGATGAGATAATACATTTTACATTCTTAAACATCATTTATAAGGAAGTAATATCTCCCATGATTCATACATCAGTGCAGTGCTTATGTCACCATTCCCTCACCAGGTAGCATCCCTTCTTCAGGATTAAAAACACACAAATTATTGTACATCACGAACTATAAACATAATTAATGTGATTTAATGTATAAAACAAAGTCAACTCAGATTAAAAAAGCAAAATGTTTGTTAGCTTGTGTCACTTTTTTTTTTTACATCGTACACTTAGCAAGCACCAAATTTGTTTGTAGATTTCAGCTTAAACCACACAGGCAGGTAACTACACATTAATTTATCAGGCAAAGTCTTTTTTTGCTGAGACTTGAGTGATGCAGGTATGGTCCAGATTTACAATGACTCACCATAATGAGTGTGATAGTGACAGTTAAGTGAGATCAGATAAACACTGTCAAGAGGAAAAACCTGCTGTCAGAGTTTGCAATTTAAAGTTAAAGGATAGGTTCACATTTTTTTTTCAAGTTTATCTTCACACAACACTAGCATGCCCATTTGTACATTGAAAGTGTTATTGGTCACTGTAAATCATTCCTCCTCCAAACTGGCCGCTAAGCAATCTCTTTCTTAGGTGATGAGGGACCAAATGGTCCGTGTATGTTTTGATAGTTTGTTTTTTCGTTTGAAACCAAAAACGGAGCTGTTGTCTAAATAAAAAGAAAACGAGAAAACCAAAGTTGTAAGTAACAGGCCAATTTTGTTTTTTGCAAATCCCTTTTTGTCATTTTTTTTTTCATTCCGAAGAATGAAAAAAAAAAAACAGACACATGACTCGGTAGTAAATCGAAATATAGATTGAAAGTTTGTTTTTGTTTTTTTTACAAATTTGAGCCTTTAAAAGTCAGAGTTAAGTGTAATTAAGTGTATCTTCCAAATTACATTTCTTTAACTTTAAAAGCCCCTTTTGTGTTTTACAGTGTGTCCTTGCTGAGCTGCAGAAACACTATTTTGTACAAAAATACTGTAATTTGGAAGATACCTAACTACAGTAACTGACTGTTAAAGCCTCATATTAGTTTTGGCTCAATTTAGAGAGCATGTGTACACCAATCACAGTTAACAATTATTGCTTTAAGACTGATGTAAAAACATTTGAACCTTTCCTTTATTTTTTCATCCTGCACACTGTCCTTTTATATTAGTGTTTATGGGAAAAGACATTAAGATTTGCCACATTGTTGATATTGTAAGTATTTTTTACCTTTAAGAATAACTGAATGACTAACGGTTAGCAAATTAGTGTATTCTAAACAAGTCATTCATTAAAAAAAAGGCACTTGTGGTTTTTGTCATGACAAGATGCACCAAAAGAGAGAAATGTTTCCTGACTTCTTGGCTCCACCTGCTGGAAGTATTGCCCCACTGTATCCAGATTTTTTGTTTATGATGACCTTATGATCAGCTCTTGTAATCATTTGTTTGGTCTCTTTGTCAAGACTTTAAGTGAGTCTATAATTCAGTAACTTGTAGTCAAAGGAAATAAAGTAAAACAAACAATCAGACATGGAATAATGTTATGGAATATGGAATAACCTTTAAACTTCCATTTAATTTCATTATACTTCTATAATAGTAATTTCTTTCTTCTTCCTTTGGACATTGTTAAGAGTTGTGTTGAGTGTTATCAAATGATCACATCATTTTTTTTGTGTCCAAAACGGGACTATTTGACAGTTGTAGTGGGCAGAGTGTTGCGCGACCTTTAAACCTCCTACTCCTGCTCCTTCTTGAGGACCCAGACCTCGTTCCTACGGTTGGTGAGCTTGAAGGGACTGTCATACCCGGCTGTGTAGAACGGCTTGTCGACGTATTGGACACCGTCCCTCTGCAGGCTCTCCATAAGTTTCAGAAGCTCTTCTCGCTTCATATTGTCATTGGAAAAACCACCAAATGTCCTGGAAGAAGGAACAAGAGGAGGATCTAAGATTGAGTTCTGCATATCTGAGATTTGAAGTCTTCATTTTTTTATCAATTCTCTTCCAACTGTACTTTTCTTTTGTTTCGGTGTGTGCAATCAGTTGGAAATATTATATATTTAGTAAATAAAGGACAACAACATAATTATCAAAGGCTTGCGGGTTTCATTTTGACACTTTCCTCACACTAACATTGAATTAGCAATTAAATATATAATGCTAAGGTTGTACTGTACCTGACATAAGCTGTAAACTCTTTCCTGTGCTCCACAAACACCTCCGGGTCGCTCGGCTCCGGTGGACTGTCCTGATGCTCCTCTGGGATGAAGAAGGATACAGTAAACTGAGAGTCACACGCAGGGCCGGCTCCAGGGTCCACGCGGCACGTCACAGGAGCAGTCATCTCCACTTTCACCTCTGAGGAACAAGGAATATAAATACTAAATTAAGAAAAAATTAAAAACACAAGCAGCACACGTCTGACTGGTGTAAAACAGAAAAACGTGAAATCAATTTAGGAATGAAAGTAAATATGAGGTTCATGGTTTGTCTGACATGTAATCAGCTTCCGTGAGATGCACAGATATATTTTCTAAACAAACTCTCAGTTGCCAGCTGGTGGATCCAAACTTCAGTAAATAATGATAGCTGAACAGATGGTGGACATAGAACCACAGTGTGTGGCAGATGTAGAGAATTAAGCAGCAGGTTTACACATCACACTCTCCTTACACAGCAGAACTCAGTAGACAATAAAACAGTATATTCTCATAAATAATGCTGGTGTAAACTGCTGAGTAAGACAAAGGCAGTGGTGCTGTTACAAACTGCCGAGCAAGAACTAAAGTGCATTTATTCATAGACTCTTTTGTTGGCTTCATGCCAACAATATCCATAACTTAATTCTGAAACATTTGAACATTATTAACTTGACTGATTGTGTTTGATCAAGTTTAATTTAATTAAACTTTTTTATATGGCTTTATATGAAGTTTGTTTTACAACACCACACAATAACAGCCTCAAATTTCAACACCTCTCTGACAAAATAAACTAAAGTTATATCCGACCTTTTTTTCCCGCTTTTCACCATACGCACAAACCACGTGGCATTTTAAGAACAAAATTGCTGAAACTTACTGTTGCGATTGTTGCCTTGAATGTAGTTGAAGAGTCTGCGGAAGCCAGTGTTCATGGCTGCATCCCACTGCATTCCACTCAGAGAGGTGCTAACCCAATTAGTGGCATGGTAGGTGCGAATCTCATAGTCTTGTCCCTGCAAAACACACACATATATGCATACACTCATAAATTATCATAATATATATATATATATATATATATATATATATATATATATATATATATATATATATATATATATATATATATATATATATATATATAATCATCTGTAATTATTTTTTTAATTTACCATTTAATCAATACAATGTCAGAAACTAGTGTGTGTGTGTGTGTGTGTGTGTGTGTGTGTTTTTCTTAAAAAGAAAATCTAAAAATCTTGTTGTCAATGTTACAGAAGTGTTACACTGAAGTCACTAGAGCAATCTTCAAATTCTCTTCAAGCTTCTTCCTCTTTGAAATGCTCCCACATACTTTTATCTACATATGTCAATCAAACTTTACATTTTTCACAAAACCTTTAGCTATTAGAAAATGATTTCCCTTTTTATATCTTTTACAGTTTTTGTTATCACTGTTTAAGTTTAGTGTTGTTTTCAGGCTTTTTCTGTGCTTATATTAGAGTGTATTGCGTGACCTTAACTTTTTGTGTAGAGTTTGTTCTTTCAGACTTTCCTTTGAGTTATTATACTATGACTTTCTATCACTTTTTTCAACAAACTATACTTTGACTTTTTTTAATCACTTTTTTCCCCACAGAGTACTATACTATGGTGTAACATCACAATACACATCTGCAAATGTCTTGTTTTGTTCGACCATCAAAAGATAATCAATTTAAAATGAAATAATATAAAGAAAACTGGCAAATTGATATTCAGAACTAATTCATTTTCTGTTGATCAACTAATCTTTTCAGCACAACAGAAAACCTAAATTGTGGACGGAACATTTCAGCACTAACTTAACTCACATCTCTTGTCCCATCATGGAAGTGTGCTAAACAATCAACATCAGACCAAAGGTTACTGTCTTTTTATACAAGGCAATCTAGGAAACACATACCTTTTTCTCCTCTGCTGTGTATTTAGGATTCTGCAGTCCAGTTGAGAACAGAACTTGTCCCACAGCTTTCAGCATGACTGGTGTGAAGGTGGTCCAAACTGTCTGTTTAATAAATAAAATAACAGTCAATAACAAAATATAACAAATAACTAAATATCGCCAAACTCAGACGTTTCCAAACCACTGCAATGCGTGTATGTATCGTAAAGTATTATAAAACGTTATACTGGTATATAACCTGTTACATCAAGTCACGGGACTAGTTATGTATTCAAACGCAATTGGCTTATAAAACAGCTCTGGAAATACATTTTAAGTTAATTCAGATTCGGCTAAGTAGGCTAATTCTTCACCGCCTAACCTAACGCTTTTGTTAAAACAATGTTATCATTTTGTAGGGTGTAAAAAATAATACATAAAAACAAGAAGATGGACATTACCTGCAAAGTCAAGCGTTTTGTAACAACTGTGTGTGGAACTCCTTTGTTTTCATGTATTTTATATGACCGCTTCCTGTTACATAAAGCTGAAATCTGATTGGCTGAGCGAGTGTAACTTCAAAATAAGAGTCCCTATCCTTAATGTCAACACCAGAGTAAATAAAGAGATACAAAGTTCGACTTTGGCCATCATTTAAACTTAGTTTGTGTGTGTTTGACTTCCCCGACATTCATGCTACAAAATGATGCAATAACTAGGGCTAAATGATAGCAGTTACAAGTCCAATGACGCCATAAACAAAAACTCTAATGTAGGGTAAATCGGGGGATCAGGATTCTTGCTATTTGTGCTGCTTCCAGTGACAATAGAGCACTTCACAACTGGAAGAGTTTGGTCTTCATTTAAATATATATGAATGTATTTCTAGCAGTAGTTTAAATAGTGAAAAATACCAGTTGTCCCTTTTGTACAAATGAGATTTATCATAGCAATTTTATTGGAATTTGAACCACTGAACTATACATCTGGGACCTACAGTATATTATCATGTAACCTTGTGGTCTTGTGTCAAAATCTAGTTCTAACACCTTTATTATTTAAGATTGTATTATGCTAACATTTTGGTAAATAAAGTTGTTAAATGGCAACAGGAGCCTTCAAACAACTTTATCCAGCCGTGGTTATCATCACCCGGCATAGTCTTTAATCAAATGTTACCACACAGTTGAAAGGTATTTCTGGGAAGAATATCTCCCATTTATTTACTACATTACAATTATTTACATCATAGGGATTGATAGCGAACTTTTCAAGAAAAAAAAGAAGAAAAATTTGCAGTATTTAAGAAACACATAGTCCAGGCGATATGAGGCACAATCACAGAGGTGTCAGAGTAAAAACAACCTAAAACCTAACAGGACAACTTCCAAATGTTGAACAAACACACACACACACACACACACGTGATAGATCAGTTATGAATGGGGAAAAGCTGCTACATCTGGAACTGATATAAAAGTGATGGTGAAGATAAGTCAGAACATGAGTTGTATATAGTATCTGTAGTATTTAGGCTTCAGCTATAGTTTTGTAGGAAGCGACAACCAGGGGGCTGTTGGTGTGAGAGACTGGGTAAACAGATCCTGGTCTCTATGGAGATGAGCAGCTGTACAGTAAGACAAGCAACACTGTTAACAATGAATGCATAGTTTAACATGTGTAACTCTGTCTAGAGCACGCACGCGCACACACACACACACACACACACACACACACACACACACACACACACACACACACACACACACACACACACACACACACACACACACACACACACACACACACACACACACACACACACACACACACACACACACACACACACACACACACACACACAGCCTGATCTACAGGGACATGCAAGCCAATGAAGAGGCAATGGCAGCAGCTTTGTGTCTCCAATTTGTCATATGAGGAGAGTCCTATTCATTACAATTCGCAGAGCAAAGGACAGTGGAAAAGGCAGAAAGACTGGTTTGTCAAATGTCTGTTGCTTACACAAAGTCCAAATGTCACCATTGGAAAAAGCAGCAAAAAATTCCTAACGTAAGCTCCAGAACCCTAGTAACAACCTGGTAATAATTTCTCCAAGCGACATAATATAGAGGAACAAGAGGGTCTTGACAAACAGTTTATTAATTGATATTTAACTGGACAACAAAAACAGGGATTAATAAAAACTTGATCTATGTATTGGTTGATTTAATAAGCAGTATTTTTTGAATCCCTCTTTTACTGTCAAAATAAATATTAATTAAGGCCTTTTCTAAGGCTCTATATCCTCCACAAGTTAGTGCATTCTTTGTCTAGGTTGTAGCTGCTGATGCTCTGGGGCTCTGGGAGCGTTTCAGGGCTGGTAATTCTGGTGGACGAAGGACAAAACATCATCTTTGGACAGTTTCTCAGGGTCCATCCGTGTCTGCGAATCGTGAACGATCACCCCGTCCACCCAGGCCCAGAAGAGCCGCTCAGAATGGCAAACACTGAGGACGAAGACAAAGAAAGCATACTGTTTATTCTTAAGATCATCAAGGCTGCTATTGCATATAAACTGTTTCTATCACCCCCACTACATGACAGACAATTTGTCATATAAACTTAATAAATCATTAATCAATACAAAATGGGAAGAAAATACGCTACTTACTGGAAGGGGGCGGCAGAGTTGGGTGGCATTGCATAGGTGGAGTCTTTGGTAGTCTTATTAAAGAAGAATTTCATCTTGGAGTTTTTGCTGTATGCCATTGTCCATGGTTCTGAGGGACAGAGATGGAGGAGACAGATATTTTGCACATTTTTAATTGAAACATAAGTAATTTAAGTATGTTGCCCACAGGATTGTTGAGGCTTTGAAACAGCAAAGCAAATTAAAGTTGCAAGAGTTTTAAAGTGCCACTTCCTGACAATGAGCTGCAGCACAAACAAATGTACGTACGTACCATTGACAGTTTTAATGATGTAAAGGCCGGTGGGAAGGAAGTGTCGGTCATCTCTGCCGGTGTAGGACAGACGTGGGACTCCTCCTGAACTCTTTGTCACCTTCATCTCTAGTCTGGATGAGAAAAACAAAAATACAGTAGAAAATCCTCAACATTTAGTAAATGAAACACGGCCTGATATGTTTTGGATCATGCTGCTTACTGGACAGTTGTCCTGTCATACCTGACAAAGATTTTCTCCATTTCCTCCAGCCTGTAAACCTCCTTCACTCTGTTTGGGAAAACACAGATGTTACATTTCAGATCCCATCCAGACATTGTCTCAAGACTAATAATAATTTATGCCTGATGTTTGTTTATTTTTTTTTAACGAAAAAAGTCTTAACTAATTATAACTTCTTAAAATGACCTCCATTCTCAGTGTATGTGCACTGAAGGCTTCCATTTCCACATCAAATCTTGTTTAAACTGCATATTGGACCAAGTTTGGCTTCCAAACTGGTTGTGATGTCACAAAAACAGACTTGTATGCGATATTTGTATTGTTAAAAGCATTTTTATTTTAATGCCATATGGACTTGCTGACCATGTTGGATTTACTTGATCAGAAAATGTGACATGGGGTTGAAGATCTACTTGTAAGCTTTGTGTTCAAATTTCCATAACATTCCCCAATGTTTTTTATTATGGTATCTGTATTACATAACTGTCTGTTTTCCGCTACTGTCCACTCTTCAAGTGCTTCCAGTGAGAATAAGATCCCTGAAAATAAATTACAAAGCAGCATTCAAAAGGTTGAATTCATTTAAATGAATACCTGATAGGGTTCATGTCTGGTCTGCTGGGTTTGGCCACTGCCTTCACAAACTTCTCAGCCATCTGGATCCTGGATATACGACGGGCATTATTTAGTTAACTATTGAAAAACTGGTATGAAAAAAAACATTGTACTGCAATACAGGTCAATTTATTTATAACAAGTTATTTATTTTATATGTTAGAGAGACGAGAATTCTAATTTTGACGTAATTTTGAAGATCAAAAAGTATTAATGAATAAAGGCTGTACTACCGTTGGTTGAAGTGCTGATCTCTTACATCAGTGCCGTTCAGTATTAGTGCATCCATTACGTGAACAGCGTTGATTCTGCGCTGAGCTTTACCCTGAGGACCAAATAAACCGTATTTATACATGTAAAACCATTACCACAAGCAGCAAATAACTAGCTTCTTTGGGTGTAATTGTTACTTTTTTTGGGGAGAGGGATAATGATGCAACAGAGCTTTACAACCTTTGAGACCTGAAGCCTCTTCTAGGAGAAAATTATCAAGAAAGCATGATGCCCCAAAAGTACACATCATCTCATGAGAACAACTGCTATTTCAGCATAAACAGAAAGGAAGCAAAGCTTAAAGAGTTTGGGATACTGGCTCCCAATTTTCATCTGTTTACAGTCCCTCCTTCTCACCTCGCCCTTCAGCTCTTGGACGATCTCCACACTTAGAAGTGTATCTCTTGGCAGCTCTAGCTTGAAATTCTCCAGTTTCCTCCAGCGCACAGGCATCTTCCCATCCCATGTGTATATCTGAGACTTCTACATAGGCCAAGGGGAAAGGGAAAGAACAGATAAAGAGATGAAACGGGTTTAATCACAGGCTACCATGCTTTTAAAAAAGCAGTAAAGCCTTTCTAGTCACCACGATCCCTATAAATAAAAACATTAGGGGTGAATAGATTGGCCTGTCAGCTCTGCATTTTAATCTTTTCCAGAAGAAAAGGAAACAATCTTACACAGCAAATAGCTGAAAGTGACGATACTGGCCTGGGTGTCCCATTAATGCATACAGTATGGGAGCTGCTATCTGATATCAAATATGGGAAATCTTGAAAAAGACTAATTATATCTACTGGGTACAAAAAAAAGGATTGTATAAGTTGTGTGAAAAATACATTACCACAGTGCAGTAAGACAAAACACAAGCCTCTTAAGACTCACCCCCAGCGCTAGAAGGAAGATCTGCTCTCCACCTCCCACAATGCACCTATGGTCCAGGATATGACGCAACTTCTCAAGTGTAGTTGAGTTAAGAGGTGTGAGCTTACACTGAAACGGCTCCACATCCGAGTTCTGAGGAGCAACGGATGTAAAGAGACAGGGAGAAAGACAGATATGGAGACACATTTAACATGTCAAACCAGTGGATTTATAACAGTGCTACCCATTACTGGAATTGATGTGATAGGCCAACTAAATATATAACATTTGTTTTAAAATCTGATTTTGGTCAACAAAAATCTCAATGTCTGGGAAATACAGTTTAGGATTTACCAAAATGCACAAATATGCTTAACTTTTATTATTTTACTTGTATTATTAACAAGTGGTATTCTCTGACAGCACACATGTATCTGCATTGTCTTATTTGTAGAAGGGTTTTTTTTAAATCCCAAATTTATTAACGGACCTTAATCAGTTCGTAGAATTTTGAATTTGGGTCTGAGGAAGCAGGAGTGACTCTGGCCTTGTCTGGAACCTGGAAATGGACATGCAATGTATTTAGGAGTGGAATAACATAATAAAGAATACAACTGCATTATTCAACAAACTATTCTTTCTTTAAGTTCTGTTTTAGTCCAACTTCAATTTATTAAGTATATTACAGTTTCTCCACTCACCCCCCACAGTTTCAGACACTCCTTCCTAATGTCTGCTTGCTTCGGCTCTGAAAGGGTCCTAGAGGAACAAACGTGCCGGTCAGTTGCATACATAAACACCATCACACATAGCTATACTGCAACAGAGATCAATGCACCTAGACAAGTACAAGACAGGCTACTCACTGGTCTACGACATAGGCGTGGATCTTAGCCAAGGCCTTGATCTGGACTACACAGAGGCTGCAGTGAGAGATAATTCAATTTTTGTCAGTCACTCGGTTTGAAATGAATAGATTAAAGGCCTTTGTGTGTCTCTACCTCTCATTGGAGTTGACCATAAACTGGTAGAAGTCTGTATCTTCCTTAATGATGCTCAGGGGAACCACATCTGTAACGTCGTTGTCTGTGTTCCTCAGCTGGTTCAGTTTCAGGTTGATTCTGAACATGTATTCCCTGATGGCGTCTGAACCGGGCTTCAGACCACGACACACTATGTACCTGCGGATGGCAATGAGCGAGAAGAGTTTAACAGAAGCAAGAATTGTCTCTTCTTAGTCTAAAAGAAAAACTGGATCCATAGAAAAGACACTGTCCCATTTTCTCCGATTGAGATGTTGCACAATCATGTCTAACGTGTCTAAACCTAATTGTCATTTTGAGTATAGTTACTATGGTTACTGAGTATGGTGAGGAAATGCACCCCTTCACACAGGAGGTGATGAGTCCAAATCTCAGAGCAAATATAGGTTTCTTCCAGGTAGCCGAGAGCTGCGACTCACAGATGATTACTGAACTTTAAAAGTGGAACCAATATCTGTCATTCCAGTATTTAATTCATTTTTTTTATGTTTTGTCTGCACAGCCACATTATGTGTGAAGAACCCCAGTAAGGTTAAATGAACCTGTAGAAAAAGAAAATCTGAGGGAATGTCTAACATGGGATCCAATAATGTGTTGAAGATGTTCTTTATGTGGTTTTTCCCATCAGGACTAAAATATTAAAATGAAACAAACTGCCACTGTGGCATAGTTCATGATCTATTACCTGTTTCAGGCTTTGGTTTGTTTTCAATTGGCTAAATGTTTTAGAAAAAAAACTCAAATATTTGTTTAAAAGAATGTGCCAGTTATCCAAAGTTTAAAAAGATATTAGGGACAACCCTGAAGAAAGGAATTTATGTCAGAGAACAAGCACATGTATTTTATATATAATAATCACCTAACATATAATAATAACCCTGCATAAGTATCCAACTTTACACAGATCTTCTTGCACATAGAGTACATTTACACACAGACACAGCCCCACCTCTCAGAGTTGGCAGGCCTGCTGGTGACGGGTTTGAAGATACAGATCCTGTCGAAGCAGTGGTAGAGCAGGTAGACCAAACCCACACTGAAGGGAGTGAAGAGGTCAAAAGTCTTACAGACAAAGTGACCACCTGGAGAAGACAAAGAGTGCCACTATCATCTAATTTTGCACCCTAACACAAACATGCAGGCAAAACACGGAGACAGAAATGCTGACTAACTAGGGGACTCAACCATTCATGCACATGTAGCCCATACCTGTCCTGAGTGTAGAGATGGCAGTGAGGAACTGACAGAGCAGCAGCTGTTTGCTCAGGATCTCCTGGATGTTTTCCTGGCCTTCCACAGAGAAACCCTACACAAGACAGTCATCAAACCAAAAGTAATCATCAGTAAACAAAATCTGAAATTCTCACTTCAACCCAACAAGAGCAGGGATCTGTGACCTAATCTTCTGTTTGATATGTACATTTTAGATGCTTTGATGCAGAGCAGTGGCTATAAATATAGTCTGGAGTATAAAAAAATAAATAAAATGGATACGTGAAATAGTCTCACCCCATCTGCCATGAGGAAGTGTAGCCCTCTTCTCTCTGTACTCTCCAGGACAAAGTTTCGGAAGGCAGTAATGTTTTCTGGCCGAGTGATGTCTCCGTCCCCGTCCACCCCTCCCTCACCTGGGACATACAGAGGTCAAGCTTCACTGAATCATTCATCATCTGAGACGTGACCAGTTTCTGTTCTCCCCCTGAGCGCGACGTGTGCGTACCATAGTAAGGCTCAAACAGCTCACTCGGCGCTGAATAGAAATCTTCCAGTTTGAAGTCACAGGGTCCTTTTAGCGTCATGCCAAACCCCTTGGCATGCCAACGCCTCTTCCACAGTATATACTCTGAAAAGCCTCCAGGCCCTGCACAGACGTCACCGAAGTACAGAAGCTCGCCCTCGCGGTCCTTTGTCAGAGGTTTCTACATAATGAGAGAGGTTTGTCTCGCCATCTGTTTATATGGTCCTGTGTGTTCTGTTACAACAAAAGTTCACTGCAACACATATCAGCTGTTACTCTGACCAACTCACCCCTTGTGAATCCTTTGGGTTGGTGAACATTTGGTCGAAGCAATGGTCGATGTTGGACATTTTCATAGCTGCTCTAAATACAGAAAGAACATAACTTGTCATTGTCTTTAAAGGGATGGCACACTACAGAGTACTCTTTAATCCATTTTCAAACTCAAACCAAACAGCTGGGATATTTTCATCTGATTTTATTTTCACATAACTTATATACAAATGATATATAAAAATGTGTATCAACACACACACACACACACACACACACACACACACACACACACACACACACACACACACACACACACACACACACACACACACACACACACACACACACACACACACACACACACACACACACAATATGTTTTACATTTTCTATCATTCAAAAGCAGCCATTAATTGGTGGATTTTTTTCAATATGTCCAAAAGAAATTAAGTTAAATAAAACTTTAAAGAAGCCAATCACTTACACAATATTATCCACAAGGATTTTTCAAACCTGTAATTTTCAACTATTTAAAGACTGACCTGTTGAGGAAGATACCTCCTCTAATCGTTTCGTAAGGGTTGGAGCGTGTCCGTGCTCTCC
Source organism: Zingel zingel (assembly GCA_023566125.1). Lineage (NCBI taxonomy): Eukaryota > Metazoa > Chordata > Actinopteri > Perciformes > Percidae > Zingel > Zingel zingel. Next base: position 18,863,884 of record CM042332.1, read on the forward strand.
TCATCTCCTCGCCCTCCAGGTTATCAAATACTGACTGAAAATCATACAGACACAGCGGTTAAACAACGCAGGAATATTACGGCATTAAGATTTGGGTCCATCCAGTGTAGAAGGCTATTCACAGAGCTTTACACAAAGAAAGGTCAATTTATATTATTATTCCCACCAATACAGTGCATTATCTAAAAAATATAAATATTTAACCCAACCCTCACATGTAACATTCACACTAGAGCCAGTAGAGCTTCACTGGGCTTGTGAGCCTAAAACTGGCCTTGGTCTTCTTGCAGAGTTAATACCTTCCAGCCTGAGTATTAGATATATACTGCTGAAGTATTTAAACATACTGTAGATTGTGCTATTTTATGTTCACGTATAAAATAGAAAAGGGATATAAATGAAACAGAAGTTTTAACTCACCTTGCACCTTAAAAGAGTGTGCAGGAGATCTTCAGTACAAAATTCTGTCTCATCCTCAATCTTTAGTTTTCTCTGTAAGCAGTCAAAAACAAGACTTTAAAAACAAAATGTATACATATGGGGCGAAAGAGTGTGCCTGAGTGAACACTGTGTACAATATATATATATCGTACACAATGCTCACTCAGGCCTATATACTGTATAAGTGAGTGTCTGAAGTGTCTGTTTGCCAGTGTCTGTTTGTATTTACCACTCCCAGTTTCATCCAGTCCCTCAGCTCATCTGCATCTGGGTTCTCTGTGGTGCATTCTGGGAACCAGTCTACCTTCTCTACAGCACTGGGCTGGACAGACAAATAGAAAAAGAAACAGAGATGGGAAATAGATCATCGTGATGTGATGTAAACATAATTTACTTGTTCGCGAGTGGAAAAAAATTAGAAAAACACAATTCATAGTTTAATTATAGACAATTCACATAATCTACTGAAAACACCACTACAAACATTACATGGTTATTATTTACTTCTGTGTACCTCTGGTTCATCGCGCCAGTCAACATTGAGCTCCCCCTGAAAGCCCTGCAGCGTGAGACCCAGACCCCTTCTCCCTCGCTGGGTAGAGGCCTCTACAATCTCTTTGCGTCCCTGGCCAAACTTCCCCAGACCTTCACCCTCACGGAAACCCATCTTGGCCTAAAGGTGTAAGAGGTAGGGGAGAATGAGGGAGTTAAGAAAAGACAGTGACAGAAAACTCTGATTCTTCTGAATATTTTTGCAAAATAAACTGAAAATGTCCTAAAAAGCCTGTATGTATAATCCACAATCCTGCTGAGACAGTGTTAGTGCAGGTTTCGGTACATTACCATGAGTTTCTGAGACACACTGTTGTACATAGAGAAGTTGGCAGAGGCATTTGAGGGGTCAGTGTCTTGGTCATCAAAGGATGATATGGAGGGCATGGAGAATCCCGGTCTGTGATCCTCCTGGTCACTGAGGGAATCATTTTGGCTTGAGTCTAGACAGGAAGCAGAAACAAACATGTGCAAACTATTCATGTAGAAACAGGAGTAGTCAGACACAAGGATCATCATGCTCATCTAATCATTCTTCAGCATTACAATCTTGTGCTGAACTGAGTTCTGAAATAAGACGAAACCACAGCCTTAGGGTCTCTTCTGGGATTTGACCATACTAAATTGTTAATTAAGATGGCAGACCATAGCTCCACTGACTGACTTGAAATACCATAATCCAGTAGTGAAATGTAACTAAGAACATTTACTCAAGTACTGTACTTAAGTGCAATTTTGAGGTACTTGTATTTTACTTGAGTATTTCCATTTCATGCTACTTTATGCTTTTACTCCACTACATTATTATATTACAGTTTTAGTTACTAGTTACTTTGCATATTTAGGTTATTAATATAAAATATAAATCAACTAATAAATTATGATATTATTATAGGTTAAGCTACCTAAAGCAATTAAAATGAGCTTTACCTTTTTACCAGTTGCAACATTAAAATGATACAAACATTAATGTAATGTAATACTGTAAAATATATAATTCTAAAATGGGCCAAAATTAATAATTAGTACTTTTACTTTTGATAAGTTTATTTTGATGTTATTACTTTGTTCTTTTACTTTAGTAATATTTTGAATGCAGGACTTTTGCATGAACAGAGTATTTTTACATTGAATTACAGAAACTTTTACTTAAGTAAAAGATCTGAGTACTTCATCCACCACTCAGTAAAATCACAGCTTGGAGTAGTGCATCATCTATTTATAGACAGTGGCTTTCAATAGTAACTATGGCATGTAAAATATCAAGACTTCTATCTAAAATAATGACAGACAATGTTTGGAGGGGGGGAATGAATCTCTCTACCTTGTCTGGATAATTGGGACTCTTCATCTGAGCTGCTGTCATCACGAGGCCTCTTTGTCCCCAGCACTGGTGCTGGCGCTGTTTCAGCTCTTCTCTTCATCCTGGCTGAAACACAGCACAGAGGACAATATTATTAGAATAAGATACTCTGTCTGATGGATGAGGTGCAACAGCACACAGAGAATATAGGAGAAGACCAAGAACTGTGACAGGAATACCTAACCATGGATGAAGGTAATTTTAAACTAAATGAAATAAAACAGAGCAGCAGAATCTTACTTAACCCTTGTGTTGACTTCGGGTCACATTGGCCCGTTTTAAATTTTTGTTTTATATCAGAAAATATTGGACGTAGAAATAAGCGCTGAAAATGTGTAGAAGAAAAATTTTAAAATGTTGGAAAAAGCAAAAACAAACAAAAAGGCGTCACAAATGTCAGAAAAAAGTGTTTTTTTTTCAAGGTTGAAACGAAGACAACACAAGGGTTAATGTACATGTTGTCAAGAAAGCTAAAAAAAAGCGGACTAAACCACAGCAGCAAATATGACAATGATGCATGTATGAGAGGCAGCCAAAGCATTGTGACAGATAAGGCTGACGCTTCAACAATTTGTTGGATTAATCTAACTGATCTAACTGATTAATCAATACAGCATGCATACACTGCTGATTAATTAAAAATACCAAAACATTTGCTGACTACAGCTTTACAGATGAACAGTTTCTTATATTTCTTCATTTTTATTATTGTATTTATGTTTTTCAAACTGTTTCAAGGCATCGCCTTAAGCTGTTGTATTTTGGCATTTGACATTTGATTTGACCATCACAAAATAAACAAATGAAAAATGAAAATAACTGATTGTTGCAGCGGTAATGGCTGCCTGGTGCATGGTTAGCAATGCATATTCACTGACTTATATATTTTTTTACATACGCATGCTCAACATATTTAAATAATATACTGTATGTGTGAAGAAAACTGATAATTAGTCCTTTCTACAGTGACCACTACAGCAGTGAATCCTCATTTTGCTACCAAAAGTCTGCTCTGTTTGATCTAATTTATGCAACGTAAAAAAGGTGCAAACTTTCTTTGTTCTTAGCTGTTTTCTGAGGGTCTAAAAAAGAAACTTGAGGAAAGTTAGAATTTCCCAAGCAGGCACAATAAAAACATGCATGTTTAAGTGTTGAGGGGCTGTATTTCTGTCTCGGTAATAGATGTAACGTAGGTAAAGTCAGCACTGTCATCAAAACTGGATACAGGCTTTATATAATCGATCATTCAAACAGCTCGCTTGGTTATCTTGGGACATCTAACGTTAGCCCCAGTTAGCGCCTCTTGTGTATTACATTCACAAAGGGCGTAAACTGTAGCTAGTAAACATCACATATAACAGAAGCGAAGTCTTGAATTTGACTGTGAGCAACTGCAACTAAACAATTTCCCTGAGGGGATCAACAAAGTATTCTGATTCTGATCCTCCACGTTGTCAGAACATGACAATTATAACGTTAAAACTCTGAGAATAAATATCCTGCAAACATGAACAGTTACCTCTGTGGTTGTGTTGTAGTTAGCAGCAGTCAGCTATCAAAGTTTGGTAAAGTCGACCCATGCCACTCTGCAAGATATATTATTGCACACAGTATCACCCAGCTAAAGTAAACAGACTTGTCTGGTTTGTGTCAGTGTGGGTGTTTTCGGTGTTTTTCTGTGAAACGAAACTGCGCAGCTGTAACGTTAGCAGCTTTAGCTAGCTGTTAACGTTAGCTAGCTAGCTAGCTCTCTAAATTAGCCAGCTAGTTTTTACCAGCTCAGAAGAAGAACTTCACTCTTCTGTGGCGACACAGCAGCGACAAAACGTAAATTCCGCATATGTTTCAAGCTCTTCCAGTTGGATTTTTATTTGCATGGAAACTTTTGTTATAAATACACTGTTTTTTGTAGTTTACATTAGCCCGCGTCCTGTATCTACAGATTTCAGGGGTCCTTCCTTTTCTAACGACACGCAGTAATGACGCGCCTGACGTTAGGACTGTCTATGCAAGTGCCCGTGTATTTATAAAAAAAAAAAAAAAAGTGCCCGTGTGTTTTGTTATTATTATTATTATTATTATTATTATTATTATTATTATTATTATTATTATTATTATTATTATTATTATTATAATACCTATTTTATTACCATACATTATATGGTTTGTTTATTGTATTCATTTAATTGGTGACCCCTGTTTTAATTACTTTTAGTCATTTTGGATTATATACTATATTATATATTATATACAAAGGGTAATGCCTGTGTGTTGATGAAATATTGAAATATAGAAGAAAACATATAACTTCATTGTTTATCTTGAGGATATGACTTTGCATCGACTATAAAAAAATATTTACTTACACAGTTACAACACAGGGTCTCCACTGCAGCTGGTTTGTCACAAGCTGGGACTCCAGTTGCTTCTCTCGGTGAGTAGTTTTTATCAGCATTTTTTTTAATAAAGATTAATTTGATTAAGATTAATTCTCAAATTATTGTTTCCTGTCTATATTTTTCTAATCTGCAGTCCCAAGAAAGTTCGAAATATAATAACAACCCTTCTGAAAACTAAGAATAAACATGCCTGTAAGTAATCACAGTTAACCTGGCCTGGATAAATAGGCCTACATATAGTGAAAATGGTGACTTCCCTTTTTTGTTAGCGAAAACAGTTTTGATTTTCTGGTGCCCAAGAATAACATTAGCATGTGTGTGTGTGTGTGTGTGTGTGTGTGTGTGTGTGTGTGTGTGTGTGTGTGTGTGTGTGTGTGTGTGTGTGTGTGTGTGTGTGTGTGTGTGTGTGTGTGTGTGTGTGTGTGTGTGTGTGTGATTAAGTGATTAGATTTTTCCCTTTAATCAGTCTTGCAAGTCTGTTACATTGGGCTAATCCGTTCCTGGCATGTGAGTTAAGGGATCCTGAGATGTCCTTCAAAATAATCATTAGGCTATTTCCAGTGGTACTTTACAATGGTTTATAAAAATAGGCCTCTGTGCTTTCCTGTTAGAAAGAAAGTCACACAGGAACATGTCTTTTTGGCTCCAGACTGTCTGCACATTGTGTGAAAAATCATTTATCTCCCACAGGCTAAATTAATCATCCTTTCAATGTACTGTATTTTCAAAAAGTCAGCGCTGAGCCAGATACAGTATATCCTGTTTAGTTATTAAGTTTCAAGTAAACGCTCTTCCTTTCGTGATGCAGCTTAAAGCGAACTAATAATTGCATTGCATGCCTTTAGTGAGGAATCTGTGAAAGCCTTCTAAGAAGATACAGTGTCAATACCCTGTTTTTGTGACAGGTTTACTGGAGGAAGCACTCAAGCTTGGTTTAATTCTTCGACACATTTCAGAATATTGAACAAACGTTTTTGTAATCTATGTTAGAAGATAGGCCTGACTTCTTCAGGATACTGGTTCATAAATGTAGACAGAACATGTTTTGTTGTGCCAACATCCACTGTAATGCAATTAGCATTTTAATTGTACCTAATTGTTAAACTGCCTCTTAGTGACCCCAGCGGACGTCATACAGCGTTGCTTTGTCATCGGTTGATGAGGTTGTTTGCTCCTTCCCTACATAATTGGTGGCCAATGGACTTAGAACCTCTCTCACAGGTATAATCCACCGCAACTCCAGTTGCTGTGCTAATCCTCCACTGACACAAATATACACACGAAGACACACACAAACACAGTCCAAACACCATGTGACCAGTTTATGCAATAAAGCCAAGGCTTTATATACTACCTGTAGGGACCGGTGTCCCTTAAGGGAGATCATCACAGTGCAGGTGTGTGTCGGTGCAAGTAAGGGAGTAAGGGAGTGAAGAGTGTGTCTTTGGACGCAGGGAAGAGCTGCTGCCTCATCCTGGTGGAGAAGACGGAGGCCAGAGAGACACAGAGGGCCTCACAGTGATAAAGTTGCCTAGCAGACAGTCCTAAGAGCTGGAAGAGTCTCGTGTGGTCTCATCTGTGAAACACCGGAGAGAACAACAACAATGTTTTTTCGCATCCCTCGACTGACCCCTGGATACATAAGATACCTCCAGGTGCGTAAGATACTTTAGGGCGATTTTCTTCTTTAAATAGATTAATGATAGTCTTATACATTGAGGGACATCTGCAGTGGCGTAACAGTGGAGCAAATTCCATTAGAGCCTCTAATAACAAACAACTTTTGAGATCTAGAGCATTGGCCCTGCACATTTCCCTGTCTACACTGCTTCATTAAAGAGTTGGCCTTGCATTGGGGCAAACAGAGCCTTTGTGTGTAGCTTTTAAACAAAACAAGCTTTCTCTTAATGCTGCTTCTGGTATGCATTAAATATATTAAATGTTTGAGTTAAACCATCTTATTCATACCTGAAGAAAAGGTCAACATAAATAGAAATGAGATTTGTATTGAATTGTCACTTCATTGTTCTAAAAGCTCATAATAAACTAATGCCACTGACTCATCACTGTACACAAAATTTGTGTGTGTATGTGTGTGTGTGTGTGTGTGTGTGTGTGTGTGTGTGTTTATGCGCGCATGTGTGTGTGTGTGTGTGTGTGTGTGTGTGTGCATGTGTGTGTGTGTGTGTGTGTGTGTGTGTGTGTGTGTGTGTGTGTGTGTGTGTGTGTGTGTGTGTGTCATGGCAGGATTTAGAATAGAGGATTTCAGCAGCCTATCTTTGAATGGATTTAAATCAGATATACCTTAGCTCACCAGGGTCAGGTAAATGCCTTGTAATTAGATCTCCAGAGGATGAGAGCCTTGTTCCTAATCACCCTGCTGGGTATTTCAGACACCTGCAACTATGGTTTCATGAGCCTACAGTGTGGCGTGTGTTTGTTTTAAAAATGGACAGGTTCAAACCTCATTATCTATTTCTCAGCTAATCAGAGTTCATTTTAGATTATTCTCACTTGATGAAATAGGTCAGGATTAAACAAATGTCTATTATGTCATTTGTACCTGTTGTGCACTTTTGTGACTGAGAAAATACCATAATGTCGCTGTCCTGTGAAGCTATATAAAAAAACTTTACATGAGGTATTTTCAGCTGTGTCATAATGTATTTTTCAGATAATCCATTGAGTTTTGAAATTGTGTATTTAGTCCTAAAAATTTAAGAATTTTCTTAATCTGTCAAATTTATATCTGATTGTAGGACATGTCTTGGATTGGCTCAAATTTCTGAGATGTCTCCAAACCTGCACAGGACTGATACACAGGCAATGACTGTATAAGGTTAAATGTGTATTGAAACTTGACAAAATGGAGACTGTAGTGCGGCTCTTCCCTTATGGTAAGACCATCGCTGGGATGAAGCAAGTGTGTGACCAGGGTCACCTCTTTAAGGACTCTACCGCGGCCAGAGCCAGGAGGAACGTTGCTGGCACACTGCCTTGGTCATCATCGTCCCTGGTGATGATCGTGCCTGGTGGTGGTTGTCGTGACTACATGGGTAGTGACTCCTACTCTCTCTTTCAGACTCAAGCAGCCCAGAATGTGCTGCAGAGCCGGGAAGGCCTTGTGATGCCGCGTATGGCCATCTTGCTGGGTTTCATGGGGATCGGCATGTCCGGCTACAGCTCCCGCCAACTCACACTGAACTTCAAGCCGTCGAGTCACCTCTTTAGATGAGACGGATGAACTACAGGGGGCATACACACACACACACACACACACACACACACACACACACACACACACACACATGCATCTTTTACTTCAAGTTAAAGTTTGACATTTTGGGAAATATGCCTATTCGGACTGCTTGTCAAGCAGAGGAGACTTTGGAGACCACTCTGTGGTTAATAAATGATATAACTACCTGTAAAACAGAAAATTAGGGGGGGGGGGTTGTACAGAATAAACAAAAAAGACATATTGTAATTATTGGTTTTAGAGGATGGATTTTTATTACTATTTGAAAGAGAAGGGCTAGCCGTCTGCCTGTGTTTCAAGTCTTTATGCTAAGCTAAGCTAATCGGCTGCTGGCTGGCAGCAAATAGCATATTTCCTAAAATGTCTATTAATTTAACAGCACCATGGTTCTACTAGGTTTCTGTTTTTTTGGTCTTTTTTCTGTGCATCATTACTAATAATCCCCTCTGTGTGGTTCAAGTTCAGTGTCATCCTTGTTCTGAAATTCATCATGATTTTATTGTGTTTGAGATTTTAAGATTGTTGCCTTGAGGCTCCGTTTGTGCAGTACAAAGTAAAAACATTATTTCTTGTGACTAATATGCAGTGGAACATAAAGGCAGCTTTTGATGTTTCTAATGACCTTGGTTGATGTCATACGTGAACCACAATCCCTCCCCATGTCCCGCGCCTTATCATGGGAGTGTTCATTTAGAATTTACCTTTTAAATTAGATTTTCAAACATATTAATGGTCTTTAAAGTGCTGAGCCCCAAGAAATCTCTTCCAAAATCTTCACTCTCCAGAATCAGAATCAGAATCAGAAAGGGCTTTATTGCCAAGTACGTTGCACATACAAGGAATTTGTCATGGTGCTGTTGGTGCATGTCACACATTCAAATATAAGAAGGATAAAAAAGAATATAAACAATATAAATATAAACATATACACACAGAATGTATTAATAACGATAAAATAAGTAAATAAATAGTAAAATAAGTTAAATAAACTTTTAATCACCATTACTTTTTCCTCTGCCATTTTGGCAATTTCTATGATGTAACTTCCAGGTACCCTCTCTTTCAGAAGGACAGCCAGTATTGTGTCTTGACATATTTGCTCTTTTTGGATTTCTTGGGAGACATCACATCAGAGGCAGCTTCAACTCAGAGAATCAACCCAGTTCTATTTCACTCTTGATTCTGGATTTGACAATATGAGTTTTAGTTTTTCTGATATTTCTCTCCTTTGTGTTAGCATGACTAAACATCAGAGGAGTAAGTACAGAATTGCTCCCAATCTGTTTGGCTGCGCTCAGTGCCTGACAATGCACAGAGAAAATACTCTACAAGCAGAAACATAAGAACTGGGTTTAACTTTTTGATGTGTGAACAATGCTACTTTGCACTTTTTGTGTAGATATCTTGTACATAACCATGTAAACATCACTTTGATGCCGAACGAGATTCGTAGAACATGACATTGGGTGCTATACCAGCCTGTGTTGTGAGCTGGACTGGGCGACATCTAGCTGGATTGACACACTGCTGTGTTATTGTCAGGCAGAGGAACCAGGACAGCCACCCTGGATCCCACCTGAACTAACGTGTGAATCCACCCGGATCTCTCCCAGTTGCACACCACCGTCAGACAATGTAGATGAATGATCACTACGGTCTCTTAACATAGGAAGACTTTTTATTTTGGCTGTATATCTCTTCTGCACAATGCTTTGTAATGGAAATAATGACTTTGACAGCATATGAATGTATCACCGACGTTATAATGTGATTGTAAAGATGATTGTGTTCCCTGCTCTGGTTTCACAAAAAGACAGGTTACGGTATGTCTTTAGTTTAAATGTATAAGAAAAGATTAGCATGTCACAAGGTGTGTGCAGTGATACATGATCCCTCGCAGATCCTCTTAAGATACGTCTTTTTAAGACCAACTTATACTTATGAGAGAGGTCACTAACCCTGAAATGGAGACACGTAAGAGTGTGACAGAGCAACAAGTAATTTAAGCCCGTAAATGGGATTTTAATTGAACACAGTATTTAAATGTATGATATTGTTGCTGCAGTGTTGTTTAGGATTCATTGTTGCTGCATAGCAAGTTTTGCTTGTTTCGCTTGTTTGTTAGGTTTTTTGTTGTTGTTGACAGTTAGTCCTCATCATTGTACAAATGCATAAGGTGTCTCAAATAGTTCCTTGTAATGAAATCTACCTTAAAATGGTGTATATTTACCCTAATTAATCATATGTAAATTAATACAGTTCAGGAGTGTGTGGTGAATTAATTACAAGTATAAATCTGAATCACAAAAGACATAATTGTGCATTCATATTATTCATCATACAAATGACTTGCATATGTGTGTATAGAAACAGAATTGTATAATTTGCAGTTTTGGATATAATGTTGGTTGTGTAGTGAGTTGAACTCAGTTGTGGTGGCATTAGGACTTGAGCCAATTAATGATGCATTTTATTTGTTACTGACTTTGTCTTAGCACAGATACAGCAAAACTAGGTCATCCTGTTTTTTCTTTAGATTTGCCTTAGTGATGTGAAGGGTTACAAGTGCACAACAAAGCACCTTTAAACTTGCATTATTTTTTATTATTTAATCACTCTGTATGCAAGAATAAATCACAACGATTGCAAACAACTGGTGCCTCCTGTGGCTTTCTAAAGAACACTATGAAGAGAAAAAATAAATACTTCCTTCATGCTCTAGATGTCAGCATAGATTTTAAGCCATTTTCTCACAGTGAGGCAACACGTCTCAGTGTGAGCTTTACCTCTCCACGATCCATTAGGGTGTGCAAATGGGCGTAATGTACAGTATGTGACCGATGGAAATGAACCGACTGACCCCTAGACAAGCGGTGGCATTTGATTAGTGAACCAAAAGTATTTTATAGAACTGCACTGCAAACATGCTTAGTCAATAATCACTTCAACACTGTTTTGATGCACTGAGCAATATGTTGGGCAACTTTATACATCAACATTGCTTTAAGAGATGCTGCAGTGATACAAAAAAAGTATATTTTTTAAATCGTCTCACTTGTGAGGTTTGGGGTTTGTCACTGACTCTACAACTATATTTTCTTGTTAATTCACACTCTCTCAACTAAGACAAGTTGATTTGCACTCCCGGTGTTAGCTGCTAGCAAGTCATGCTCAAGGCTACTCAGTTCTGACCCAGTTATAGATCTAAGCTGCTTTGGTAACAAGCCCAAATCTATCCAGGTAGGAGTCAGTCAAGGTTACAGTTGTGCCACTCTGGATTTAACAGGAGCTTTAAATTTAGCTTTACAGAGAAATTTGGTGGAAATATATCCCAGGAGCTCCCAACACCTACGGTGATTAACATAGGTTTTTGACCACAAGTTGGAAACATCACAAACATCACTGTGGTTGTCAGAAGCCTTTTGTGCAGAGAAACACACCTGCTCGCCAGGGCTTTTTTTTTTTTAAATCAGGTTCCCAGCCTCCTCAGGAAAGAGAGGAGTCAGAAGTCAGGGAACGACAGACACAATTTCTTCTCTCCAGCACTCTCTCCAAGTTCACACACACACACACACACACACACACACACACACACACACACACACACACACACACACACACACACACACACACACACACACACACACACACACACACACACACAGAGAGGTCCATTGTGTGTCTGTTTCAGTGGCTTCTCCTCAGGAGGCTCTTGTTACCATCTCTTACGGCAAACAACAAAGAGCTGAATGTCTTTGCTATCAAAGAGATGGATGAGAATGAGCAAGGAACATATCCACAAGGTATTTTAAAACATTTGAAGGCTCAACACTGCCTGTGTGTATGTCCATACGTGTATGCATATGTGTGTTCATCAGTGTACAAGTCCCTTGAGGAGTTGTCAGTGTTGTCTCTTAGATTCTAATCTTACAGTATCATACCTGTATCAAATGAGAGCAAATACCAAGAGTAGCCGATATATCTGTGTATGATGTACAGCGATCTGTGTTAGTCTCTGTAACAGTTGCCTTCAGGTAAATCAGAAAACAATGAAGAAATGCATGTCAACCCCTCACAGTATCTTCAGCAGGCAGGTTGTGCAAACTCTTTACAAGTAAATAAAATGAGAATAAATTCATTACACATTGCTATACAGGAAATATGGCCAAAGTCAAAGGGTGACAGATTAGCTGGCGACCACGCTGTTGCAGTAACATAGAAAAACAAGCATTGTGCCCGTGTGTCATTGAGCACATAATGGCAGTCGCAAGTTCAAGTCTCAGTGTTGGCAAGTATCGAGTTAACACCTCAGTGAAGTGTCCTTGAGCAAGACACTGAATCTCTATCAGCTCCAGGGTGCTCTTCTTTTGCAGATCTTGACGTCTGACCTCCTTACAGAGGGGAATTATCTTGGCCGTACAATATGTCATTATATCAAATCACTTTCAAGAGCTGAAAGTTCACAGCAAAAGTTTTGTTTCAGAGAACATCATCAGAGGCGTTAAGTAACTTGTAACAGTCCCAATTATGTTTGCAGCTTTTTCATGTTCTTCATTAAATGATCTATTTTGTAAGTTCTGTGGTCTACAGTGGAATGATGATGAAGAATGTATGATGAATGAGTAATTCATTCAATATGCCCTTAACCACTTTCCCTTCTAAAATACAGTAATCTGAGAAATGAGAAAGCTTTGTTATATAGGAACAATGGGCACCTCTTTAGATCTGCACTGAGGGGGAGAAGGACTGGTCGGAAAGGTTTATCAATACTGAAAAACACTTACAGTCAGGATTCTCCAGTGTGTGGCCATATGTAACAAGGTAACTGTTACAGAAAGGTCTTCAAAAGACTACTTCTTTACTTTAAAGCAGCTATAATCTGTATGTTTTGATAACAATGTATCTAATGGCAATGTGAACAGAATAGGACAATGTGAAAGGGGCCCCTCATAGCATGAACCTACAGAGAAGTATTACCTGAATCTACAACTCCTCTCAGCTTTAAGGAGTTTTGTAGTTAGTTTCAACTCATTGTTTAGCTGCCCGGACTACAACATTACTGTTTTTGTTCACTCTCACCGCTCTCATAGCGTTGTTTTCAGCCGCAGCAGACAGCTGTATTCAGCGAAAAAGCTCTGGTAAACCCGCCGTACACTACCTGCCCAGCACCAAACAGCAGACAAACCCAGTTAGTGACAAGCTGGTGAAGATAGTGGAAAATAAAAACAGAGCTTAAAGAGAGAGTGAATATTGGACTTACATTATACAGAAACACAGCTCCAAATAAAGGATAATGTTGCTCCGTAACTGCTAAATGAGCAACTGCTTTCTAACAAGTTTGCCATATCAACATAATATGTCAATGTTGTGTTCACAACTTTTCCCCCAAGTGGCCAAAAGAATTATTGCATGTTAAAGTACATTGATAAGTAGATTTAAAGCTTTAGTGCGTAACTTTTAGATATTAATAAACGTGCGTTACATTCAAGCCATTGCCAAATGAGTTGCTACAAGGCTAATTAAGACTATCAGCTCCACAACTCTCTCTGTATTTCTCAGTATGGCTATCTTCAGAAGATTGTGTCATCTGGTGACTTTCCCGCGCAGAAGCTCGAGTGAAGATAATTACCTCTTCTGAAGAGTCCATCATGTTTTTTTAATCCTACGTGTCCTCCTTTGCTACTAGCAACTATGTGGAGGAGGGATGGGGGTGCGTGCGCGATTACGTAAGGCTTGTATCATGTGGACGCGCCAACAGTTTTGTTTTCATTAGAATTCCTCATGGGGGCGACAGAAACTACGCACTATAGCTTTACTGTAAGTAGATTAGTTATCTTACTTCTACACTGGAGTAATTTAAATCAACTAACAGTACCTGTCATTACTCTTGTCAAGACATGGATATTAAAAATGTTTTCATTTAACGATATTACAGTTTTAAATTATAATAGTATTTATATTTAATTTCACAACTGTATGCATTTTGTCTTTCTCTCTTTATTTACACACAAACATAAACACTTGTGAACACATGGTCTGGCATGATAAAGCACAATTCCTTTTTAGCCTGGTGGATTTGTCTGTTGGTGTGTGTGTGTGTGTGTGTGTGTGTGTGTGTGTGTGTGTGTGTGTGTGTGTGTGTGTGTGTGTGTGTCCTTAGTGACACAGCACATTTTTCCTCCCTTTAAATTGCTCTTCTTAAACTTAGAGCTTAGCCTTGTTTTAAATGTGTTCTCTGTCTTGAGCTCATTAAAACACCCATCAGGAGCTAATGTTCTTATGCAGTCCCCTTCCGTGCTGTAATGCACACACAAACACAAAAACAAACAAAACAAAGACACATATTTATAGATACGTGCATATAACCTACAAACATTATTAACCAATGAAATTCTTTGATGAAGTTCTTGGCTAATCTATGGACTGACAGGAAATAGCAGCTGTATGGATGTGTGATGTTACCTGGCAGCTTGTTACTAAACACAAGGAGGTGTGTTTGCCAAGACACATCCAATCTATTTTAGGTCTGCTGTGCAGAATTGATGAGGTGTGACTAAAAACGACCTTGTTGTGAAGGTACTTAATGAGCCACATTACAAATCTTTCATAAATTCTATTAAAAATATTCTCTACCAAGTGTAAAACTTAAGTTGAGCTTGTTACAAATACTAAAGAAAATGGTCCCCATGTGTATGAAAGACATACAATACTAACTCTTATGCAAAATTGCCTGAGGGACCAATGGAAAGAAATCTAAAGTTTTATGTGCTTCAAAGCTCAACTGCATGAGTGAAAGAGCACGTACTTTCCTCTAGTTCCTGTGCTAAAGCTGTACTAATGACTCAGCAGTTCAAATTCATAAGTGTCCAACATGCAGACTACCTGCTCTACAGCTTCAAGACCCCCCAAGATGTTCATTTTTCCACCACCTCACCCAGACCGTTTCTATCTCTGACCTTTGACATTTACTGGCAAAGACTTTTAGTCTCACATTCTGTTCCCCCCTATTCCTTTTCCGACAGAAAGCTAAAGTTTAATGACCTAATGAGGACAACAGAAAAGACCATTGTTGGCAAAACAAGAGAGAAAGATGAGCATTTTTTTTTTTATTTACCCAGAACCATTTTAACTGAGTAAACTTAATAAGAAGAGTTAGCTACTTCAAAATAATATTTCCTTAAATTGCTGTCTAAACATGTTAAATTGTTTAAGAACAATCTATAATTGCAATACATTCAAGCCAGGAATTCAGTGTGGCGTCAGCCTTTCAGCATACAGCATTCACACATAAATTTCTTCACAAATTGCATTCACTAGTTGCAGTACAATGTCTCCTGTGGAAACAAGCTATCTCCCACTAATGATCTACTTACTCAATTAGTTTCTCTGAGCTTTCTTGCCTGATCTTACTGTAGATTTAAAACTTAAATTAAAGAAAGCCTCAAATTGAAATTACATGAAAATATTCTACAATCTTCACAAATCAAACTCTTTAAGAAAATGAGCAAGCACACCTCAAATGTAGACAGTATTTTAAATTCTATAGAGCCGTTTTAAGTCACTCTTTAGATACCAACTGTTCATTAAAGCTACACAGACAGACAGTCTCTAAGGAACATCTTTGAGAGTTGGCCTGCGAACATAATTAAAGCTTTAATCTCTGTTCTTGGCTAAACAGTTTTGATGTAGTCCCGTGGCTTTGTGCAGGAGAACCCTGTGACCTGTGTATCTCGTCAGATAGTTGTTGATAATGGTTATTCCCAGCTGGCTTCTACTGAACACTTTGTGAAAAAAAGATTTTAACAATTCTTTGCATTCAGAGGTCAAAAATCTTGATGGACTGTAAATACTAAGTGTGATATACAGAGTCATGTGACCTGCTAATAATGATTTAATTCTTGGTGAACCATTGTTAATACAAAACACTCAACATAGCTACTATCAAATTAATAAGACGCTGTGACCTACAAGCACTGCATTTGCACTGCATTTTCTGCCACTTCTTAGTTGGTCTAACATCTCTAAAAAGCATTATTAAGCAAATAAGAAATGAAGCACACTGCCCTACACATCCTTCAAGCATAGTCTAAGCTGTACAGTACATATGTGTCCATGTGAGACATTAAAGCAGGTTGGATAATCCCAGTTGTGTTCCCATATGACTGTGTGACCCTGTCGGACCTGACCTCATGTCTCAATGGACAGAACAGCTGATGTAAGAGTAACTTATAAGAACACACATACAGTACATGCAGACACACATCAGGACATGCTCTAATTGATAAGCAGGGCATGATTAACCCTCTGGGCGCCTGGGCACTTACTGACTTTTTAGGATACACTTACGATAAGTCCCCCTATTTAGCATTCATAAGCATTTTATAAATATTGTGCATGTGTGATACAAAACCGACATTGTAAGTGATTGGTAAGGGCTATCTTCACAGTTCAGGGAGGTAAGGGGATATGGATGTTTCAAATGCAGTTTGAATGGTAAAAATCCCAGTCTGGGGCCCTAGAGCAATTGCTTTGGCTGGTTGGTTCTTACCATCTGTATTTTGAAAAATATTACAAATATTTTAAAGCTATATGGTACTAACAGTATCTAGCAGACAATTCATCCTCCTAATGCTGTGTGAATGGTGTCAGTTTGTCCTCCCAAATCTATGGGTTCCAATAACATGAGGGATTCCTAATTTGTAACAAAACAACCAAGATGATTGATTGGTGAAATACACATACACATACATATATGTTGGTAACCAGGGCCCCTTAGACTGTAAATAACCACTGTAGAGATACTGTGGGAATACACGTAGCAGAAAGTGTCTCAAATGAACAGATGACCCACTGATGACCTCAGAGGTCAAAAGTCACAGGCCTGCCTGTTGACGGGTGATGGACATGTCCTAACAGCCAGTCATAGCTTGTGTCAGCTGGTGCTAATGAAAAGATGACACCAAACCACAAAAAAGCAATTCATTATGAACACTACTGAACAAAAACCTTGTTGCACAAAGACACACAAAGTAACATCACAAACTGAAACAGGGCTCTAGAGCTAAGCATTGTTTTCAGTATAGATTTTGATAATACACTGAGGGGAACAATGCATAACATCTTGTGTAAAACATAAGTTATGTTTTACACAAGATGTTATGCATTGTTCCCCTCCCCCCTCTCTAAACCTTTTCTGGGCAGAAAAGATGTTAAATTGTCAAAAACAGTCTGAGTGTGTTTCTTTTGTTTTTTCCTGTAAGTTCATACACATCTAGAAATCCACATTCCCCGCTGACTTAATGTAGATATTGAAATGGGAATTTAAGAATCTTTGAATCAGGTGAGTGGTCTTAACAGGCGCTAAACTGTGGCTATTTTAAGAGGTCAGCCAGCCAGCATAATGTGTCATTTGTTTCCTCATCAGAGGTCTTAGAGGAGAAGGAGGAGGGGGGAGCGAGAGAGAGAGAGAGAGAGAGAGAGAGAGAGAGAGAGAGAGAGAGATTTCATTTCCTAATGAAATACATAACTAACTCCAAAAAGTACTGTCTTCTGTCTGTAAAACACATTATACTCACATTTCTACTTCAAACAGGAAAAAAACTGAGTAGCCTAACTCACAGACTTGACTGTAAACTTTGGGTTTTATTTTATTCAACAAACAGTCTTTGTTTGTAGTAAATACGGGATTGGCCTTCAACAAAAAGATAAGATTAAAACAAACCATCCAGTTGCTTTCATGTCAAGGACTTCAAACTGACTGAAGAATTGTTTTAGTCCCTGAAAGCTGGAAGGATTCGGGAGAGAAAAGCTTTGACCTAAATAACAAATTTTAATACTTCTACACATTGTTTGACTGTAATGGGGGGGGGGGGGGGGGGGAACAAGAGCTAGATTTAGATTTGTATGTGGTGCCTGTGTGTCTTTCTGTATTTTTGATTAAAAAAAGAACAAAAAAAATTGGGCCTAGATTTCGTTTTAATCTTTCCAGGATTCCAGGTGCATCAGATCAGAAATACCTATGGCAAGACCATTTCTAATAGGCCTACTGTACATTTAGATATTATTAGGGCGAGTAACAATTCAGAGTGAAATATTGCACTTTTTACTTTACTCCATTTCCATGACAGCTATAGTTACTTTGTAGATTAAGATTGTACATATATGTTTTTGTACGAGTAATAATAATCCAAAGGATATCTTATATAATTATATAGCATTGGCAGGCGAGATTCAGGTAGCCTACTTTTATTTATTTTTTATTTTAATTTAGCTGACAATGCTTCTACTCATAAGCTTTTTATTTAAGGAGACTTTACAATGTTGTATTGCTACTTACTCAAGTAAAGTATCTATTATACTTCTTCCACTACTGAATAATAGGTCAGAGTATATTATTCAAACAAAAAACGGATTTATCTATTTTAAATACAATTTGACTCCCTGGTCAGTCAGCGCTTCCAAATATCCGTTCCTGTGTTTTTCCAGTCATTCAGAATATGAGAAAGTTACTTTATTCTGCATGAATGCGTAACTCAATGCTTGCATTGGCCAGAGATGAGACGTATGACCCCTTCCTCCTTCTACCATGGCAACTTGAAGGAACCGGAGCAGCGGGGAGACTGTGGGAGGAGCGACGGGTTGAGATCCAGGTGGTCGAGCCTGCGTAAAAACGCACCAAACACAAGTCAAAACCGAAATAGTGAGTGTCATAGAAAGAAAGCTCGATGCTCGTACTCCTGGCACTTCAATTAATGAATAACCTGTGTTCCGAGAACGCCTCCTGGATCTACTGCTGCAGAAATAACCAAAAGAGCGGAACGCGCTGCGGTGGTGCGTTGCTGCCATCTCCACAGAAAACAGACAAAACAGGACCAAACGGTTCGTTGTGAACTCCAGATTTGTGACCGAAGAAGACAACTTTTATTTAAACAATCAAGACGGCTTGTTTCAGCGACAAGTGGAGATATGTTCAAGAAAAGCAAGAGTAAAGTCCTGGTGGATTATGCGTCAGAGGAAGACGACATGTCCTGGCACTATCATCACTCCTACAAGGTAAAGAGACGGATGGCAAGGAAACAATTCACTACTAACAATGACCGTCACTTATGTTGGGTTTCTTTCCTACAAGAACAGGGTTAAAACATGGGAAAAGGATCATGTGTTACTCTACTAGAACGTATTATTCCACTTGTTCAGGCCATCGTTTCACTTGTTTAAGTTTCTTTTAACAAGTGCCAACATGAGGCTCAAGGGCTAAACATCAAAGCTGGGCCAAAACCCATTGTTAACCACAGTTTTCACCAGCTTTCTGTTTGAAACAGCTTATTATCAGATCATTCTTTTTTTCAAAGATATTTTTATTGAAGCCTTTTTTATATGTATAATTTCACAAACAAGGCAAACAAAGGAACAGACATACAAATCAGAACCCCTCATTATCAGATCATTGTGATGGATTTTTTTTGGACAAGTGCTCAAACTCAGCTGAGAAGGAAAGTGACAGAAAATGCTGAAAGGTAAAAAAGAAAGAGTTAGCTCATTGTCTCCCCAGAGAGAACCAAAACCAGTCCTAACATATTTTACATGGAGTCAGCAAAACTATATCTATTTAAATTGAAAACTGTTTTATTGAATATTACAGGAATATAATTGTGATACAATTGAAGAATTAAAGAAATCCGGAGACAACATAAATCCATCTATACCTATATAGCTTAAAGATCAGTTTGGCTTTACACACAGAACGTGATACACACACACACACACACACACACACACACACACACACACACACACACACACACACACACAAACAAACACACTCCTTCACACAAATCTACGTTTCTCAGGTGAGCAGCGGTATGTGAGGTCTAAGAGCCTCTGTATCAGCACTTGCTTGCAGCTGGGCTCTGTCAAGGTGCTGGACATCATAGGGGACAAGCCATGATAAGCCAATGACAGGAGAGACAGCACAGTACTTTGCAAGCCGTTTAGCCCCCTTTTTAGGCATCCCAAGTTGTTAAAGCCCCCTTACGACCAGCATGTGAGTGTGTCCTAGGCTGCCAAATGGGAAAACAAGTAGCGTGCTCCTATCCAGCTGTGAGATGGTATTTAGGATTAGTTGGCATTAAATGGCCTTGGTC
Organism: Zingel zingel; assembly: GCA_023566125.1. Lineage (NCBI taxonomy): Eukaryota > Metazoa > Chordata > Actinopteri > Perciformes > Percidae > Zingel > Zingel zingel. The sequence goes on from CM042332.1 coordinate 18,884,041, forward strand.
AGAATCTAAGCAGCAGACTAGAACAAACACTTTTTTGGACTTTTTATTGACCACTGCGACATCTGGTGTATTACCAGAAAGATGTGGAAAAGTACCTGGGTTACTATTGCAGAGATGCAACATGAAAGTTTTTTTTTTGAAAGATAATTTTTTGGGCTTTTCCGCCTTTATTTTGATAGGACAGCTAGGTGAGAAAGGGGAGAGAGAGGGGGACGACATGCAGGAAATTGTCATAGGTCGGATTTGAACCCTGTACATTCTCACTGAGGGTGGAAAATTGTTTGATGTGTCCTTTACTATCTGTCATGATGTGCTATGTACATTTCTTTGTAAGCATAACAGCCATTCAAAATGTGTGACATTGTTTCAGTGATCTGTTTTGTGGTGCAACCCAACGTGGTGTTATGCCAACAATGAGGAACCTGAGTAGGAGGAAACTAGAAAGAAAGGTTGAGTCTGGTGGGAAGGACTTGTTGTCTAACTGTGAATGTGACATTGTCCTCATTGAGCGTAGTGTTCTTAAAAATTCATAACAAATCATAATTTTATGGAGAAAGCAAATCAATATATTTAAGCATTCAAAGGCTTACTAACATGACAATAGGGCATGTGTTACAATTCTTGGATCAGTAGATGATCAAAAAAGAGACAATGCAGAGCAGTCAAACAAAAAAGGGATAATTTTGAACACAGAGAAGAAAATTATTTTAAAAGTTCATTTTTAAACGTGAACTTGTGATAAACCTTGTTTTAACCAGTGCGTGTGTTCAGTGTATTGCCATACAGCAGTCACTGAATGTATAAATGTGTCATGTAGTAAGCAATTAGAAAGAGCATTTTCCCAGCATTTTCCATCTGTTGTTGTGATAATGTGGAGATCTTCGACCCTTGGCTGGGTTTTATTGGCCATTCTTGACTTCCAGCCTGGGAACCAACGCATGTGGCCCTTACCTCCAAAGAGTTGCTTTGAGTTCAGTTTGTGACTCTGTCTCCAGTGGTGAACTACTTTAGATGATGAGAGCTGATCTGAGATCAGAACGGTAACTTATCCTCAGAATTCCTGGGAAAGTCATCAGGGAGGTCTCCGGGAGTCGGCATGGTGATTAAGTACATGAAGCGGTCAGGGGTCGGATCATAAAATGTTGTAAACACAGTGAAAAGGCAGATCCAACCTAACAGTGATACAGGATGAAGCAAGGATAAAGAGTTATGATAACACAGTCTGGATATGCAGGCTTTTCCTTCCCCTGACTGTCTGATCTGAGTGAAGCAGAGAGGGCAAAAGATAGATTATCTGGAGCATCTCTGCATCACGATCGTATTGCATGAATCTTTTACCGTCTTTTTGAATTCTTTTAAAGTCAACAAAGATATTCAGACTGTCAGACTTTTTAAAGTGTGAATTGAGACAGATTCAGACATACCTATGAAATAATGAAATTAAGCCTATATATGTACAAAGTAGTATTTTCTGTACTTATAGTCATTACAAGATGCAGTAAGTCTTTTTCTTTTGCACTTATTTATTGTTATCTCTGTAATGGCAGAACGGATGATCTTCATGTCGCACCAACCATCAGTGTCACCCATACTGACAGACACAGACAGAAACAAGCAGGCAGACAGATAGAGACAGACAAGTATACTGTAATAAAGGGATAATAGATCCATAGACGCATAGAGGAAAAGAAGGGGAAATTAATATCTGTCCTCCCTTCACAGTGCTCTAGGGCGACTACAGTGCAGGCCCTGTGCCACAGCTTGCTTTCTCTCACTCAATTGAAGTTCAACAGGCTGCAAGGCAGCTGGGAGCTTGCAGGAGGTGTGTGTGCCTGTTTGTCTATGGCTTACAGTGGTAACACACTTAATACTTCAATAACACCACTCTAATACCACCGTTGGGGCCCTCGTTGTGAAGTGGGATCATGAGAGTACAGATCAGGTCTGAGCAAAAACTTCAGACGGCCTCACATGTAAATCATTAGGTGTATGGGAAAAGAAAGGTAAAGCTGTGTGGATCATCTATTGAAGGAAGGGGTTAGGGTTAAAATTGTGGAAATCAAACGTTTGTGAGTTTTGTCTTTCATGTTCAAACCAAATCATCATGATGTAAAAAAAAGGGGGTTGTCTGAAGCCTTTTTTAATTTAAAACAATATTTTGACTTTCAAAATATGATTATTATTCTTACAGCGATTTAGACCAGAAGATTGATCCTCTGCTCTCATATCTGTACGCTAAACATGAATTTGCAGCCAGTTTAGCACAAAGACCGGAAACGGGGAAACAGCTAGCCTGGCTCTGTTCTCATAGCTAACCATCTCCTGGTTGTGTAGCTTCATATTTAGCGTTCAGATATGAGAGTGGTGTCAATGTTTTCATCTAACTCTCGTCAATGTTGAAATATTCATTTAAATATATTTGGTCAAATGTTTGGTGCAACATACTGCAGGCAAAAATACTTTTTTGACACCTTAGGCTTGGGAAATGTGGAGTAGGCCTACTGTTGGTGGTGCAATGGCTTTTGGAAAGTATTGTTGACACTTTTAAAATTCACTGTGTGTCTTAAGTGCCTAGTAATCTGGCTTTTTTAAAGACAACACTGCAGTAACATTTACACACTTGCACACAGACACAGTCAAAGAGGGAGAAAGAGGCAGACAGAAAAAAATGCCCCCCTGAGGTGCAAAAGCAGAACTCTTGTTTTCTTTTTTCAGGAGTGTTTTTTTCTCCCCAAACAGTACTCTCTTTCCCCTCCCCTTACTCTTTCCCTCTGTTCCAAGTTGTTAATGCTTTTACGCTCTAACAACAGTCAGCAATCAGGTTGTGTGTGAGAGAGTGTGTCTTTGATCAGCTCAGGTGGCGGAGACCGAGCAGACTTTGCTCAGACATGTCCAACCACTGTTTCTCCTCTCGCTCTCTGGCTCATGGAGTTGTTAGATGTTAAAGGTTCTTCCAGCTTTGATCATTATATATGAATTCTGGCTCCACAGTAGTAATCTCAGGCTCAGACGCACGTCTGATGACTTCTTGCTGCCCTCTTCTTTTGATTTAATGTTTTTAAGATGTTTGGAGCAAGTCCAAGTCATGTCATACAGGCAAAGGCACATGTCATTGACAAAAGTAAATTTCATTCAAAATGGATATCTAAGGTTAAACACATTCTTGATGAATTTGTGTTATCATATTTATGATTTATGATTACTTTTAATTATGGACATATACTGTACATCCAGAAAACATTAAATATAAGGATACTCTATAGAAGTGGCATGATGAGGGTTATAACTTGTTTAATTTCATGTGAAAATATCTTTTTTTGACTGAGCCCTGTGCACAGAATGAATCTGTCTGTATTTAGGAGTAGTAATCATAATCTGCCAAGTTAACAAAAATGACTTTTTGGTGACTATGTGCCAAGACTGCTTTCCAGTAAAGTCTTTAGGGAGTCAAGTCCCCATATTTCAATTAGGTTCAACTTTAATGTCATACTTGCATGCAACAAAAGGCACATATGCTGGTGTGACTTTCTAAAAAAAGAAGAAAAACTAAAGAAAAGAAGGCAGTTGTAATAAAAAGTATATATAAATAGTGCAAGTTTTAATTTGCAAAATTATTTCAAGAGGCAGGATATATACTGTTGTTTTATACTGTAAACATACTGTCTCTCTCACAGCAGTTACATTTTTGACTTCAGTCCAACTGACGAAGTTTCAGGCCTACAGCTCTGTCTTATCAAAACAAAGTACCGTCACATAAAATAATAAAAACAATGAAACTATGACACAGACATTATATAAAGGATACATGAAAAACGGGGGGAAGAAAGCCTGTAGACTGAAGCACAATGGAGTTGAAATAGCTCCACTTATAGAGGATACCCAAATAGTGTAATGTACTGTTGAGGCAATAGGTCATGCATTTATTTTCTTTCTCTTTTGTTTAAATCTTACCTGAGTTCAGTTGCTACCCCTCATCCTCCCCGGTCCATCTCGCCCTCCAAACACAGTGTTCTGTTTATGTTACACCTCTGAAAAAAGTTGCCCTCTGTTTTGGAGGAAAGCCTGCACACACACACACACACACACACACACACACACACACACACACACACACACACACACACACACACACACACACACACACACCCACACACACACACACACACACACACACACATACACACACACACACGTCTCTGCCGCAGTGTGTGGATGGTGTTTGTGTTTGGGGGTTGCTATCCATGTTAACTCACTGCTGGGGTATGTGTGTGTATTTGTGTGTCACAGGACAAAGACATAGAAGGAGAGGAAGAGGAAGAGGAGGAGGAAGCTGTCACTGCAGTATCCAAGGTAAACAGCACACCGTCACAGCTAATTCCGACCTAACACAGACACATATTTGCTTGCAATGTTTTTTTTTACTAATTTACACAGTTATCCCCTAAGATATTCGTCCAACTCTTATCTTCTCACACATTGACCGAACACACATGCACAAGCCCACAATATTGCACTTTTGACATCACAAGAATCAGTCATATGTCACCCAAAACATCAGATTGTTTGATAACTCATCATCCCCAATATACTCACATGCACAGGCAGTTTTTTCTTGTCAGATGGCCACAAAGTGTTTCACGGTGCAGCTGAGGTAAAGCATGAGGGTCAGAGGACTGCTGTGTTTATCTGTAAACACCACGACTGTCTGTTAGCTGTTCGTTTGTTATGACGGATGCTTGTGTACGTGTACTGTTATCCTGATCCTAAAACCCACAGTTTGGAACTGTGAAATGAGGTCTCTGTAGTTTAGGGTCAAGATTTAAAGGATCATTGTGGTTTATTACATCTTGGGTCTTATATTTTTTTTACCATCATTTTCTTATCAGTAATAATAACATTGTATTCACCATGTTAATTGCTGAGATCTGCGCGCTGCAACAATGTTCAAAATATGATCATACAAGTTTTAAACAACCTTTCGTCAAACTTATTTGGAAGAAAAAACGAACATTGCACGTGCAATGAAGGATGATTACAGAAAATGAAGGTTCAGTGACTCTCAGTATAACTTAAAAATAAAGTGGTTTACAAAAAATATGCGTACAAAGTATTTATGCTCAGTAACTGGCAGGTGTCACGTAGCAAACGGAACCAACTGACAAAGCTAATGTAAGCATGCTAGTATATTACCCTTTTAAAATTATGTAAAATATTTTTTAAATTACATTTCACAATGTATCTCAAATGATTAAAAGATATGCCAATAACGTTTGACTGAATGACCAAGTAACATTGGTTAGCTAAACTGCATGGCTAACTCTGAATCGCACTTGATGTGCACATATGTACAGTACATAAGTAAGAGTTACAAAGGTTGAGTACAGTTAAGTAAAAGACCTGCATATCCACACAGTTAAATTTAATACATCATTTGACCGCCAAAACTGTTATTTTTGGCATTTTTGTTATACAGTAGTTGTGATGCTGTAGTGACTTTCCCTTGCTCTTGAGTGGACAGCACTAAACTTGTTTGCTGGCAAACAAGTTAAACATTATAAAGAAATGTCATATTAGGCTAAAGATCATAGTGAGTCTGGTGGAGAAAATATCTTTGTCATCATTGGTTTGTAAGATGCAGGTTTGACAATTGGCCTTTTTGTGTGCGCAGGCAACTTTATCTGCAGCTGTGCCCACCCTAAACAATTAGGGTTAGGGGTGTGTGTGTGTGTGTGTGTGTGTGTGTGTGTCTGTCTGTGTGAGAGAGAAAGATTATGTACTTTGTTATGTGATTATGTGCTTTTCCATGAGTGAAATGTCACATCTCCTGATCTGTACTAACGACAAGTCTTTACTCAAAGGTGTGGTCGTGTCTGAACTCTTCTGAACCATGTAAAGTGTTGGCTGCCTTCCTACTGCATGTATTGCTACTGTAGGTGACTTAGTTCACAGGACATATTTTAAGACCTGTCCTGTTTGTGAGGATAGGGCTGGCTGGGCTGGAGAAGGGAAGGAAACGCAGCATTCTTTCGAGGAGCTGGGCCTTTTGGACGGGAACAATCACTGTGGAAGAAAAACAAGGCTGAAAATAGCCACAGACTGCTCTGACACCGTGGAAGGCTACAATTCTTCCACCATCAGCTGCTTTATGCTCATATTAGGACACACAAAGTAGATCTGGAGTCCTGGAAGTGGTTACCTTTCACTGTAATTCCATGCTCATTTTACAGTACTGTATAGCCAATTTTCCAACATAAAAGTCATCAAACTTTACCAAAAAACATGTTTCTTAATCAGATGTCCTAAAGGACTTATTTTAAAAATGACCTATTGGCTGGCAAACCAGATTAAACAAACAAGATAGTGAGGTGAGGTCAGAGTTGCTGGTAGGTGGATTTTGTTACCTTCCGATAGAGCTAGGCTAGCTGTTTCCCCCGCTGACTGTAGCGTTATAGTGAATGGATGGATATGAGAGTGATGTCAATCTTTTATCTAACTCTTGCAAGAACGCAAATAAGTGTTACTATTTCTTCAAGTCATTTATCACGCAGAAATACCAAACATTTGCTGATCAAAGCTTCTTGAAAGTGACAATTTGCTGGTCTACAGTTGGACAAAATAATTAATAAATAAAAAATGACATGTTCATTTTTTGCCATTTTAGGCCTTTATTTCCACAGGGCAGATGAAGACATGAAAGGGGAGAAAGAGGGGGAATGACATGCAGCAAAGGGCCGCAGATCGGAGTCGACCAGCGGCCACTGTGTCAAGGAGTAAACCTCCATATATGTGCGCCTGCTCTACCAACCGAGCCAACCTTGCCACATGACATGTTAATTGATGATGGAAATAATTGTTAGATGTAGCCCTAATGCATACCCTATAGAAGAGAGACACAGGAAAAAAATGCAAGCAAATAAGGTTGTGGATGGATCATTAAAAGTACATGCAGCCACTATACCTGAAGCTGAGGCTTCCACATAACCTCCAAAAGCAATGATCTGATTGCTGTCTCTAAAAAACTGTATTGTGTCTGATAACCACAATTAGCAATATTTCCAAATTCAAATGCCTTTCTAGTCTCCCAGCTTTCCACTCTAGGGTATGAATGGAGGAATTCGGTCCAATAAGAGCTCTATTGTTCTTCCAGGCATGGAGCTGTAGGTAAAGCTCCCCCACACAGTGAGCCTCAGTGAGCTGCTTGGTTTACCTACCTTTTGGCCGGAGAGATTACTGGGCACTGAGCTGCTTTGGATCTAGAGGCCTGGAGGTCAATGCTGAAGAGAATGGTGAATAGGCAGGCCTCTGTATGTGCATACAGAGCTGCAATATAGCTAGTTCACGCACGCACATACACACACACACACACACACACACACACACACACACACACACACACACACACACACACACACACTGATACACTCAATCTGTGTTGGCATCTCTGGTTTTCTGTTACTGCAAAGCTCGAACTACAGCAAATTTGATCCACGGTTTACACTTGACGGCACACAGGAAACAAGAAGCAGAGCGAGGAAAGAGAAAGAGTAGAGACAGGTTGTTGAAATAGCTGAGATGAACGTTTTGTAAGTATTTTTTGATGGTAATAAACTCCAAGAAACTGGCACCGTTCTTGCTCTGAGGCATGTTCATGATGATGAGAGGTGAGACGAGAAGGATTTGATTCGTTTATCAGCAACATTGCCTGTCTCCCTATGAGATACCACAGTGAGCAAAGTCTTCAAATCCATCAAATGTCACATAGTTTTGAATATGATAAGAGATTATGAGTAATCTGTGTGTGTGTGTGTGTGTGTGTGTGTGTGTGTGTGTGTGTGTGTGTGTGTGTGTGTGTTAAATTAACAAAAAACAAATGTAGGTAGAACAAACAGTTCTCTATAAGTTCATGTTATCTGAATTGTGACATTGTGAAGCTTGATCTCAGACTTGATGACAGATCTTATTGTACGTGTTCCTGTTTGGTTTAAGAGATGACTGCTTTTTTGTCCAGCTAGTTGTTTGCTTGTTGTAGCTGTTCTCACATCCTCAGGAGAGAAGTGTTATGTCTGTGTTTTCCATACATGCAGTGCTTTGAATTGAGCACCTCATCGATAGAAAAAAAATAGAAACAAAAGAAGCCGTTTAAGTAGGTCGCCAAGGTTAGATGCATTCATCAAATGGTGTCGTGAGTTCTGAGAATGTTTTGTCAACAGTAAAGCAAAGGCAGGCACGGATATGAGAAGGAGTCAACGTTATGGCCTTGACAGTTGACATTGGAAATTCTTCCCAGGCACGGCGAGAAACTGAGCCAAAGGTTTGTTCCATAATCGCAGAGGATGGTGGTATCTGTGCTCGGTAGGGAGGAATTCTGATGTGACGGGGGAGACCGGGGGAGTCTCAGAGGGAGTGGAGGGTCTTCCACTGGAATGTGCTGTGCATTACTGCCAAGTAAATGCCACTCAGATGCTCTCTCTCTCTCTCTCTGTATTTATCTATATATAAAACAGAATATGTAAATATAAGGTTTTTGTCTGACAGAAATAAGAAAGTTGCCTGGTATTTTTTAGGTATAGCATAATCAAAGAAAAATGTTTTCTTTCTACCTGCGTGATAGTGATTACTATTGTTAACTTGAAAGGAGTGGCTATGGATGATAGACACGTAGGTGATTAAGGTTTGATGGCGAGCACATTTCATTAGTTCAGAGCCAATAACAGAATTTCAAAACGTGCACATTCATCAATCTGAGCATACAGCTGCTTTTCTAAATTCCTGTGAAGTTGACTTCACCCTGTTCGGAAAGCATAAATTACATTTACAAATATGCATCAGAGATAACAAGCTAACATGCAACAGATGCAAGTTATCATTTGAGCTCTGCAATTCAAAGTCAAATGCTCTCTTGTGTGCCGGTTTCTGTCAGGAGGCCAAGGTGAAGAAGATCATGTCCAAGAAAGAGAAGAGGGAGAAGAAGATGTTCTCCTCTAAAGATGATGAGCACTTCTTGTTGACCGGAGTAAAACTGGCGGACCGCAGAGGGTGAGGTTACACACACAATAACTATTATTACACGTGTCACTCCTTCATCAAGTAGCATCATAGTTTAGTACACCTTCTCAACTTGAAACAACATTAAATACCTACAAGTTAACGTTGCAATAAAAGATTCCTCATAATAAGTACTTTTAAAAATATTTAAAGGAATAAGTTGATATTTTGGAAATCATTTATAATTTATTGTTTGTTATTACAATTTCCTCAATTACCTTATACCAAACTAATAAACAATGCAACATTTCCATTTATCCAAAATATCAACTATAAGGGGAACCGTATACATACATTAATTTCCTGGGTCTAACCCGTGGATGAAGGGGAAAAAGGTGTCAATTAAACCCTCATTGTAAAAGACTACAACTTTTTTTTTAAATTGCAAAACTGACACAAGTCTTGAGGAAAAGTTTGCTAAAATATGAAACAAGAGACATCTGGTTCACACTTCTTTTTTTTTTAAATGTCCTACTGCATGTGCCAAAAAACATTGTGATATTGACTGACAGGTGGATTTGAAGCCACAAAAAGAGCCTCTGTATATCAAGTGGTCCACTTTTCAATCAAGACCGCATTACCAAGACCAGCATATGAAATGAATGTCAGACCTGCTGGTATATATTAAGGGTCCATTACTGGTCAAGTGTGTGTAGTAAAAAATATTTACAAACTTGATTAGAAATAATGGAGTCACGTCCAACCACTTGTATTTGTTTGAATGTAAGACAGAGCTTCATTCGCCAGCAGTTATTAACTTTCAGACCCCTTGAGGAAGTGGAACATGTTTGTTCAACATGAGGAAAACCTAAATCAATCACCCCTCCGTGACAAACAACCGGGAATTCTTATATAATGGCTTTCTGTACGGGGAAAGTTCCACTCCCCAGTGTAAAGCCTTCTCGTACCTCACCCAGTCAGTTCTATTTATAGTTAAGATGTGAGTGGTCGACTGGTTATTTTATTTTGCCACTTTTATATTTATGCTTCTCTCCCTCTCTCTGTTTTTCTGTAAAGGTCTCACAAGAAAATCAAGGATGACGAGAAGGAGAAGGAAAAGGAAAAGGAAAAGAAGGACAAGCCAGACAAGGGCCACTGTTTCTGGGAGAGCGTTACCATGACGATGAGGCAAATCTCCCCCACCAAAAAACTGGAGAAGATGGAGGGCTGGGAGCCACCTCACCTGGAGAACTTAACTGAGACTGTGACCGACGAAGCCCCAGAGGACAAGAGCCAGAAAGGGGGCTCGCCAGTGTCCTTCCCCAACTCTCTAGGCCTCCCATTGGAACTGGCCTCCTGGGCGGGCCAGGGTCTTGAGGAGGACTCCTCCCACTATGCTAATCTGTCGGACTCCAAGGATTCAACAGCTGCCGTCAGGTGGACAGCCCGCGCCAAAGTCAAGCTGGCTGGCATCAGCAGGATGAGCAGAGGGATTGTGTCAGAAAGTGCTTGGGAGGGGTTTAAATAGGAGCCATTTGACCTTCTATGCCCCTCCCTCCTCACCAATGTACCATCAGTAAAGAGGATGAAGATCTGAACCAAATAAATGCTCGTCTCAGTTATCTAGTTCTGGACGAAAACGGTGTTAATGTCAACTGGTATTGAGATGCTGTTGTAATGCCCTGAACATAACACATGACGTTTGTCCCTATTGTTTTAGCTTTGAAGACTTTAAAGACAATATATGTCAGTTTTATGAATGGGCTTTTTTTTGCTACTTTTAAATCACTGGCATAAACTGTAAATTACAACAAATAAAAGCCTTAAACTACTGTACAGTTTTAACTGTGATACCCACAGGCCTGCCATTTAGACATTTTATATTGCCAAAAATGAGTAGAGTGATTTTCATATAATTATTGTGGCTGTCAGTGGTAGAGAATCAATATGAATATGCAAACCTGCTACTGAAGACTTGGTTTTCAGTTCCTTTCTGTCTATGCAGTTACAGCATCTATAATGTATTCATCAAAAATGGGCTTAAAATCTGTGCAATCATGAAACAGTTTATGAAACACGTTTGATCTGGAATATCAGTGTGTTTGTATGCGTGTGTGTGAACAAGAGGTAGAGGAGAGGATATGAGTTTGTTGATAGACAGGCATGCATATTTGTACAAAAGAATGAGATTTGAAGTTCTGTTGTTGTGTTAGGAATACGTGGGGGGGAATAAATCTAAGCAACCCCTACCGTGTCATAGATTGATACGTTTAAATCCGATGCTGAATATTTTTTTAATTTGTAAGGACAAGATGACAATGACAAGTCAAACTTTGTGTACAATGTTTCTAGAGAAAAGCAGTGAATCCATGCACCTGTAAAGTGCCTTGTATCAATAGAATGGCATCATGTGTTTGCTGTACATTTGAACTAGACCAAAAACTGAGCAAAAAACTGCTGAGCTCATCACAATGTCTACGCATGTGGGTCAACCCAGCATGAATTTGTCCTGCATCAGCCATTAAAGTGCTCATATTACGCTTTTCCCCTTTCCTTTATTGTGTTATATATCTTTTTTGTGCATGTTATAGGTTTAAAAAGTGAAAAAGCCCAAAGTCCACCCCAAAGGGACTTACCATCTCCAACAGAAAACACTGTTCACAAACTGCTCTGTTGTAGTCCAGCCTTTACTTCCATGACAAACGTTGGTCACTTTGTAACACAAGTTGTAATGCTTGACTAGCTGCTAGCGTGGCACGCCCTCATACTCTGCTTCTTACAGTAATGGCTAGTTGTCCATACCTAGCTACTGCGCATGTGCGACTCCCCACAAATATTGGTACAGAAGTGAGATGCCTCACTCTGTAGCTAAAACAGAGAGCTCAACACACAGGCTGAAAAGAGGAGCTGCAGCAATGTACAACAAAGCAGTACAACAAAAAATTAAAACCATGTTAACCTATTCTGGTACAACCTTTAAATATAATTATTAACCTGAAAATGAGCATAATATGAGCACTTTAAGACAGCAATTGGTTTCCATTCACTGGCTGCTGTTAGCTTAACCAGCAGGAGCAACAGAAGTGTTTTTGCACTGCGTCTGTTTGTTAATTCAATTTGCATATCTGTATATTGTATTGGACTGAGACAATGATTTTTCTTTTAGGTGAATGAGAAATGTCATGCCACTGATGTTTGCTTCTCTTCTTTTTCTCAGTTTTTATCTGTTTACTGAATTTGTTTGATACTGAAGTCTGCTTCATTGCAGTCAGAAGTGAACACAGATACAGGTCCACTTCCAGGGATGCCTGTATCCTGTATTTATTCACTAAACAGCTTGGTCACATTTTCTCAAGCAGAATAAAGATTTAGTCTGACTGTCTGGCTCTACTTTATTCAACACATTGCAGTCTGGAGTAAATATACACCTTGATTTAGCAGACTTTGCTTTAACAGATGGTTTTCACCAGTACAGTGGTTAGTTTTTATCAGCGGGCATTTGAAACTGGTCCGACACTTACCAATATAATGCAAAGTTACTAAAGAAATGATTGTTATTGTAAAATAACACTTTGCCACAACTACCAAATCTTTACATTTGCACATGAATGTTATCTATTTCTTGTTTCTTCCCATTGAACAGCCTTTAGAAAGATTATTAAGTCTAGAGATTAAGAGGAAGAATAATAATCAGGAAACTTCTCTCCTACGACCAATGACAAACTATTTTTCCTTGCTGTTTAAGATTCAAAGACATTTATATCCAAATCCAAGAAGCGGAAACTACAATTAGGTCAAGTCTAAAAAAAGATCTTAATACAGTTAACAAAAGTCCCTGCGCCTCACAGTATAAAATGAATAACAGAAACAGGTTTTTAGAAATATTTACTTATTTATAACTAGTTCCTGTCCTATATATTTCACAATAGTACCATCAAGAGTCTCGGGATAGCAAATGAATATTACAAAAGTTGGAGGAAGGATACAAAACTCCCACCCCCCCCCATAAATAAGGTTTAACATTTCTTCCGTCTGTCACTTGACAGTTCTGACAAAGTCGATTGTAAAAACTTGTACGGCTAAAGAAATGATTATATTATAACACTTCCAATGTACACAGAGCACAGCAATAATTCACAAAGGACAACATACATTAAGTAAACATAGACTCAAACATGACATGCATTCAGTTATTGCAGAGAAATACCACCAGGACAAAACGGAGCAAAAGGCAGAATAGTTTAACCCCATTAAATAATCAAGTAACACATGAGGCTTCTTATCCTGCCACCCTGTAAATGTTGCCATTTAAAAAGTGTTACCATCTATCACCACCTACCTACATATACATATTATTATTGTATTTCCTTTGTTAGAAATAGCATTTTTTGTCAAAAAGACAAAACATTTATGCAGGAGGAAAAAGATAAATGTTCTTTATATTTCACCTATCACCAACATTCTTAAAATCTACAAACATCCACATTAAATCTTTTCTATGCCTTATGGAAACACTTGTGCGTAAGGAAATGAAGACATAAAAAAGTCATCTCTTTCAGTTGAAGCCCTTTGTATTTGAGTTTATGATATTGAGGTCTCGTAAGAGTAAACGGACGCTTCGCTTGAAGAACAACACAGAGGGTTTAGAATTTGAAGAGGTCAATAAAGTGCTGCGGAGAAATGGGCATGAGGCAGCTGTCTGGGTTGTTGGCTGAGCATGGATGGCCACAGTCCTGGAAGACAGATAAACAACCACATTGTCAGAAAGAACCAGAAAGACCAGGAAACCCAAGGAGCAGATATGCAGCAACCAGTAGTTACTAAGATCATGGAAGGTCTTCAACACAAACTTAGTGATGGATTTAGAAATGCCTGGTGCAACCGGACCCTGGACATTAGTATACACAGAGAAACATTTACGTTAAACTAAATGACAGTTTTCTTTCAGACACATGAACTCAACATTCAGAGGAATCTATGAACTTTAAGAATGCAGTTAAAGGCCATTAAATGTCAGTGAAAAAAGTGGCACTGTTTACTAAACACACCTCGAGCAAAACATGATGACATCAAGTGAAACTGAGAACAGTACGAGACAAAGCTTAACAAATGGAAACAGATAAGATATGAATCAGACCATCTGGGAAACATGAGACAAACTGGCAACTGACAGAAAAAAGAGAGGCACGATGGGACGGAAAGTACCTTGAATAACAAAGCGAGGTGGCGATCCTTAAAGAATCAGGGAGAAGGGGAACCAGGAGAAGAGCCAGGAAGGAAGGGCGACAAGCAAGGAGAGGGACGCAAAGAGGGCAGAAGTTAAAAAAAGTATAATGACCCAGTCAAGGAGGATGACAGGATTGCTGTATTCGCAAGGAGTATGGGAACAGATACTGTAGGAACAGTAGCATTTTGTAATCCAAGTACTGTTAGTCTGTGAAGATACACATCTTCCCCAGAAGTTATTAACGCAAACTTAATGTTACACATGGTTTAAGGTACGATCACATGTGTCATGAAGGGCAGACAAGTCATTTGTTTGCCTTCTGGTCGCTACATAAACATGTACAGTATGGGCTAAACAAGTTCACAGCATCCACTGTACTAAAAACAAGAATTACTATAACCATCAGTGATAATGTATACGTATATGTGTCACTCATAAGTTCCTGTTACATAAACAGAACGTGGACGGGTTTTTTACTATATAAAAATAGGATTCAATTTACTATTGAATATCTTTCTAACGGCATGCTAGAGACAGCTATCAGTGTGAGAGAGGCCGCGTGATTGGACCAAAGTGTCTCTGAGACTTTCCAAGCGATTCAGTGTGTACCAAAGAGTGTACCAAACGATAATGGTTGTTTTGTCTCTTTGTACAAGGAAACACAATGTGCTCTGGTACAAACTTGAAACTTGATTTGATAGACTCTCATGTCTGATCTATGTACAGTTTAAGAGATGTCAGGTCTGTGAGAAATATCTCTTTAAACACTGCAGGTTTCATTTACTCTACACACACTCTACTAAGCTACAGTCTACAACACTGAAAGGCCATAACCCTAACCCTAACGCTGAACCTATTGTTAATTTCTATTAATGTAATGAACAACTTGTAATTTACATGCAGTCTGATGAACAGTACTGACTAGTCATATGGTGTTTCCTACATGAAATGAATGTGGTTGCAGGTGTGTGTTATCTTGTTCTTTACCTTCCAAAAGAGGATGCTACAGTGTTTGCAGAAGTGCAAGGTGTCGCCGTACTGCTCCCTCATTGGATAATGTTTCTTCAGGGTGAAGTACATCAGCTTCCAGTCCACACTTTCACTCTTGGATAGGACCAACTTTCTACAGAACTGAGTGTGGATGGAAGGAAACACACACATTAAAAAAAAACATTTAAAACCCAGGGGACAAGAAAGTAATTATAACTGGAGCAAAGTGTAATTAGATATAACTGAGGACCATTTCTCATTAACACCAATCCTGAGCGGGTGTTTATATGATGTGTGCGAGATAGTGTGTGTGTGTGCGCTTGTTTTACTATATTCGTGGGTCCAAAAACCGGGGAATACAGTATACTTGTGGGGTCTGCACAGCCTTGTGGGGCCCAAAATGCTGGACCCCACAAGGTTATAGGGCTGTTTGAGGGTTAAGACTTGGTTTTAGGGTTAGGGTTAGACTGAGGTTATGGTTAGGGTGAGGGTAAGGGTTACGGTTAGGCATTTAGTTGTGATGGTTAAGGTTAGGGTAAGGGGCTAGGGAATGCATTATGTCAATGACGGGTCCCCACAAAGATAGTGAAACAAACATGTGTGTGTGTGTGTGTGTATGTGTGTGTGTGTGTGTGAGCGAGAGAGACAGAGAGAGGGTGAAATAGATCAATGTTAGTAAATAGTGGCAATTCTGCCCTCTAGTGATCAACTGGTGAACTACTTAGCAGCCATCTCTGGATGTTTTAGGCATATTCCTTTTAAAAAGCATTATTAAAATCACAGATTTAGCTGTATATACAGACCGTCCATGTCTAATTAAACTAAATATGTTGTCCTCTCACCTGTTTGTCTGAGAAGTGAAAGTGGCAGAGTTTCTTCCACAGTATCTTGTTCTCACTGAGGCTGTGCAAAGTAGGCGTGGCCTGCCCCAGGTTAATGATGTCATAGGCATCAGATAACTCGCAGAGGATCTTGTTTTGCATATGTAGCGGCAAGTCGTTGAATGACATGCCACTGCATATTTGCTGGGGAGACAATTAAGATTGACACATTAAAATTCAGAGCTGGGCTATAAAGAAAAACTTAAATATTCCTGCATCACAGGAGTGTTTTTTTCCACTGAGAATGATGTGTTACAAGTCATACACAGCTGAGCATTAAATGACCTGGTCCAACAGATTAGTTCTCAATTCTTCACATTCCATATTTCATGTTGCTCACCCATTAAATTCAGCTTAGTGGGATCAGCATGTAAAGTGAGCAGCGGTGAGGTCAGTAGATGCAAACCTACTGCAATAATCCCTTTTTAAAAGTCACATTTACATACAGGCAGCTTAAATTGACCTGGATGCGTGTTGAGGCCCAGAGCATGCTGAAAAACAAGTTTCGGGATAGAATACACACATGCAGACTCATGCATGTACACACACACAAACAAACACCAGTACACCTTCTACCTTGGGGATCTGCAGGTTGTTGAGCTGCTGCTTCCATTTGTGAATGGTCTCCAGTCGGCACAACCAGATGTTTACGTTGCCCACGAGGACACACCTGCCAACATGGATGGTCAGACTGTGCAATGTCGAGCTCAGGTCGTGCAGCAAATCCTTAACAAGGCGCGGGTTGTAGTGGTCATCGAGAACTAGTAGTGAAATTTTAAAAACAAACACAAGACAATATTTTAGGGTGAAAAAGAAAACATTAGCAGCCAAAATGTAACATAATGTAGGGTTAAAGAAAATGTCTGCCTGTACATTATCTCTGCCTCAGGTCTCCTTACCCTTTCGTACAATCTTCTCCAGTATATTGAAATAGTTTTTCTGTGCAGCTCCACTCAAAGAGGTCAGCTGAGACCTGGCTATTAGCTGGAAAAGCTATGGGAGAAAAAGAGAGTAAGACAGTTACAGGAAAAGAACAAGTCGGTATCAAAAGGATTCTTAGTCAACATGTGTGATCATTATTGCTCACTTTTGCAACATAGTTAAATCTTCTTAAGTCCTGAATGGCACTGGAAAAGTCTAGACGGTTGAGGGCTTCACCAAGCGTGCAGTATCCATGTCGCTGTGTGTTAACATGAAAATACACACACATTCATTTTTATTAAATCATTATTTATTTAAAATACAAATATGTTTCAATCAACAGACAACAAACCCTTCATGTGAAATTTTCTACTAACAGCTGCAGCACTCACTTCTTTCGTGCTCCCTTTCTGCACATAGATCCATTTATCCGTGAAAACAACTGGACAAGGAAAAAACAAACAAATACAGTTAGCAGAGTTCATTTATTAAAGTGTTTTGATGTAAATGTTATTATATTACATTATCCCTCAGGTTCCAGTACATGATTGGGACCAGCACTATTCCAAAAATAGTTATGGAGACCTGTGTCACTCTGTACCAGGTCATAACAAAATACTTCCTGAAGGTAATTTCTGGTTACCACTTACTGTAGACACAAAGATAATATGCTCTGTTAAGCAACATTGCCATAGTCTCATCTCACAATATTTATATTTTGACGATGTACTGCTCTTATAATTTTTTTTGTATGTATATACATTGTAATCATAATGTAAAAGTTAAAGTATTTGTGAATTCCTATGCACAGTACTGCAGAAATGTATTTTTTTTGTAATCATCTGTCAAATATAAGAATCAGTGTACTAAATGAAGTTTAACTCCTAGCCTTAACTGTTCTTTTATTCTATTGGTAGACACCATCAACAGAGGCAGAATGGCGGACAATAGCCCGGGACTTTGAACTGAAATTGCAGTTCCCACGTTGCCTTAACGAAAAACACATCCACATGCAACCTGCAGCAAAAAGAGACAAGCTCTACCATAATTACAAGGGTTGTTCTCTGTGGTAATGATGGCTGCTGTGGATGCAAACTATAAGGTCATCTACGCTAGTTTGCGTAACCAAGGTAGGGTCTCAGACGCTGAAGTGTTCGCTCACTCTGACCTGCGCAAAGTGATGGACCAGGGCCTGCTGGACTTGCCTACGCCTGAGCCTTTGCCCAACTCCGACATAATGATGCCATACATGTTTGTGGCCAATGATGCATATCCCGTAAGGGCTGACCTCATGTAGCCGTATCCATTCAGGCAGACGGCCCACAGCTAAGGGGTAATAAACTACTACTACTCTAGGGCACAGAGAGTGGCAGAAAATGCATTCGGCATTCTTGCAAACAGGTTGAGAGTTTTCAGGTCCACTATATGCTTAGAGCCAAAGAAGGTGGTTAAGATATCTATGGCCTCCCTATGCATCCATAACTTCCTCCGCAAGCGCAGGTCTGGGGCATATACACCACCAGCCTTTGAAGACTGGGAGAATGCTGATCACAACATAGCTGATGGAGGCTGAAGGAATCAAGGGATGGGGGCTTTGGAGCTATTGGAGCATAGAAGGGAGTGCAACCCAACTGCTATTGCATGATTGCTTTGTCTCACCAGAAGGTTGCTTCTCTTGGCAGGAGGAACACATATTGTGGGAATGTCACAGTAGTTATTAAAGGGGCACACTAGAAGACTTTCCCTTGGATTTTTAATATTTGCCTTAATTTACATAATCTTAAGAGTTTCTTGAGAGTCTTGTTTTCTTGCTAGATGTTTGTTTTTTTAATATATTTTTGTTTACATGTTGTACAGCATTTGCCTTTTAAGGTTTTTTGTTTAGAAAAGTGCTAAAAAAAAGAAGATTATTACTATTATTGTAAAAATCAGGGTTAAAGTCATGTAGTGTGACCTAGGCATAAATACAGCAGAATGGGCTACAGTGATGGAAGAGATATATTCAGATCCTTTACTTAAGAAAATGTATACAATACAATATATACTCCATTACAATTAAGTCCTGCATTAAGGGTAACAAATCTTAAGTAGAAGTATGCGAGTACTGTCAGCAAAATTACTGTACTTTCGTTTTCTTTTTTGATATAAACAAACGAAAGTTACAATTTAGTGTTTCTCACTAAATGCATTGTGTGTGTCCTTGGGATCTCAGAAGTATGGAATGCCAATTTCTATAACAATGCTTCATATTTTGAGACCATCATATAATTTATAAGTAAATCTTAACCTACAAAGCATCTATTAACTATAGCAGTCAAAAAAATGTTGTGTGGTATAGAGTACAATACGTCTGATATGCAGTGAAGTAGAAGTATAAACAGCAAATAATGGAAGACCTCAAATTGAGTACCCTATTTAGTTACATTTAACCGCTGATTAAACTGCACAACTAATCTTAGGTGATAACTTACCAAGTAAATAACAAGTCTTTAGTCCAATAAATCTAAATGCAAACAAAGCTTTCAATAGGTGATGGCCCCTTCACTCCAATTATGACTTGTGATTCCCTTTATTTCTTCTCTGCTTTTTTCTACTTTTTTCTTTTAAAAATGGTCTATAATTTTCGTACCACAAACTTTTTATGAAGTTAAAATAGTGATTATGTGTTGCTGAAACTCACACTGGGATTTGGTGCTATTGTTGTAGAGGTCCTTTTTCCTCTTTGTGGTGGCGAGCTCACACACATCTCCAACAAACAGATTCTCTTTGTTGTCACTGCAGAGCCTGTTTAGACAGAGTAGGCATGGGAGGAATGTGTTAATAGCATTGCATGAAAGTGTCACCAGTGCAACTGAAGTACAATGTAAAGAAGCCTGCAGCAAGTCAGTGAGTCTTTAATAATGTCCTGTATATCACTCTGTTGCAATGGCATGATAGATCCAGCACAGGAAGTGACACAGTTTTTTGGGGTTAACAGAGCCAGCACATATGCAGGAAAGTAAATCAGCTTGAAGCTGCTTCATTTTGCTAAGACAGGTGTAGCAGGAGTCAGAGTAGTCACGAGATGTGACATTATAACAATTCACAGTGTCTGTTATGATGTAGGAAACACAGCAGATGGCAGACATATATCACAGTCTGAGAGACAGAATCAAAGATGTGACTCAGACAGTATTTTCTCAGAAAACAGGCAAAACATTTTGGGATCTCAATCTGAGCTCTGTTATTTCTGGCAGCCATTCTGGGCCTGCTTGATTAATAAGTTGCCTTGTTATTTCTGATAAGATAGATCTTAACATTTTGGCAGCTGACCTCAACTTGAAGTATGTTGACATGGGAGGTTTGAATTGGCCCAACTATAACACAAACCCAAATGAAAGCATGTATCATGTGAGAGGATGTTAATACACTTGATATACATGGGTGTGTTTGTGAGGGTCTGTGCACATTTCTTGCTATTTACATTGAACTGAAATGCTTTAGAACAGTACAGAGCTACATTCTCACCTCTTTGTATCCAGTCTTGTAAAATGAATCAGTTTAATGAAATGACAGCAAGATCATTGCATGTTTGAGTCTTATCAATGTCTTCATTTAATATTAACATTTGCTCTCAAATCAAATAATAGATATGTTAATGTTCTACATGCAATAACTATGTATGCAAACACCTGTGTTTGTAGTTTGTGTCTGTATGTTCTCTTTATACTTGCGGCTACAACTACTTAGCCATCAAACTGTAGCCTCTTGTACCTTTGACTTACTGTGCCTTTCGTAATATAAATGACTTGCATAATTGCAAATTTCATCACCGTCCTAAACAGGACTGAAAGATGCCTAAAATACCCTTGGGAAGATATGAGGCCCGAGGAGAGCAATATGTCTCTTTGCAGAGTACTACTATTGTGAAAACTTGCAATATTTTCTTCTAATGCAAATAAAATATAATTACATAAAATACAATGAAGCAGTAATTGTTATCTGCACTAAGATCTATTAATCTGTAACAAGACATTCTAATACTAATGACCTTTAACAGATCAAAGGACTGGACTGGTGATTGACTCCCCAAGCATTGATAATCCATTGGCTGAAGTTGAGCACCCAACTGGCAACACTACCAACCAAGAGTCAGCTGATTGTACTGGGAAATAATACCATCACAATTAGTATTGGGGCTGATATCAAAATGATTCCCACTACATCACATTATTTCCTATTATCATATATGTG
Organism: Zingel zingel; assembly: GCA_023566125.1. Classification (NCBI taxonomy): domain Eukaryota; kingdom Metazoa; phylum Chordata; class Actinopteri; order Perciformes; family Percidae; genus Zingel; species Zingel zingel. Next base: position 18,905,278 of record CM042332.1, read on the forward strand.
AATGATTAATTATTAATGTGTGTAAATGTGTGATTTCATTTATTTCAGGCATATTTGTCTTTATTTGTGGTTGTGGTGCTGGAGCTGAGCAATGAACAAGCAATATGAGTACCTATGATTGGGCTCAAAAACATTTTAATGGGCATATGTCACTATTTTTGACATTTTAGAGTAAAAAAAATAATAATTTAGAAAATAATCGGCAGATAAATCGATAATGAAGATAATTTATAGTTGCAGTCATAGAGCTAAACCACCTCTGTCTGCACAGGTGCCACAACCAACAAGCCTAGCAACAAGGACATGATCCATCAACAGCTTGCCACCTGCAAACACTGTATCTGCAAGATATTTTGAGTTGCCATCCTTGGGCTTAAAAACATTATAATAGGCATATGTCACTATTTTCTGATTATCTATAGATACACTTGAATGCAATAGGGTATTTATTCTTAGGAAAAATACAAGAGCTATGTTCTGTTAGTGAGCTTTCAGAAGCTGGAGGAAATCTTTACTTCACCAATCACAATCTGGATGATTTCACACCGAAACTAATTTACTTTTCCCTCCAGAATAAGTGAAGGCAGGGCTTTGCTTGTCTGACTGTGAAGTCAACAGGTTGAATGGGCACTACAGTAATCTCTCGTCTCCATCCATTCCATGCTAAGGCATACACACAAACACACATGCAAGCACAGTAATCTGTCACAATGAGTTACAAGTGAGGAATGCAATAGCTTGACCTTTTAACACAGGTTGCATGCAGAGCACCAGCCTCCACAGAGACAATAAAAGACATCACACAGCAGCAGGAATGTTGTGAAGGGTTTGTGGATATTTAAAATGTACCCTGAAATACATAAGCTAAAGGGATGAGGGTTATGTAGGAAGACAACATAAACCAGGAAGAAAACAAATAGAGTATGTGGAAGACATTTAGCTGTTACACTTTTCTTACTCACTGTTAGATAGATGCATTCAAGTTTCATTTATGACGTGCTTTGACAAATGCAAGTTGACTTAACAATCAAGGCAATTCATACAGTGTCAGATAATTGATCTGTTACAGACATTGACAGTAAAGTGGTGGTCAAATACTTAGCTGACACTCAACTTTCCAGCACCTATCTGGCACTTGAGTGTTTGCAGATAATAGGTGATAGAGGTTTTTATGATGTGAAAAAATACATAAACTACATCTGTAACACAGTATACCAAGCCAGGGTCCACCATAATGCTTTTCTTTCTTTCTGGCCCTACATGTGTTGGTCTGCCAAGTGTACCTCTGACTGTTGCATGAAGTCACTGGCCTTTCTGAGTGAAGCTGCATTTGGAGAGCGGCCAATTTGAACAGATGACATCATTAGTTATTGTCTGATGTTGTGTCTTGTGCCTTTTTGTGAAAAGACTGCTGACCAGCTAATGTGACACTGTGACTTGAGGGAGATATCACCAACTGGTGCTGAGCGTCCATCCTTCAGCCCATCAGCACCAGCAGGACACCAGCGTCCTGCTCACTGTTTAAGTGAGGCTTGCTAGTCAAATGGTTAGTGTATCGTTCTATCCCTGCTGAACACTGCAATGACAAACTTGTGAGTTTACACAGTTCTATTTTTATTATAGCCGGTAATAAGTATTTCTTTTATGTACATTTTTACTTAATTGTTTTTGATGAAATGAGGCACATATTTACATGTGTGATGCGACTTTACTCAACTGTCTTTGCACTTGTTTTATGTCTTTTTAAAATTGTATTTGTTCTTATGAATGATAATACCCAATTTCCTGCCACTGTATACTGGAGAAAATTAAAAAAAAATCTAACTTGTACTTTGTAGTCAGAAAATCAATTGCTGTGGTCCTTAAAAGCAAAATGAGCTATCATGTTTGATTGTAACCCCTGCAGCTAAGTTAGGCCCTGGCCCAATCTCCTTAACAGGGGGAAGAGGCTGACGCCATGTACAGTATGAACAAACTAGTGACAGAAATAGTAAGCCCCACAGGACAACACAACCCCTCAACACATACTATATAAAGAAGGAGCAGACAAATATAGTAAAAAGGATAAAAAAAGTAGTGTAGATGTAGCCTAAGAATGGGACCCTCCTTTTTTCTCTCCTTTTATGTGACGACTCATTGTCAGTTGGCATGCGTCAAAACAAAACATGTTTCCTGCAGATAACAAGGCAAGCTTTCCTGCTTGGAGGCAACCCAGACTGCCCACAGGGCCACATGTAATACAGACCAGAAAGCCTGAAATATGATAACTTGTTTTAGTTCAGCTGCTTTCAACAAACAGTGGTTGTTAAGTCTTTAAACCCACTAAACGCCTCTGAGAGGGACAGTATTTTAAAAGTGCACAGCAGGCATTTGACCATAGTTGTTTTTTGTGTGCTCCCGTCAGAAGAACTGGCATGTATGTATGGTAACATTCATCACACAACTCCAAGCAGCAACCCCTGTTCCAGGATTTACATGTTGCATCAGTTCCAAACATCCAAAAGTAACTCCAGGAGATGGATCCTAAATAAGAAGTTCTATACTGACTTTCTGTAACTTTCTGTGCTGGTCTGGTCTGTAGGATTTCAGGGAATCTAAAAAAACATGCCTTATACACCAACATGTTTTACTGCAGTTTTATATAAAGGCTTACTCCATTGTGCCCTGACAATCATAGTTTGTGAGGTAGTACACTCTCCTGTCTCTGTGGCGATGGAACAACACAGCTGAGCATTGTGTTCATTAAAGATATTAAGTCTTTTAAGAAGTCAGACATCAGGTATAATCCTGTTTCCTGTTTCCTTTACCACGACTAAAACCTAACTTGATGAAAACACGAACAATTACCCAATACTATGGAATCTTTAGTTTTCAATAATGACATAGGCCGTTGCAGGTTAATTCAGTGTCACTATGTTACAACAGGTTATATACAACAACCAGGTTGCATGACTTCTTTCGAATGTGTGCCCATAAACAACAAGAATGTGTGTGTATTTCTTTGAGGGGAGAGTTTGCAGAATATACTCAGTTCACACACACAAAAACACCTGACCTTAATAGTTCAGATTCTGATCCACAATAAGGTAAAAAAAAAAAAAAACATATCTTATAAGTCAACTCAAAAACATCTTCCTCTATTAGGCTGAGAACCTCCACCTCAATTATTTTGAATATTTATCTTTTCTTTAATATGATAAACTAAGAGGTTTGTAAGTATCATGTAAATTTAGCCTCTTGAGTAAACCCAACCCTGTACTCAAATCTGTCTGTTGCCATGACGCCCCTTTGGCAATAACAGGCTGCAAATCACCTCATCAAAGACTCTCTGCTTTAGCCCTGATAAGAGTTGGTGGCTCAAGTATTTTTTCTTTCTGTACAGCAGAAGTACAGCAGCTATGATCAGTGCACATTGTCCTCTGTTATCTACTGACTCCTTGACATATTCCTTTTCCCTCTAATCTATTAAGCATTTCTACAAAGTACATTTAGTTTTCAGCCAGGCATTAAAACATACTGTAGCTCACATAATCAACCACAGCAAACATCAACAATCCATGGTCAAAACAGATCCTTTTTAGTCATTGCTAAAACCCAGTCTTAGTAGTTTAGAGGTCTAAGACAAAGACTATGCATCTACAAGATACTGCCTCTGTTGCATGTCTAACCCCATCTCTTTCCCTTTATATTCTGTGAGCTTTTCTACTATCCTCTGTTTAAGAAGCAGAAAATACTCTCTCTGAAATACTTTTGAGGTATTTTGTTGCGGTTGGAAGATGTCTGACAACCAAGTCAACGCTCAAAGTGAGCCCTGGCAGCTGTAACCAATCATTAGAGTTCAATTTTAAACAAGAGTTGCAGGGCTAATAATATCTAATCTACTCTTGGCTAGATTCTGAGCAAACCAGTTCTGATGGACTTGGGAAAAAATATATACACTGTTAATTCTGAGTTACTTATGTATTTTAGTTATTAATTTATTTAAGTATTTGTAATACTACTTTGTTGTTCAGCTGTGTTACATGTATTAATGACTCAAATATCTGAATCTACAGTATTAGGAGTCAGAATAAAATGTAACAAATAAAGTGCAATAAAAAATACTTTGATTACATTTGAATAAATACATGCTGGGCTCTGAATATAATGCAGTTCTTATTTAGTACAGTAGTCCTTTCTGTCATGTATTAAAGCCAAAGGTGAAGGCAGACTATGTAAAGAAGAGGGCTGGACAATATGGTTGAAACCAATATCATTATGTTATGTTATTTTACTTTTATGGTTACTGTCCGACAACATTTTTGTCATCATTATTCCAGATTGCATTGTGTGGGTTTTACTAAGAAACCAGCCTTTTACAAATAGTAAAGGGTTTAAGGTTGAAATGAAATAAGATCACTAATCAAATCAATAGGATTTCGGGTTGAGATGAGATCACCAATTACAACAAAGTGTGAATTTCAACTGGTTGACATGAGATCACTCATCAAAATCTAATTACAAAAAGTGTGAATTCAACAAAAAAAGTTTTGCGAAATTTTTCCTTTCCAAATATAGAAACTAAGACTTATAGTGACGACTATATTTTAAAATAAAAGTACCTTTTCCACGCCAGAATGGGTGGCAAACAGAGTAAGAAACACGTCCCAGGGGGACCAATAGTGGATATGATGATTTTTTTTTTTTTTTTGTCATCATTATTCCAGATTTCACTGTGTGGGTTTTACTAAGAACCAGCCTTTTTACGAATAGTAAAGGGTTTAAGGCTGAAATAAGATCACTAATTATAAAAAGTTGAATTTCAATTAATAGGGTTTTTGCAAAGTTTTTCCAAAGAAAGAATCTAAGACTTATAGTGACGACTATATTTTAAAATAAAAGTACTTTTTCCACGCCAAGATGGGTGGCAAACAGAGTAAACCACTCAATGGTGTTTTTTGCCCCCAACGGCTCCTTCCAGGCAGTGCTGCGACCGCTGCCTCCAAGGCTCCTAACCCTAACCTTAACCCTAACCATAACCATTGCCTAACTGACTTCAAGGCAGCGCTGCAACCGTTGACTTCAAGGTACCTAACCCTAACCTTAACCCTAACTCTTTTTATTATGTTATATAATCAAGATATGATACTAGTAAAAGTCAATACATGTTTATATCCACGTCATCCAGCCATAGCGTATACTACTGCATGCTTGTAGAAAATAATCTAAGCACAGCAAACTACTGAGTACTATATGGACAATATAGTTGTATTCTTAAATGCATGTGGCAACTGTGTACTGGGTTTCTAATACATTTAAAAATGTGTATGCAGTCAGTTAAGCCCAATCTAACCTGATAACACACTGACTCATTAACCATATAAAGTACGACACTGGAATAACAATGCCATTAAAAGGCATATATGGATAACAAAGGTGAACAATATAGTACTTACTCTTTCAAGTGTAGCTCTCTGTTGCTATCTTCCAACTCATGTCCATAGAAGATAATCCTCTTCCATCCATGCTCTGTCTTTGTCCAGCTCCATCCAGGTGACCTCCAGTCCTTGCCCAAGAAAGGCATTTTAGCTGGGAGGGGGGACTGTGAGCAGAGAGAACAGCTGCAGGATTTGTCTTTGTGCTCTGGGCTCTTTGGAGGAAAAGAAAGGCCATAATAAGCAGATGAATAACTAATTGAAAATGTAGTAACTACTTAATACTTAATGTTGGGTTTAGGGGTGGGCAAAATATATCTATATTATATCGATATTGTGATATTACAAATTTTGGATATGGCTTACGTGTTGTCTTTTCCTGGTTTTAAAGGCTGCATTACAGTAAAGTTATGTCATTTTCTGAACTTACCAGACTGTCCTTTAACCACTTACTTAGTCATTATATCCACATTATTGATGATTATTTATCCAAAATCTAATTGTGGAAATATTTAGTGAAAACACCAATTGTCAACCCTAGAATATCGTTGCAATATCGACACTGAGGTATTTGGTCCGTGATATCTGTGATATAATACCGTGATATATGATTTTCTCCATATCGCCCGGACCTAGTCCTCTCATGGGTTAAAAAATCAATTTCCCTAAAAACTTTATTGATGTTGCTCATATTCATTTTCCCGTCTTTAAATTCAAATCAAGGAATAAACTGAAAATTAAACTCTAAAATTCAAGATGAAAGATTCAAACTTGAGTTTCGAAATTGCACCAGTTAAAATGGCCTTTTGGGCATTCAAAGAGAAGAACTTAAGACATATACATTCAGATTTTCAAAATATTTCAATGCTAAAAATACAGTAATAATAAATTTTTTAACAATAAACGTTATCATGGCCTTGGTTCGTCTGCAGTCTACAACTACATGTTCATATCAGGTTACTGTCTGACAACAACTGCCAAATAAACAAGAGGGCCATTAGATTTATAAACGTTTATTGAGCATTTAATCGCTATATTACGGGTAAACACTAGGATGCGAAATGACCTACTAAGCCATATTGCTTTGATAACACTCCTGACATCGACTATGACGCATTTAACTTTAGCATTTGTAAAAAAAAAAAAAAAAAAAAAAACAGCATTAGCAAACGCTGTTCAAATCGTTTCAACGCTTAACGGCAAAAAAAAATAAAAAATTAAGATAAGTCAAGCTGTCAGTTGGTTCAACACATATAATCGCCACAGGAAGAACATAAAGAATCTCAACTGCACTATAACAGAGTTGGACATTTCTACAAAACGGCTAAACAAACCTTTAGTGACTCCTTTGTTGTGTATCGTCTGTCAGTGCTTCTGCTTCTTCTTCTCTGCTCTGCTGCAATTGCTGGAAATATTGACGGAAGTAAACACAGTGCGGACACTGGAATTCGTCCACGCCCCCTGATGCTCTCTGATTGGACTAAACGTCAGTATTTCCTTGTTGCTACCCAGAGTCGCGTCGCTGATTTGCTTGCAAAGGCTGTCAATCAATTATTTCTCTTTATCCATTAAGTTTTGTTGAGGCTTTCTTCCACACGTGACAGAGGACTGCGCACATGTACTTATGTTTTGATTTTGAGATGGGGGATGGGAACAGGACCACTGGACGGTATATGTAATTAATGATGATAATGATGTAATTAATGATGATAATGTGGTTATTAAGGAACACTTTTTTTAAACAGATATAAACTTAGAGTTTTAATATAAATACATAATTTTTTTTTAACCACAAGTTGTGTGAACTTTATTATGAGAATTAGGGATACCATATTTAATTTAATTGACCATATTTTTAAAACCACAATCAAGTCTCAAGTTATTCAGAGGAAGTATTTATTCAAGTCACAAGTCCTTTAGAGCAAGTTCAAGTCAACTCACAAGTCTTTATGCGCAAATTCCAAAGTCATGATGCAGGTCTTCCAGGTATCTGAATGCTAAAATGACACAATGAACTGCAAATTGTTCTTTCAAAGCTGTGTTAATACTGTGTTTTACATAGCTGAGACCTCTCAATGCTTAGGCCTAATAATTAAAGTCAGAGCTTGACACTAGAAGGCTGTTTTCACATCCATCTGTTTAAGGTGGAAAGTTGTCACAAGAGGGACAGGGTCTGAATAGCTGCTGCCATTAGATGTTATGCTTTGTTGGCAAAATACTATTACAAGAACTAAAAATAGCATTACATATCAAGCATCCATCCTAGGGTTGGGCATTGTTTGGATTTTAACAATTCTGATTCCAATTCCGATTCTTCCTTTCGATTCCGGTTCTTATCGATTCTCGATTGCAATTCTTTGAGGGGTGCAGTTGAAACGGGTCACATGCTTATTTCCCAAATAAGATGAAAGTTTTATTTTGATTCAATGGTGGGATACAGTTTTACTGAGCTTTTTCAACGTAAAATAAAGCCACACAGAGCGCTGCTTACTGTTCTCCACGGCTGCAACACAACAAGCGCCTGGCCGCTACGGAAACTAAAACTTGCGCATGTTAAATTTGGAACCCATGATCAGATTTGAAACCAAATCCTCCAAACGATTCCAAACAATTCCAAACGATTCCAATAAAGAAACGATTCCACTGGAATCGTAATTTTTTAATGAAAGTAGGAATCGGTTCTCGATGCCCAACCCTAATCCATCCAGACTGGTTTATGTTTGTTCCTTTATTATTGTTCCTTTGTTATGTGATTGCAGTGCTGTCAAAGGTTTGACTGGCCAGCCATCATAGAGTTGCTGTGATTTTAACACTAATTAGGTCCAGTGTTGTTGTTAGATACTGCCCCCTTTAGGCCACATACAGTAGGCCTACATTCGAAGTATAACCACTACAAGCAGTATGCTATACTGTATTCCCACTATTATTGATTCATTCCCGAACAGGCCTACCGGGCACAGGCCCAGGAGCCTAAAGTTCCAGGGCACCACAAAGAAACATAAAACAACTACAAAGAGATGTTAAGCAACTGCAAAGAGACACAAAATAACTACAAAATGGGCAAAACAACTACAAAGAGACACAAAATAACCACAAAGAGACACACAACCACAGAGAGATGTGTAACAACTACAAAGACACGCAAAACAACAAAAAAAGAGGCAAAAGCATCACAAAGTCTGTGTCTTGCGCCTAAGATGGTGGGGCCTTTTGCATATCTGTGCCCAGCAGCCCATTGCCTCATAATCCGGCCATGCCCACCATGGGCCTTATTGATATATACTATTCATAAAAAATAACTGTATTACAGTCAATCCTATACACATACATTTAAACAACAGTTTACTTGTGAGAAAAACTGCAACTTTATTCACTGTAACAATCTTTTGCAGTACTTCCGTATAAAACACTGTTACACAGGCAGCAGTTAAACAAGTTTTAAGTGGTGGATTACTAATACTAAAACTTTTACATCATACAAATTCCAATATAAGAAGACATGTACAAGTCTTTAGCAATGCAAGTATCTACATTTTCAGTCAGTACATTTCTGTAGGTTGAACCACATATGAAATGTTAAGTGTCCCTTTTCTAACTAAATTATCAACTGCATTTTAAGAAGTAACTGGCAGTAAACAAGAGGAGAGGGCATGACATGACTTGTCTTGATGTGAAACAGTCAGCCAGGCCTCTGGAGAAGTGAAAGGCATGTCAACAACATGGGTGCAACATGGGTGCAGCTGAGTAATGAGTATCTATTAGCATATACACACATATATTGTTTGTTTCCAAGTGGGTAATTCCACTTCAATAGTCTGTCTGTTGCTTTTTTCCCACTAATGTTACAGCCTCTGATCAGCATAGAAAGTTGGCTAAAAGGCAGAAAGAGTGAGAAAGTGTTCAAGAGATAAAGCAGACAGAGATTGGGGGAGAGGCAGAGTTACAGTTACATCGGGTCACAGATTATTAGGTACATTCCTCTCACACAGAACTCAGCGAGTAACTGATTATTCGGTTGGAAAACAATCACAACCTACAAGCCCTTTTGTCTGGCTGTAGTTAAATTTAACAATGCAGTTTTATTACTTTTAACAATAAATGCTTGACCACAATTATACATGAAAGGAGCAGATCTCTCTAACTGGTTTGTATGTGTGTGCATGCATGCGTGTGTGTGATGGAATGTACACCTTTCACCTGGAGAGGAATGCCGCGTATACACTTATTGGATTGTGAGCTTAAGAAGCAGGTTACATAAATTATGATTTAAGGGCACTTTAATGCTAAAGACCCTGGTGACGAATAGGGGTGAGACCATGTTGAGTCTTGCATTGCCAGATCTATCTCCACAGCGCTGCGGAGAAAGGTCTGGCCCTTCCATACAATATTTCTGGATATGAGAAAAAAAATGGTCAGGGGTTGTTTGCATTTCTTTAAACCAATCACAAACGTCTTGGGCGGCGCTAAGATCTGGACGCAGCGAGCGTGGCTTTTCAAAATGATCTCGGGAAGGAACTTGTTATATATGATATACAGTGGACTAATGCCATCCTTACTTAGAATTCCTAACTTGAGAAATCCCTAAGTTAGAATGGTTCTGTAATAACTACATTTCTATCCGAATAAGATAGGATTTTTTCCTAAATACAGTAGTTATTTTGTAATACCAAAAATCCTAAATGTCATCCTAAACTGAGATAAGATAGGATTTCAGATTGTAGTGAGGAACATGATTTATGATAATGAGTATTGGACCCATGGAAATGTTTCATATGCCATCACATCAGCTCTAAGCCTTTATGCTGGTGCCACTTTCTAAAACTTTTTATAAATGTTTCCTAACCAATAGCTTATTAGATGGATAATATACTATATTTTACTTATGTTTTATAGCTTAGTTACAAGCCATTAAAAAGAAACATTTCTGTGTTGAGGTGAATGACGGCAGTGTACCTTGCAGCAGAGCTGGACGAAATCCATTTATTAAACAAATTATTAAGCATTTATTAATGGTATAATGACATTTGAGACGGCATTATTATCAAATCGAGGGGAAAAACACCAGTCTAAGGATTTGTTAAACAACAAACCAAAATGTGTTCTTATGTAGCCTACTCTTCCAGATTTCCTGTATTAAAGTGTGCACATATGCACATTTATTAGACCTTAAAATACAAGTTTAAGATGAAAATTTGAGGACAGCTTTTGTATTTCTGTGTGTGATGTGGGGCTTTCTGTGCAATACATGTGGCCCCAATGTGGAAGAACTAGCTTTATGCAAGTTTTAACAGAGCAAACACGCTAAACCTTTTTTTCTGTGAAGTGTCTGCTGAAATTGGCACACAATGACACAATGACAGCACAGAGACCAAAAGTCAGTCCACAAACAAAAGCCAGGAGTTAGTGTCATCTATACAACAGTCTTACTTAAGCATATGGCCTCTGTCTTAATCTCAATCAAGGTCTCTTAACTTTTTTCCGGTCTCTATAGCATTTCTGCAGCTGTACAGCCATTTGATAATCCTTGCATTGCGTTCAATAACTGACGTCTCTTGACGTATCTTTTCATGTAGCTTGTCTAGTCCGTCGCTGTCACCACTGTTCCTGGAGAAGCCGTCGTCTGATGTAGAGATGCTGACACTCCGGATGTTTATTGCAATTTCGTCTGAGCACGCTGAGAAGTTGTCCTTCCCAAAAGATTCAATAACTTCACTGCCCAGCCCACAGTACTTGAAAAAAGCATCAAAGTCTGCAAAGTTCTTGGAGTACCTGGAGCTGATGTCGGAGTGAGAACGACTTACTCCTTTGCCAGACCTGCTTTCAAACTCAGGAACTGTTAGGAGCCCAGCAGATTTCTTCACAACACCCGCTGTCACCTTAGATCCAGGATCACTGTATTCTGTGCTGTGTTGCTTTGCTACTCCATTCCTCCTCCTCTCTGATTGTGAGCTGCATTCCTTTGCTGTTCCCTCAGGTGTGGTGATTTTGTCCTTGTTGTTCTCAGCTTCACACTCCTTATCCGTTGCCTCAGGTAATAAAACATTTTTATGCAAAGAGCTGAGCAACTTGCGTGTTATAGGATGTTTCCGGTCATTTTCTGATCCTCTCAGTAACTCACATTTCTGTCTATAAAGCAGAAGCGAGTCTCGTCGGTTTTTGGAGCTGGACCTACGTACCTGCCCTGGTAAGCTGTTGATTTGAGCACCACATGTAGCCTCTCTTGAGTTACTCCCTATGACAAGATTCCCACAATGGTTCGAGCTCCGGTTAGAAGACCCAGTGCTACTCACCGAGGCTGATCCAAGACTGATCACTGGCTCCTGAGTTGAGTTGACCACCTGTTGGCTTTTGACATATTTTGGTTTACTTGCAGCGAGCCTCTCCACAGCACTCATGCGACCTTTTGTCTCACTCTCCAGTTCCATTTGCTTTCGAAGGTATTCAGGACCCTTCTCCAGGATCTTTGTGGTATCACTGTTTGCCTCCATTGTGGTTTAAGTTAACATTCAAATCAGTTATTTCCAAAGAGTGGGTAATCCTTTAGCATACGGTCTCTCCAGTGTTAGATGTAAAAGATTCCATTCATGCCCGTTCTTTGCCTGAGCACGTATTACAACAGGAGACTTTACCTTGTCTGTTCAAACACACATCGTATTACTCCACCCACCCTGTGCAAGGCTAGTTTAAACGAAACACCAACCTGTTCAAAGTACACCTGATACCATCACAGGTGAAAACAGTGAAAGCTGACACTGCTGCAGTTTTGTTTTTCTCTTTTCCTAGAGGAAATGTGGGCCTTTATCCTTGTTGCTCAATACAGGACAAAATCTTACATGATCTCCTACCTAGAATACTGGTTTCCATCAAAGTACTCTCTGTTACCTTTTTTGACTCATTCACCAGAGAAACTGACTCATCCACTAGGCTTGCCGCTCATTACAGTGCAAATGTTGTGCAATAAATGTTTTCCCCCCAGCCTATTCAAACTTAACCCTTGTGTTGTCTTCCCTTCAACCTTGAAAAAAACACTTATTTTTTTGACGTTTTTGACGTATGTTTTTGCTTTTTCCAACGTTTTAAATTTTTTAATTTTGCTTCTACACATTTTCAGCGCTTATTTCTATGTCCCATATTTTCTGATATAAAACAAAAATTTAAAACGGGTCAATGTGACCCGAAGTCAACACAAGGGTTAAATCATGCACAATCTGTATGATGTATCCCACTGTAGACAGATTGTAGTCATCTAACTAAAATGAAAGGAGTCTGTCTCTACATCTGAGCACCCAAGGAAGTGAGGTGTTGAGTGCGAGCTTTTGGGATCTACGAAACATATTTATTAGTAGTGCAATATGTTGCAGACCTCTATTAACTGTTACACCGGCAAACAGCATGCTGGGTACAGCTCACTCGTCATCGCTCGCTAAAGTACATTCAAGGTGAAAAAAGAGAGACCGGACATGTTACTTGTAGCAAACATGTATCTCCATCTCCAAAAAGCAAAAAATAGCAAAACATTTAACATTGTACTTGAAGATTCTGGTTTTGTAGGCCTATTTGCTCAGTAACTGTATCTTATTGGATGAAAAAAAAACACTGCCACTAACTGTATTGTGAGGTGTAATTGGATCCTAACAATTACAGGCTTAAAACAACATCCTAGGCCAGGGTGAGTAACATGGGAGCCAGTGGGAGCTTAGTGCTGTGGAAGTCGTCAATACATTGCCAACAATCATTATTTTAATTACAAATAATGCATTAAAAAAGAAAAACGTTTTCCAAAACTACGCACCACATTCTCTTGTGAATGGAGTAGCATACTATTGTGTAAATGACAGTATTGCTGCACTTCACCACCAAGCCACCAGGTGTGCAGTACAATATTGCTCCAACCTGTTCTAGGCTCTATGCCTGTTAATGAAAGTGTGTGAGCTGCAAATATACTTAGAACCCTATTTCTTTTTATTTATCTCAGCTCCTAACTTTAGTTAATTTAAAGACTCTCCACAAAGCTCAGATTATAACTCGAACCCTGCCCTAGACTACTTGACATTTTTGCAGTCAACCAGTATTCATTCCTGGCCTAGCAATACTAATATTAATTGGGTCTAAGCAAACGCACAAGCAGGTCAAAGACAAAAACACTGATAGATTCCAACATTCCCACATGCTTGTTCAACTAACATGTGCCCAAAATAAAAAAGATGTTTTGTATTGTATGTGCAATTAAACTCTTTTAGTGCCTCTGCACTAATGGACTTAATACCTTGGCAGTCTGCACTAGCCTACTAGCATTCTTTCATGTGTGCATGTAAGTAGTCTCGCTTTTCCAGACCTATCTCCACAGCGCTGCAGAGTAAGGTCTGACCTCTCCACACATACACTTCTGGATAAGAGAAAAAAACAGCCTGGGTTGTTTGCATTTCGTTAAACCAATCACAATTGTCTTGGGCGGCGCTAAGCTTCGGTCGCTGCGAATGTTGCAGCGACGATGTAGCTGCAAATTGGTCTCGGGAAGGAACTTGTTTTGGTGAAACATTTGCACCCCGCAAAAGAAAACGCCACATACAATATTTAAGGAAGTTAAAGTAACGTGGGCAATTTATATTAGCTGGATACAGTTGCTCTTACCAGTGTGCTGTGTGTATTTTGTTTATAGCAATCCCCACCATTCGGTCCCAAAACGTCCCAGTTAGATAGTAAATGCCATTACATGTAAATCTTTACAATCATTCCCCCGAAAGAAGCAAGCAGGCCTGCCTTGTTGCACGATCCAAATTTTCTTCAAAACTTGTCATTTTCAGTGAATAGCTTCCTAGCTCGAAGTTTGTTGATTTTTGCAAGGTGAGGGACATCCGGTGGAACATCCGGCTGCGATGGAAGATCCAGCGGCGATGGATGTTCCAGTGATTATCCAGTAAATGAATTGTCGTGGATCCAGACTAGCATATAAGTAACCTGAATAAACACAAATTAAAATCGCAAGTGATAATGGCAACATACAGTACATGTTTAATTTTCTATGCGTGTGAACATTTTTAACATTCGCTAAAGTGTGGTATCACATAGTGGTACTGATAAAACGAATATGCAACTTGTGTCTAATGGAATATTATGATTGATGATAATCAACCAAAATAAAATACTTTGGCAACAGAATAAAAGGTTGCAGCAACAGAGACACCTTTCAGCACGGCTCGGCTCTACACACCACATGTTGCTGAGTGAGTCAGTGACTACATTTTGGCATCTTTCCACAGCTTTACCACAGGCCCAGCTGAGGGTTTTCAACAGCAAAAAACGTAAGAGGTCCCATAGGCAATGCTGCTCCTGAAACCCAACTAGACCGATGTTACAAGAATGAATGGTCAATCGTGACATTTACATTTATCTCCTTTCTCCCTTAATGAGCTTAAAAACATGTTCTGGCTGTCTCTTTAACAGGAGATAGGTACATGTGACTCAGGGCTTAGATGAGAGAGAGAGAGAGAGAGAGAGAGAGAGAGAGAGAGAGAGAGAGAGAGAGAGAGAGAGAAAGCAGCATGAGCATGGATTTACACAAACTTGAAGACATGTTTTTTATAATATTCCCTTCAGACTAGAAACAGCTCAAGCACAACACTCACAACAGTGTTGAAACCCTTTTGGCTTATGATAGCCGCAAGATCAAGGTTTGAATGCAAAGTAAAGAGGTAACAACTGACTCCCTGTTCTCTGCTTCTTTGTGTTATTGGAATGATTCACTGAACTAGAATCTGAAACATCTGTTTACAAACTGAACCTTAAAAATATCAGATTACCAGATTTTTGTTCAAGGCGTTTTTATTGATTACTCATATTGACTCATATTTTGCAATGTTTGTACACAACAATCATACCACATCTGTTTGTTGTGGTGATTGCACTTATTTATTTCCAGTATATGATTTCATTTTGGATTATTCTGGATTGGCTTCCATCCAACGGAGTTGTTCACTTGGGGATTCTGCCGTGTTACTTGTACTTTATCCTTTCTTGACCTGAGCTTCAAATGAATCATGAAGTTCACAGATTTTGAGGTGTGGTGTTTAGGCTGAGGCATGCACGATGTGTCAATAAGCAAGTCATTCTTATACAGTGTTTAATCTGGCTTCTTGTCTGAACAATATGAGTCTTGTCGCTTGTGTGGCTAATAAAAATGGGCAATCAAAAACAAGCATCTCCAAATGTTAATTTTGTGTCTTTCTGTTGCACAATAATTATCAGTATTCGCATTGAGTTCATGTGCAAACCAAATACATCAAGGTTTTAATAAGCAGTAACGGTTTACATATATAATATACATATATATTCACAAATCTTTTTAAATGTTAGAGTTGAAACTAAGTGCAATGACAGCGTTTGCAATCATTTAGCATGTTGTCGGACTGACTGGTGAAATCAGTTTCTGATTAATTGGAAAAAAACATAGAGGGAGCAAACTCTGGGAGGAATGGAGGGGAGCAGAGTAAACATGAACATTTTCACCATTAGTCACTTTTCCCCTGAGCCCTCTCACCTTTACTTAATTTGTAACTCATGCCGCTAGTAGGAAAAACATATTCTACACTTTAATGTGACACTGCATCATCTGCTAATTGTGTTTTTATTTAGTCATTCACAATAATTGCCATTCATCCTTCAGACGTCAATGAAACTGGCTGACTCAATTAAAAAGGACTTGCAAATTATGAGATATAATTGCTGCAGGCATCTTTTGCTTGCAGTTATTGTTTGACTGTTATGTAAAGTAACTGATAATTGGTAATTATGCATGCAGTGCTAATTACCAGGAATATAATGTCACCTCCCACTCAATTAGTCAGTGTTTATTCATCACAAGCTCATCTTACTGTATTTGAGAAAACAACTGTTTTTTCATGGTACACCAGAGGTTTTTAATTTCCTTTTACTTAATATTTTCCTTTTGGCCCTGAAGACAGTAACACACTCTTCTTCCATCTAACACAGTGAGGAGAATACATTTTATTCACAGACTGGAAAACTGACATCAAAAGTTATCAAAATGTAAAGATGCTGTTTTTTTTCTAGGTCGCGGCTGGCATGTAGCGGACAAATAATAGATTCTGCAGACAAAAACTTTGCTTGTGCTCATCAGAATCAATTTATTCAAAATTTGCAATATAAACCTTTTTTTCCTTTTACTACATTGTTTTGACATGTTCATTTAGGCATTGTCATACTGTATCTTGTATGAAAAAGACTTACAAATAAATACAGAATCACTCACATTGCCTATTTACACATTTCAGCATTCAGTCTATTTACTGAGTAATACATTCCGTTGGTTCAGTAAAATAAAATAGCAATATCTGCTGCCACACTTCTAGGTTGTCTCATGTAACCTCAAAATAAAACCTAGCATGCTGCTACTATTTGTATATGACCATTCAATGCATGAGCTTAATGTTTTTAACTGTTTAGGTGCTTTTATGTTCTGCAATGTAGCTACCTAAACATTTTAACAATCTTATACATTATATATAACACATTAGACACATATTATGATCTACCCAAATGTTCCTGGGGTCAAAAATAAAACTCTGATTGAAGTGACTTGAATATTACAGCTTGACGCGCCACCATCTTGTAACAAACACAACCCCGGAAAAAATCCCTACTACTGGCTACTCTGATATTACACAACATCTTTATATAGAAAAACCTAGATAGTTTACTTAAATTACTTTTTTACCAACCAGACAGGAGAAATTAATGTGACAGGGCAACTTCGCTTCACCTGCTGTGTCACCTGCCCCTTGTTACCTCATTACCCAGTGTATTTAGCCCTTGTGTTTCCCTTGTCTCTTGTCAGATTGTTTTGCATCTTTTTGTGTCCGTGTCCTGTCAGTAGTGTGTGTTTTATCCAGTCAGTGTGTTAGAGCCTGTTGCCTTTGTTATGTATTCTTCCCTGTGTTATTTTGTGAGTTTTTCCAGTCCTTGTGCTGTGTTTTTTGTTCAAGCCTTCTGCCTGCCTGCCTGCCTGCCTGCCTGCCTGCCTGCCTGCCTGCCTGCCTGCCTTCTCCCTGCGTTTGGGTCCTCTTTCGCCTGCCCACCACGACAACTGTTGCAGTGTTCATAGCTTTTATTTGTTGCTGGTCGTTTTGTGTAATTGTCTGAGTTTTATCCTCTTTTCTGGATAATTCTAGTAAGGCTATGAGAAAGGTGGTTGGATATTTATAGATATTAATTCAGCACAGGCTACAAATGTTTCATCAAATTAATGTATTGTTGGTTGGGACATCACGAGGCACGATGTTGTTTCACCAGTGTACATTGAGATGTTGATGGATTTTATTCTGTAGCCTGAATGTGTTTTTAATTAAAATAGTGATATCATGTAACATGAATATTAATTGTTGCTGCTGCAAAATTTGCCCGCAGACATAAACACCTTGCAAAGTACTTAAAACTGCCTCTGTGGTAGTTTTCTGCTACAATAGGTGTCTTGAGGACCCTAATAACACACACATACGCACACGCACAATTTTGACTGAAGCTAATTCTAAATTTTACATAGTTGTGTTCAGCATTCTTTTTCATTCCATTGCATCTTGATTGTCATTATTATTTCTACAATTAATGCCAAAGGTAAAGAGAGACCTTGTCGACCTGATGGAAGCATATTGCTCCTGAAGAAGAATGCAAACAGGCTCTATTCTCCATCTGAAATGTTTGACTGAAAGAGGTCACACAGCATCCTTGCCGTACTACTGTTTTGTCAGCCAAGAGTGAACAATTTGGGCTACATTTTGAGAAATGGTCATCGGCTCCTCTCGCCAGACAGAGTAAAGCTGCTGTCTGCATTGCCTCCTCCACAAACAAAAGCAGAGACACGCTCCCTCTTTGGAATGATCAATTATTGCTGGGTCCTTCATGCTGCAACTCTGGACTCTGCACCTGAACCAATTCCATTAACTGAAAACATGACATCTACATTGAGAGACTTGAGGACTGCTCTCACATCAGCACCAGCTTTGGGCTTGCCAGACTATGATCTGCCTATTCAACTGTAGCCTATGTGCAAGAGAAAAACAACTTCTTGGACGTCTTGGTTCAGAAACATGGCTCTCATAACTGCCTGGTGGCTTTCTGGTCCTCTAAGCTGCCTCTTGTAATGCAGGGAATGCCAGCTACGGTCAGCCCCAATGTTTTATGTTCCAAGTTTTTTGCTCCTCATGCTGGACACTGCCACTAGTCAACACATACGCTTGCACGTAGATCTGGTTACAATGCACTATTTATATCCAGGTATAACATTTTGGTTCATAGAGCAACACCTTTACACCTCGATACATTGCTTCCATTGATTGATTTGGATGATAAATAAAGTATTTTCGTTTGACTACAATAACAGGACAAACATTCTAAACCATTTATGAAAAGAAACGCCAGCAATAACAACAGACAGTGATTCCCTGACAACCCCGTGGATATAGTTAGTGACATCAAATGGAAGTGTTTATAGGTAGATGGATAGGTTTTGTAGAAGAACATCTGTAATGTGCATTCATACAAGTCAGATAAAGACAACCAGGGGAAGGTTAGTGATTGACTATATGTCAAAGCCTACCATGTTTTAACCCAATCAAGAAAAGTATATTCTGAATGTCAGTTATCAATACAATTTATATTTCCTAACACAAAAAGAGAGAAGGGAATTCAAACTTCAACTTCGACTTTAAGTTTGTGCCTATGTGAGGTTTTGACCGTAATTGTAAGAGTTTAGAAAAGGGCATGCAAATGTTTTTAGTGTGCTGCAGATGTGCACAGTAAAGGTGGAGGCTGATTGTGAGAGAGAACAAGTCTGCGTGGAATTTGAACTTTGTGTTATTTTAGTTGGTTTAATTTCGAGGACATAGCCTGCATTCACATAGAGTTGTGAAAACGGCATTAAAAGGTTCTGAGAATGTGGACACACTAATGAGATGTTATGGCCAAGCTGCTATTTACTGGGTTTCACAGTCAATGTGGAAACATTTTCCAATAACAAGTTAATGCTCTCTTAAGAACAGTTAAGACATCCATTAAAAACATAAAACCCTTCTTCTCTCATTATTATGTTGTTTTCTCTTCAGATACCATGTCAATAGGTCATCAGGCAAAGGTGTTCTAGATTTACCCAGAATTAGATCCAGTTCCGGTGCTCTCTGAAACAAGCTGCCGCTGTTTTAAGGCCTATGGCTAATAATTGTGTGCAGTGGCGCCGGCAGCCATAATCCTCTATGCACCGTGCATAAATCTTTTTTTATGTAGGCCTAACTCTGTTATTGTTGTTGTTGGAAGTAAGAGAGCTGTTTTCTGTGAGAAATTGTGACAAATATGTATGTTTTCTCTGCACTGTTCTGAGTGGTTTATTAAACCAGTCAATGCGAGGAATTTAGCTGTTTCTTGTGCAATTGCGGATACATGTGCATCTAGTGATAGGACAGGGGTTTGATTTGATTGATGTTTTGGGTTTTTTATTGCTGTGTGTTGGGTGTATGCTTCATTAGACGTTTTTGGACTGGAGTAACTGTCATAGTTCTAAGGAACCCCCTTTTTATTGTGTCCGATAAAGAGTAGGAACCATTGTTGTTATTTACATTGAGGACACTGGGGACATGTCCCCAAATGGTCGCTTTTGTCGCTATCACTTTTTAAAAGCAAATTTGTTAAAAATGTTTGGAAAAAAATAACACAGAAACACAGATATGTGGAATATGTTTTGAATGTCCAGAAAGTTATGAACATGAGAAGGAATCTTTCTGAAACACATCTAAGCTATTAAAGTCCAGGCGTTTATGAATTAATTAAAATGCATTCATTTATCATTGATGTAAACAGGCTCATTTAAAGAGGTTGCTTCCAACACAGACAGACACAAAAGAGGACGGAAGAGTAAATCATGCATGTGTGTTGACTCAGCAGGGCAGCAGCAGCATTAAATATGATAAGTTGATCTGCAGGAGAATAAATATTTGAAAGCAACACAGAATGTCTGCTGAGAGCCATACTGCATTATATTTCATTATAGTTTTACATTTTGAATTGTCACCTGCTGCATGAACATAAATATAGACGTTTCTAGAATGCGGAAAATGAAGTCTTTAACTCTAAAAATGTTGCCGCCATAGATGCTGATGCTGAGGGCAGTACACACTCATCCACTGACAGTGCAGACTCTGTTGGTGTGGTGAACCTACATCAACATCAAACAAGAATCATTGAGCCTCTTTTTCAGTTGGCAATTGGGATTTTTCCATAAATGTGAGGCAAAAGTTCACATTCCAGGCAACAGAGAGAATGTTTTACAACACCCTCTAGTCTGTTGTTATGAATGTCTTACTCTGTCTAGGTCCAGAATTTTCTCATGACCTGCATACTTCATACCACGACTCAGCAAAGCATGACTCAAAATACAGTATGGATTTTATTACTACATCGACATCACTTAATGGATCGACTGTGGCCAGATTGTGTCTCTAATTTAGCCTATATCAAGGAGGGGTCTGAGAACTTCTTTTATAAAGTGATAAGGCGTATTTTGCTCTCTGTAACTCTAACATTTATTATTAACACTTCAAAGCTGGGATTGACTAATCTAGCAATAAAATATGTTACAAGCTAGTGAAGCCAGATTCACATGTCTTTTATATCATCACAAAGGTGTCCTTTCCTGTCTAGATAGAGAACAAGTCACTATAACAATAATGAACCTACAGTCTACAAATATTATCAGTAAAATGCATTTAATTATCAAAAATAAAAGTACTAATTTAGCAGGATGGGCCCTTTCTGTGTTATGTATGACATTATGTATATTATTGAATTACTATTACTGATGCATTAATTTGTAATCAGTAGTTGGTCATTGTTGATGTTGTATAAATGCATTTTTTTTTTTTACAAACAATGAATTGGAAAATACATGTTATAGATGAGAATGTTCTTAGTATATTAGTACATTTTCTGTTTCAGGACTGAGAACACTACAATAGAATAAAGCTCATTTGGGTATAAAAAACAAAAACAAAATCTGTCTCCTATTCATTGTCTTTGGAGCAGCTCCAGATTTTGTACTTGATGACATCACAAGTTTGTTATGGCAACACTCATTTACTTATTCCTTTGTCGCCTTTTGGAGGAGGATTATGACGCCAACAACTAGAGACTAGCTCATGTTCACAAATATTGATTGAACTTTTCTAGGCCATAGAAATAACATATTGGATTTTTTTTTTTTAAGTCGTGTTCCCCTTTAATTTGGGGATTTATTTCAACTTAAAACAAATTTAGCACTTAAAAACAATGACTATCATATCTGCAGCATTTTAATACCTTAATAATCCACACGAGTTTTTCAAACTTCAGAACGTTTTGATCAGGCACTAGTTGGCCACCACCTGCGACGTCATATAGGACCCTTCAGAACAACATGGCGGCCACTGGTACGAAGTCGGTTTTGTTCGTTTGCTTGGGTAAGAGACATCATTTTACCCCAAATAAGCTCATGTTATCTTCCTAGAGTGTGGCAGTATAAAACGAATATCACATACGACCAGAATGCCTTTTTTATAGACTACAGTAGATTCTTTAGTTGTTGTTAGGTTTACTTCAGTCAGCTGAAATGTTTTAGCTAACAATAGCTAAGTCGCTGCGGTGAGCTTTTATATAAACCTTTTACTCAAGCCACTTTAATTAGTAAACTGGTAATTTAAAATGTAAAACAGTTTAGTGTGTTTTTATAGAAACGCTGAGTAACGTTACAATACCTGGACGCGAGCGGTTTTGGTGACACAGCATCCCGGAAGTTCACTCATGTCAGATTGTGACAGGTCAGAGTCCATCGTGAAAGCTGCTTGGTTATGACTCTCATATAGAGCTGGGCGATGTATCGATATTATATCGATATCGTCTTAGATTTTGGATATCGTAATATGGCGTAATAAGTGTTGTCTTTTCCTGGTTTTAAAGGCTGTATTACAGTACTGTTCTATTATTTAACTTTACCCACTTAGCCATTATATTCACATTACTGATGATTATTTATAAAAAATCTCATTGTGTAAATATTTTGTGAAAGCACCAATAGTCAACACTACAATATCATTGCAGTATCGATATCGAGGTATTTGGTAAAAAAATATTGTAATATTTGATTTTCTCCATATCACCCAGCCCTACTCTCATACACAGTCTATATGCTTTGACTCTTACTTATCAGCAAAGTGTTTATAGTAGTTGTTAATCCTGTCAACACTATACCCTTACAAAACGTATGTGGAACTTAACTGAACAAGTTCAGAAGTTGCAGTTAACGTTTGGTGTAATGATGTAGCACCATATATTTTGATACAGTGTATTCCCTGGAAATTCAGTTCAGAAGTGTTGCAGTTTACAGTAAAACATGGCATTAAAGTTTGTCATGGTGTTTTGAACAGGGAATATTTGCAGATCCCCCATCGCTGAAGCAGTCTTTAGGAAGATGGCAACAGATGCTGGCGTTGTTGATAAGGTAAAGTCATAATTCATTTATTATTACATCGTACAAAACAGTATTTATAATACAGGTCACCATAATTGGCCCAATATGACATATACTATATATATGCTAATATATTTACAACGAGAGCTTTTTCAAAATCACAATTATCAAATAAGCACCAGAAATAAAGCATCAAGCACATAGAAACTACATTTGTTGCAAATGACATGTTCTGTATATTACTACTTACCATTTTTCAAAGCATGCTTCCACTGTTAGTAACTGATATTGGTGGGAAACAGATACTGTAATTATTGGTGGCATATAATAAAAAAAAACTATCAATGGATGAGATTTAGTAGGGTAATAATCACAAACTATATATAAAAAAAGATATTACTATACATCACCTGGTTATTGATAGTATGGCAATATGCATATATAAAGTATTGGTGGGGAATGATGACTCTGTGGGTGAAATGGTAAATAGAATACATTGATATAAGAATGTCTAAACTGGAGTAAGATTACTGAAGTAGACTAGTTAATCATTTTTAGGCCTAATAATACATAATAACCCAGCTGCAGCCTCTAAAGATCATGAATGAGGGCAGGATGTGTTTCAGAACATTTGTCCTAAATTCCGACTTTTCAGTCTCACTCCTGTCCTCGCATACAACATTGTGCTGCAAATTCTGCATCACCTTCCACATACAGTATCTGACTGTACTTGAGAGTGAATCATTTTTGCTGTGTCATTGTTCCCCGTGCTCTGTTCTGCCTAGTGGAGGATAGACAGTGCTGCCACCTCCACCTATGAGATAGGAAACCCTCCAGACTACCGCGGTCAAGCCTGCATGAAGAGTCATGGCGTGCCCATGAAGCATGTGGCCAGGCAGGTACGACCCCCGCTTATACATCTCTCTTAGCAGTAGCTAGCGCCCCCTTTTTTGTTCTCTGTTGTTGCAGTGGGTCATAGACAGTGGTGCCACATCTGACTGGAATATAGACAGCTCACCGGATGCCCGTGGTCTGGCCTGCCTAAGGAAGCATGGTATTGAGACGAGCCACAGGGCCCGACAGGTACAACAAGATGTCCCGTGGCTCCTTGCACCTCATTCACGTTTGTGTTTATGAGTGTATGACTGATAATAGAGAATAAGATTTTCAATTTCAGATTTTCCATTTAAGCCTCCCGTTTCATTAAAGATTCGTCCACACGTACCAAAACGATCTTTTTTTCCCACGTTTTCCCTGGCATTGTTTCAAGAATATTAGCATCCAAACAGATCCATTTGTAAATGACTCAACATGCTACTTCATATTCCAGGCCTATAGGTGGCGCGGTTTCTGCTACAGAAATTCACCAAAAACAGAGAAGAAGAGATGGAGCATGCGCATAAAGCTTGTGCGCTGTATACAAACAGACAGTAGAAGAAGAAACCAAACACAAGAAGAAGACGACAAAAATGGCTAGTGCAAGGAAACCAGAAACTACACAAGCATGTAGTCCGCCGTTGTTGTTGTTGTTGTTGTTGTTATGAGACGTCATCGCGGGATAAGAGTTCAAAGGCTAGAGGTCGAGGGGTGTGGCGATGACATAATCGATAGTATGCCACTTCGCCGTCCAAACGAAGACACAAGGGTGCCGTTTTTGAATTTTTTCACCCTGGGACCAGGTTTCAAAAAAGTGCGTCTTCAGGCAGTGCGTTTACACCGGACGATCGGCCAAAACCTGCGTTTACACCAAAAAGCGTTTCCGTGTGGATGGCCCATAAATGAATCCTGCTACCCCCATCATATATGTAAAGTTATTTAAACCCTGACTCTGGGATCAATTAATGGTTTAATAAAATTACTGTACAGATTATAAAAAATATATATAAAAAAAATGTATATAAAAACTTATAAACTAAAAAAGGTGCATTTAGTGTAAAGTTATTTTTTAACTGCGAGGGAAAAGTCATACAAATACCATTATCAACACAACTGGTGTTAAAAAAAAACAAAAAAACAACAACTCTAATTTGAAAATACTAAGCGTGTTATCAATACTTAGTCAGACGATGGATGCTACAATTATAAACTGAAAGTGTCTGCTCCGTACAGCAGCAGCAAGTCACAGCACAGTGTCAGGAGTCACATAGAGAGTAAGGAGCGTTAACAGACAAGACGACGGCAGAGGGTTTTGTGTCAAAACGAAAAGCACCTATATGCAATATTTCTGATTTAAACACAATGCTAATAGGAAAACCTTATAACCTTAATGAGGCAATCTGTAAACTGTAAACTTTGGCAGCCATCTCACAGCTGGAATGCTACAGAACACCGGCTCTGCAGTAAAAGCTTAAAAAATAGAGGCCAGAGATCAAAGTAAGCACTCTACAGAACCATCTCAAATTCACAACAAAAGAAGGGAGACCACACATAGTTAATGATTGAATTAAAACCAATGTATTTAACCCAAATTAAATATCTATCTATAAATTGCAGGAACGTCTGTCTGTCTGTCTGTCTGTCTGTCTGTCTGTCTGTGTGTTATGCGCATATCTCTCGAACCATTAGTCCGATGGATTTCAAACATGACCGGTGTCTTGCTATGGGCACGAGTAAGTGTAGTGCGAAGTTTGACGTTGTTTGGATTAGAAATGCAAACGATATTGTTAAATATATATCGGTAAAAGAAGCACACATTGGCTTTTGCCACTCTAGCTCCTGGCCACTCCCCCTCTCACACTGCACAGCGCAGGACCAGACACAGAGAGGGTCGAAGAAAGCAGCAGAGCTTTAGCAGCTAAAATGTAACATACACCTCAGACCCACAAAAATGTGCAAAGTAGCACTACTTTGGACTGTCTTTGAGTTTGAATAAACAAACGACAGTGTTACCGCCTTTAACTCTTTTCCTGCTTCCAACGTTAGCTACATGATTGCCGGCTATACCAAACTATTTTCTTCACTTTCCTGGACACGAGCGGATAGCTGAAAGGAACATTGCGACTGTTGTGTGGAATAAGGTTGCAGAGTGTCTATTTTTTCGCTAAGAGGAAACTCAACATAAAGCCATTTGCCAACACTATATATCAAATAAAAGTCAGACACTATAGGCTACATCACTTCTAACCAGAGGCAGAACATAACGTAATCTCGGAGATTATTCCTTCACAGCTCTGTGCAATGCAAGAAAATCTCAGAGCTGAACCGGGCAGACACAGCACTTTTCATCAGACTCACCCCGGGTTAATTAACTACTAACTAATAACATTACCGTCGCCAAAATACGCCCCGCAAATCAAATCCCCTACTTCACTGTTAACGGTCAAGCCACTAAACCTGTATGGAAATTAACACCTCTGCTGAAATGTTAAATTTGTCAACGATCATACGACACGAGACAACATCTCTCTCTCTCTCTCTCTCTCTCTCTCTCTCTCTCTCTCTCTCTCTCTCTCTCTCTCTCTCTCTCTCTCTCTCTCTCTCTCTCTCTCTCTCTGTGCGCACACAAACAGTCCAGTTCTGGTGGTTGATTAACGCAGATATGTGCTGATTAGCTCTCATGTGGGTAGCGTACTGCCATGAGTCAATGACGCTAATGTCTGATTATTCCACATTTTCATTGTGATATTTTGTGATTACAGTCTGCATCTGCAACATTCTCGGTCAGGTAAATCAGTTAAGTTAGTAGTAGGGTATACAGGGGAGTTGCATATGAAGTGGTTTGGGGTCCTTCTGTAAGTAATTTTGGGGTACAATTTGGTTTTGATGAATTCTACAAGCAGTAATACCACAGGCCAAGCAATCGGCCCCTTCCAAACACGCCCATTTTCAACGGGCACTGCACTAGTTACTATAAAATAGTATAAAACATGTATTTCAGTATTTTCAGTAGTATAGTAAGTGCATCTGTGAAGGTGAGTGTGTGGAAAACTAAACAGAACCTAAAAGACAAACCCAACCAAAAACAAACTCTGCTGGCAGTATGGACAGAGAGATCATTTGAACTGCAACTCCAGCCCTTAAGTAGGAAGAGAAGGGCAATCAGGAAGAGTGGACTCAGGTGTGGCACATCTTCCTGCCACACCTCTGACACTCGGACTTTCTCTTAAACAGCTCACAGGAAAAATGACAAGAGCCACCCAGTGGGAGGGTCATCACAGTTGTCACAAGTTTATTAATCGGTGGTAAAA
Organism: Zingel zingel; assembly: GCA_023566125.1. NCBI lineage: Eukaryota > Metazoa > Chordata > Actinopteri > Perciformes > Percidae > Zingel > Zingel zingel. Next base: position 18,932,385 of record CM042332.1, read on the forward strand.
TTTCATCACCATGGCATCCCCACACAACAATAGGGTTATGAGAACACATTCCAGACACCGGTTTAAACTTTGTCTTAAAATATGAACTGCAGCCAATCTAATGACAACTGCCTCCACAGTTCAGCTTTACTTCAGTTTTACTTAAATGAAGATATTTCTACAGTGTAGTCATGGAAGAAAGGTGGCAAGCCACTTATTTGTTTTTTTATTGTGCGTGTTTTTGCTCGTATTGAATACAGAATTATCACTGAATAATGGCAACCAAAATGGCAGTTTTCATTATTTTACATGTTTTCTGTTATGAACTTTTAAACAGTTGTGCTATTATCTTGAACATATCTGTTATGTGTATTTGATTGTCTGTGAAAGTGAGCCTGTTGGCCAGGCCTGTGCCTATACTGTTGTGTAAAATGATGGCACCTTTGTGTAAGAAATATTGATGGAGCCAATCTAGCAGTTGTCATGTCATATCACATGTGTTTCAAATCCTGAAACACAACAGAAATTGCAACAAGATGTTTTTCCATGTAGGGCCTTAAGGCCTTATGCTGTGCTGGCTATCCTCTGTGTCCTTAAAACACTCTATTTATGTTTCCTTGAGAGAACTCTAGGGTGCATGAGATCTTCTGTCTCGTTGGTTTGTCTCTCTGCAAACTATTCAGTCAGACCCTCGTCTAATCTCCTCAAAGCAAGGATGGGGGGGGGGGGGGGGGGGGGGGCTCAACCCTTGGCTTTAACCCAGCCAAATCCACACAATGAGCTTTGATAAGCTTTTGCTCTTTCCCTTTTTCCTTTTATCACCCTTGAATTTCTATCACTGGCTTTTGCTCCCACACTCTATTTTCCTATATTCCTCTCAATTTTCGTACTTTGTGAACTTTGCTGAACTTTGCTGAACTTCTGCAGCTGTGAGTATTAGCAGCCTGGGAGATGCTGGGAAACCACATCAACAAACATGTCTGTTTAATAAAGCAAACATTCTCCAAAGTAATCCATAACAAATTATTGTCTTATCAGAAATTAACAATCCAACATTAGATTTATACAGCAGAGACAGCCAAAGGTTGCTCTTTAGGCTGTCATTTAATTTGTCATTTGATGTCATATATTACACACATACATTATATAGACTCTTGAAACTTGATTTTCAAATATTTGGTAACTTTACTATAAGTCCCACTATTTAGCATATATAAGCAATATAAACACATTTAACAAATGGTTTATAACACACTATAATCATGTTTACTATGATTATGCAGATATAAGGACACTGAAGTGTTTAATGATGTAATATTATTAAGTAATTATAACTTCTATGGAGACATATTTCATTACAACTTCTTCCTACAGTCATTCATTATTTGTTTTTACAGCAGCCTTCACTTATGAATGCACGCAAGAGTTATAGATGTTGACAAATAATAATACATTTTATTTATATAGTTTTTTTATAATTCTCAGACACTTAACAATAAACAAGCACATTACAAACATGTAAAACAAACACTACCTTATCTAACTACATTAGACTGGGTCATGAACAATGTATTAGATGTGTATATACTTATAGTAGGAAATTATTGCCATGTATTTTTAAGAACAGTTTTTTTTCTAAATAACATATTTGAGGCAATATGCCTTTTTCACAGCAGACATTTTGACTTGTCATAGTAGTAGTAGTAAAACACAGGTGTTACTAATATCTATGGCTTTGTTATATTCAAGTGTCCCAGTAAGCCGTGACAGTGAGTCAGCATGCAGGACCTAGTCGCCTTTTACTGATAAATTATACACAATTTTACAATATTGTCTCTTCACATTTTCTCAGGGGTTTATCTTCTGAACTTGTTATGTGTCTCCCCCACCTCGTTCCTCAGAAAGCATTTTTTTCATTCACTGTTTCAGTTAGTGTGTGAGATGGAAGGTGATCAACAGCTGCTGTGATTATCACCACCACCACCACCCTGTGTGAGAGAAATTGATCAGATCGTTTTAGCTAGAAGCAGACCCTCTGGGAATACATGATTGATAAACAGTCCTAATTTATATATATATATATATATATATATATATATATATATATATATATATATATATATATATATATATATATATATATATATATACACACACACACACACACACACACACACACACACACACAGTCCTCTGCTGTTACATGAATGGCCACAGCTGTCTCTGTGAGAGAGCATCGCAGAAGTTTTATTCTTGTCTTATGTTCCTCTTTTTTTCATTTGGCTCCTGCTGCCCTTGCCTCGATCTTGGCTCTGAAAACTATTCATGGTGCTGCCTGTTTTTTTTTGTTTTTTTTTATTCTGCTTGTTCCATTAAATCATCACCATCTGAGAACAGTAATCACTTTGCTAAACACCCCTCCATATGCTTGCACATGTGCAGCTGTGATGCCTTTCACCAGTTACCTGTGAGTTCAGAATCATGTTAAAGTTGTTATCTTTAAGATTTCAGCCCTGGTTGATTTGGCAAAAACCGTAGTTACCGTAGTAACAGCAGCTGGCGTGAAATACTAGATCAAAAACTCCCTGAGCAGCTTTTTTGTTAGAAATATGGCAACAACATGCATCTTTTTACAGTGCATTTTAACAACGAATTCAGTTAATAATTTTTCATTTCATGCTGCACATGGTGCAAGCATTTTGCCACATAGCAGGTCACAGTAAAGTTGGTTACCTTGCTGAGGAGTTAGAGGTGTGCAAACAAACAACGTGTATGTTTACATTCAGTGTTACTCCTCCAACAAATTATGTGTTTGAGATTTAACAAATACATTTCTTTCCTCATTTCAAAACATTTTCAAAGCCAATTTTGTTAAGTCCTTCTGCACAAGAGGTAACAAACAGTAAAAACTGTAACACTGGATTACCTGCATGCCTCGTTTCCTGTAAATCCCTTGTTCCTGTGAAAGCAATTGGAATCCAGTGCAGAAATGGCACCGCTAACAATGAAAACTTCTATGTAGTGTGATAACAGAATCTAAATGCATTGTCTATCCCTGGAAAAATGCTGGCCATGAATATTATCAAAAACAGGGTTTGATTTCATGAAAAATTTAAGATTTATAACTTTAAATGACCAAACTATTGTTGTATTAGAAATGATTGGAAAAAAAATCTAAATCAAAAACCATGGATGTCATTATCATAACATTTATATAATATGTTCATTATTAGAAGTATGTAACATAACAGCTCTGCATATAGGATAAGATGTTATAAAATACTGTATTACATGACTTTTTTGGCAGTACCATTGAATTGTACGGTGTTCCCACACAGAGCCAGAAGTAACACTTGTTTTGTCCTGTTTTTCTCCTTTACTTCCAGATAACCAAGGATGATTTCATGAGCTTTGACTACGTTCTCTGCATGGATGAGAACAATTTAAGGTACGGTTATTTCAGCTCACAGCAGTAGCAGTGTTTATTATTACTGTGAATGTGGCTTGCAGAGTCGCTAAAAACACTGGTGTGATGTCTCACATATTAATGGTTGCCTGGGATCAAAAACAAACATTTGCATTGAAAGGGGTCCAACTCGGTTGTCTACTAACTGTCTTCATTAATTATATGTGCTACCCCTTTACATGCACATCAAAATGGTGGTAACATTGAGCTATAACTAACTAACATGCCTCCCTTTTAATTAGCAATATTCTTTCTTAAGCTCTTTCCAAAGGTCAGGGGGAGGGATATTTTTTGATACTTTGAACGTTTAGGGATCATTTTGAGATCACATGCCTATGGCAGATCTGATCTGTAAGCAGCTTACTGAGTTCTTTGGATGCCTCGTCTTTACTCTTTGGGCAGGGTTTTTTTCACCCTTTCTCTCCCACATTGTGTTTTTTTTCTCACACAAATGTTAAGCTGACCAGACTAAGAAAATGAGACCATGTCTTAGACTAAAAGAACTGTGGCCATATTTAGTTCTCTTTTAACAGAACCTATCTCATTGTTGTCACTTTGAAATTGTTTATTAATTGTTTGACCTTCTTTAGTTTATGAATTGCATTGGTTTAAACTGTGTTATGTTCACTTTCTTTTCAGTTCATTTAAGCTTATACCATTGTTTGTTAGGGGGAAGTTAATCACATGGATGTCATGTGGTTGTTATATTCTGTCCATTATTGGAAGTTTTAACGTGGCAGCTTTGCATATAGGGTAAGAAAGATGTTCCACATCATATCCCCAAAACACTGTATAATATTACTTGATTTTTATTCTGGTCTAGTGGTGACAGGTGACAGTGTTTTTTCTTTTTTTTTTTCCTTCTGTTCTCCTGGAGTTACATGCTTGCTCTTGTCTTTACAGTGAGTTGAACAGGAAAGCCAAACTTGTGAAAAACCACCATTCAAAGATTGAGCTTCTTGGTTCATATGACCCACAGAAGCAGCTCATCATCGAAGACCCGTATTATGTAAGTGTTTAAGTAAATTCTCATGTTAAGAATTTTGAATCATAATTAAGACGATTCCTCCAATGTTAGATTTTAATGTTATATTATTATATACTGCACAGATGTGTGCAATATAGTTTAGTTTCTTTTAAGCGCCGCTGGGAGGGGCATTCACAATTGTGTTGTATTTATTGTAATATAATGACAAAAGCTTCTTATTTTATCCTAATGATCCCCATATTGGGTTAATATATTACTGGTGAAATCAGTGGTAATAGACTAAATAGACAATCTGGAGACGAGATTAGAAACAAAATTCATGTGTTGACACTTTTGACACTATTGTCATCAATTGTAAATGTATTTGCAGAAAAGATAACGGTGTATATACCATGTCAATGTTAAGCAGTGTGGGTATACTTGATCAGAGCTAATTCTTGCGACCGCTTTGTAAATCGAGTGTTTATAGTTGCTCTGAATGGCTACACTGGAGGGCGGGGTTCAGACTCTACTGGAAGACATTTATAGTGTTGCACTCTAGCTAGCGAGAGAAGTTCTGTTCTTAATCCATTCTTAAAGTTTTGTTCATGGTAGCTGATTGAGAAAATCGTTTTTCAGGGCTTTTTAAACTAAACTTAAAACAGTTTGATGGTGCATAGTGAAATGTGTCTGCAAATAATAATAAACATATAATAATATGTAATATTCTCTCACAACAAAACAGAATTGACTAACGGTGAAATGACAGCACTGTCGGTTCTTTGTTAACTCAATTTAAATAAATGGCTAAACATTAACCATAAATATGCTTTTGAACCCTTTGAGCCCAGTACTAGGGATAGACCAATTATCGGCCCTGGCCGATTATCGACCCTTTTTTTTTTGGCAGTTTGCAGATTATCTGTATTGCCGTTTTATTTGCCTGATAAAGTGAATTAATTAAAAAGTGCGCTACTTTGGCTCCGCTACAGCTCTGTGTCTGTTCCTCTGCTTCGGTTTCACTCACCACTGAGTCTGACTTAATGTCCCGCCCACAACACTATCTGACTATCTTTTACTGTGGATTATGTTGAACGTTTCTAATTTATTATATAATTTTTATAAGTTTTGTGTTGGAGTTTGTAACATTCCAAAATCTTAATTTTTACTTATGCATTTTGGTTCCAAATACCGGTTATCAGTTTCATTAACTACTAATAATCGGTATCAGCCTTGAATCGGTCAATTCTTACCTAAACTTATCGAAATCGCAACACTCAGATCCACGAACCTGTGTCGAGGAAGAATTGCGACACACCCCTTCCATCAGAGGTGTAATGTTACAAATGGTTGCTGTTCTGACTCGGGTGCCTGAGTCTGTTTCCCGACGGTTCAGTAAACTGCCGTTAGCGTCCTTAGTACCGGAGTTAAGTGCTGACCTGGTTTGGATTGCTGTAATGAATGTGGTTGGCTGCTAGCTGGCTGGGGCTGACTGTGGATGTGTCCCCCGGCCAGGGCTGTTGTCAGCTCTCATCCCGACCGAAGCCTTGCAGCGCCGGGAGAGTGAGGCAGACAGACAGTGGTGTGCTAGCTGGCTAAATTACCATTAGATTAGTCGTCTATGTGTACAGTTAACGTTACTGATGAATTCGTGGGTTAGCCCAGAGTTGTTAACCGTGGTCAAAATAATCATACTAAAAATAACTGAGCGTGTTGAACGATGTCGTAATCTTATGTTACCCACCAAGAATGAGCTAACGTTATAGACCAAGCATTAGCTACTTGTCAACCAGCACCTTTACAGTAGGCACCAAAGCACTTTTCCTCTTTGGTCCCCCTACAGGTTGGAGGCGGAATTGTCCATTACTGTTACCATTACCATTATTCTTATGTCTCATTCGAACGAGTTGATGAACCACTGAAACGATTTTGGAAACATTATTTTAAGGTACAAAAGAATCTTTGGTGTTGGATCGATCGATATTGAAATCAATCAATATCAATAAATAAGGTCTCTATTGTATTACTGCAAAGTGGCATGTAATCAATGACAAAACGATGCCCTGTGGCAAAAAAAAAGTTGTATTATGTTTACGGAGTAAAAATAGTATAGTTAAGTGCTGTAATAGTAGACATAATACAGCATAGTAAACATAATACAACCAAAAATAAATAAATAATGCAGCTCAAAAAGTAATAATTTCCTGAGTGGTTTTGATGGAAGATGTGTAGCCAAAGCTCTGTTGTCCCTATGATAATGTATGTGTGTCCAACTGCAGTTATATTATGTGGAACCCTAAAAGAGTCATCAAATAATCAGTGATGTGGAGGTTGTGGTGGACAACAGTTGATGGGACTGTAGTCAGTTATAATTTATCACAGATTTTGGCTTTGAACACCACTTTTATTTATGTGGCGATCAGCACAAGTGTGTCTACTGGTAGCTTTTTGCCAGAAAAAGGGGCGATTGAATGTTCTTTACAGTCAATGTGGTTTGGATTTGGACTTGACAGTATTGAATTGTGGTCCATCGCCACATGGCAAGACAGCAAAGTGAGCAAAGAGGAGCCAGATAGTCACTATTAATGTGTCAAGATAAATGGAGACATATGTTTTCTTGTCCATTTAGTGTGATTGTCATTACTACACATAATTGACTGTTTAATTCATAATTTATGATTAAACACTTTTAAATTTAGCTTCAAAGGCCCTGAATACTTACCTACCAGAATTTGACTACTTATCGTGGTTGTCAATTAGATGCTAGTGGCATGGCTATAAGGATGGCACCATTTTAAGCCAGACTGAAATATCTTGGCAACTACTGGATGGATTGTCATGAAATTATATATATATATATATATATATATATATATATATATATATATATATATATATATATATATATATATAGTTGTACAGAGGGTTAATTTTAACGACTATGATGATATCCTTCCTATCATCGAGTGCCACCACGAGGTTGACATTTTTGGTTGTTATCGACATATCTTGACAACTGGATTTGTTTGGAATTTGGTTCAGACACCCATGAGGATGAATTGTAATGACTTTGGTCTTCTGACTTTTTATCTAGTACCATCAACAGGTCAACATTTTAGTAAATTTTTTTATGATCAAATACTTGCAAAACTAATGACATTGTGACATAATGACCAGCATTAGCTGTAATTTGTGTTGCTAACAGGCTATTCTGGATCAGCGGTGGTTCATATCACGGATAGTTCCGCCTAATGCCCCTCGCTTTCTTTGTGTTTACATTAAACTAACTAACTAACCGGGACATTTTGGGACCGATTGGTGGAGATTTGCTATAATACACACGCCGATAACACTGGTAAGAACAAATTACGTTTAATCATGTATCCAGCTAATTTAAATAGCTCAGGTTTCTGTATTGCGTGAACAGTTTTAACTTAATTTACTACTGTATGTGGCGTTTTATTTTGTTCCACTCTTCCTGAGACTATTTTGCAAAGCCACGCTCGCTGCGTCCGGATCTTAGCGACGCCCAAGACAATTGTGATTGGTTTAAAGAAATGCAAACCACCCTTGACCATTTTCCCTCCTATCCCGGAGTGTACGCTCCTGTTGCCAGACCTTCCTCCGCAGCGCTGTGGAGATAAGTCTGGCATATTTCGGCAAAGCCCACCACTTTGAACCGTCAAAACTACAATTTCAGAAGTACTCTTGCTGTTTTTGGCAGTATAGTGCGTGCATTTTTCCATAATTTAGTCATAAAATGTGCTCTGATATTCTTTAAATTCACAAAAAAAAGGGACAAGCTACTTATGCCTGAAATAGTAAAATAAAAACAATTGCATGTTTTGGTGTTTTTATTAAATTATTTGTTTGAACATACAAAGTCAGGTTGGAACAGAAAGTGAATCCTTGTTTTTAGTAAGTTTTACAGCAGTAAAATCAAAACCAAATGTTTTCTGCATGTAACGGTCACTTCTCCACATTGGCCAAGAGGAATTTTAGGCCATTTCCCTTTACAAAAGGTTTAACTATATTGATATTTCAGGAATGTCTTGACCTTGAATGGCTCTCTTCAATTCATTTGACCCTAACCATTCTGAAACATTATTTTTCTTATGTCTAAGACATTTTGTAGTTTATATTTCACTGTGTTTATGGGCACATTCGTTTTGCATCTCCCAACTTCTATTAAGCATTAGATGACCCTTCCTCTTAAACGACTACCGATCATGGTGATCTCTACTCCATGCTTCACTTTAAGGATGATGTTAAGGTTATTTGTTTTGTATTACTCCAAACAAAGTGTAAGCTGTTTCTGCAACAAAATATAATATTTTATTTTCACAGAATATTGCCCCAGTAACATAATATAGCATTTACATGTCAATTGTGAAGGGGTTCCCACACTATTTCCTATTTGAATTTTTGATATTGAGATTATGTAATAAATATGCCAATTAGGAAAACAAGTTACGAATTGTAACTCCAGATTCTATGAGTATAGGCGTAGCCCTCTAAGAGCTGTTGTTATTGGGTTTATCCCTTTTGTGCATGCGAGGTCGTGAAGATTTTCTTTCCAGCCCTTGTGTCCAGCACAGGCCCCAACTACGTCCACAGATACTGTATGTGACATGAGCGGACCCGTTCATCTCCCAACATCAGCATTTTCTTTAGCCAATGTTAGTGGAGCAAGTGGCCCGAATCTTAGAGTGCTACACCTATACTCATAGAATCGTTCTATTTCATATAGGCTTCGCCCTCTAAGAGCTGTCGCTATTGGGTTAGGGCGAAGCTGATGTAGTCAATGCCACCTGCGACACAAGGTCCACAAGCGGGACATAGACCTGTTATGGTTTTGGTATTTTTGTCTTGTATTTTTGTTCATTTATGTTGCCTGGTTTAGTTATTTCTGTATGTTTCCTGTGTTTGCATATTTTTTCTGTTCCCTGTTGTGTTGATCTGTCTTGTGTACTGTGGTCTGTGTATTTAGTTGTGTATTTCCCTGTTTATGTTCTGCTTCCTGTTTTATTTTGATGGTCTGTTTTCTGTCCTGTCATGTCTAGCTTTACTTTGTTTTCCCGCTTTTGTTGATTGTCCTGCCCCGCCCTAATGTGTTTCACTTGTTTGTCTCGTGTCAGATCATTTTGTATCCCCGTGCCGTCAGTTTGTGTCTCTTTTTGTATACCGTTGCTATTGTTTTTCTGTTTTCTCCCTGCCGGACGTTTTTCCAGTCTCTGTACTGCCTACTTTTGTTTTATTAAATCCTCAAGTTCTACCACCTCCTGCCTGTCAGCCTCTCTCTGCGTTTGGGTCCTCCTTTCCTTGCTCCCTCGTCACATAGACCAACTCCTCTCCTAATTGCACTGACAGGTCAATGTATCAAATAATATATTATTTTAATTTTCGATTAAAAACCCTGTCATTATTATAAATTGGCCTAATACTTGATGTCATGATTGTGGAAGTGCATTATTGGTGATAATTGTTATGATTAATATTTGTTATGATGATTAATAATTATGGGGTACTCACATTCCTCTCTGCCACCAGAGCAGGAGGGATGGAGACAACAGGCAAAACACACCTGCAGCAGGTTATCATCTGTTGTTGAGTGTGGATAGGACCGAGTGGGTCATGGAGGACTCGGACATATCACGCAGATAGAAACGGATGAATGAGCAAGGGGATGCCCAGGAGGCGGCTGCGCAGATGTCAGCTACAGCCATGCCCTTAAAAAGGGCCGCAGACGCTGACAGCGCTCTCGTAGAATGCGCTCGGATGCCCTGAGGGGGCTCCGCCCCTTCTGTACTGTAAGCCTGAGTGATAGCTTCACATAGCCACTGTGAGAGATGCTGTTTTGAAAGGCCCGCGCCTCGGGAGTGCTCTCTGTAGTGCTCTCTGTAGTGCTCGAACAGCTGCTGTGTTTGCCTGATGTCTGCCGTGCGTAAAACGTACTGTGATAACGCTCGCACCGGGTACAGCCGGTGGAAAGCCTCCTCTGCGTCGTTGCCATGAGGTGGAGGAAAAAAAAAAACCTTGAGGGAAAACACCCTCGACCGAAAAGAACTTACGACTTTCGGCGTGAATGAAGGGTTTGGCTGTAAGGTGGCTGCGCTCCCGTCCCCTCTAATAGAGAGGCAGGATGGTGAAACCGACAGCGTGCATAATTCACTCACCCTCTTAGCTGTCGTCAGAGCAAGGAGAATCGCCGTTTTCAGTGACGACAACCTAAGAGAGGCTTGTCCCAAAGGCTTGAAAGGGGGTTTCCCCAGAACTCGAAGCACCAAGGATAGGTCCCATTGGGGTGTGAGAGAGCCAACAGCGGGCTTCTGTCGCCGGACCCCGTTCAAAAAACGTTTCTCCAGTGGGTGCGCAAAAACCAACCTCTCTCCATAGCTTTCGTGGCAGGATGAAATGGCCGCCACGTAGGCTTTGACAGTAGACGGAGCCAAATCATTATCCACTAATGTTTGGAGTTAAGTTGACACGAGGGACAGTGGGCACGATGTGGGCTCTGCACCTTTTTCCAGACATTCCCCGCGCCCCGTCATTGCCAGTGTCGCCGCTGCTTGCGGGGTGGCTCGGGGGGCGGGTTAGACTAGATGGGGACTGCCCGCATGGTTTTCCGGGCCTGTGGAGCCTGTCGACTAGGTGGAGCAGGCTGCTTCTGTGGGAGGCGGGGCGGAGGAGCAGAGGCTGAGGCCCCGGAAGAAGCAGCCGCAGCAGTGGCTGCGGGGCGTCTCCTCTGGGGCTAGGGCGGTTGTTGTGGTGCCAGCGCTGTGGAACGGGTGCCGCTCTCCGTGGCTAGAGTGTTGGCCATGGCGGAGACAGCAGAAGCTAGTAAGGCGATATTATTCTGTGCTGTGAGGCCGTGGCTCTCGGAAGCAGGATGGACGCCAGGCTCTGCTCTAGAGGTGGGACCAAAGGAAAACCCGCCTCCATGTCGCCGTGACCCCGGTTAAAAGGCGCTTAGCGGGAAACCGGAGCCTTCAGTTTCCCTGGCTGGGAAAACGCCGCCTCCACAAATGGCCGAAGCTCCGAGAAGCGCAGCCACAGCGGGGCTCGTTTGGACGGCGGCTCCTGTGTATAAACATCTCTACTCAGGAGGCCGCGAGCAGGGGCTGGGAGTTCCGCCAGCATCGCTATGCCTCTCAGGTCCGCCGCTTTCTCGATGATGTCCGGCAGGTCCAAGAAGAGAGCTTTGGCGGTGTAGAGTGGTGCCGCCTGTGGCAGAGGGGAAGCTTGGAAAACGTGAGAGAGAACCATCCTCCTGAGGAATCAAGTCATCGGACTCGAGTCAGTTGAAGGAGTCCTCTCCCAGGGGGGTCCAGGGTGTCATGTTGCCAGTCTGCCCAGCTGCCATCCCCCTCAACAACAACTTGAAGCGCCACAGCGCGTCCGCCCGCCTCTTTAGCTCTTTAGAAGGCAGGCGGACGCGAAGTGGGCAGGAGGCCAGAGAGGAGAGCGCCACCTTGGCATGATCGGAGCCAAGGCAGGACTCGCAGCTGGGGTGGAGATCCTGCGGCAGGATATAGCCGGTCTGGCAGCCGGGGCAGAGGCGAACACCGCTGGAGGTAGAAGTCTTCATTCAGCTAGCGCTGAAGAAAAACTGGGAGATGAACAACGGGTCTGCTCATGTTATATACAGTATCTGCGGACGTAGCTTGTGGACCTTGTGTCGCAGGTGGCATTGACTACATCAGCTTTGCCCTAACCCAATAGCGACAGCTCTTAGAGGGCGAAGCCTATACGAAATGGAACAATTATTTGAGTGTTATTAGTTTACGTGTATTTATTACAGTGACTTAAATTATCACATTTTATGGCTAAATTGTGCATACATGTAGTTAATTCCAAAGAGTTCACGTTGTCCTTCTTGACAGTTTACGTCTTCTGCATCATGAAACAGTAAAGATAATTTAATATGCCTTATTAAAGTGACTGATGAAGATCAGACTACATTTTGTGGATGAATTGTGCATGAATGTAGGTAGTTCCAAAAGGTCCACTTTCTTTCTCATGGCACTGTATTTCTCCCTGAGGAAGTGCTATTTATCAAAATTTGAGTTTGGTGCTTAAGCTCACACTAAGTGTACAGTTGAAGCCAGATGACATCAGTCTGGGATCTGATTCCTTCGCCACAACAAGAATTTTGCACTCAGAAGGGGAGCTGAAAATATAGTAATGATTAAGTAAAAAAACTGACCACACCACAGAACAGGCCCTACATATCTACTACAGCTGTATTTGATATTTGTTTAGTTGCAGCCCAAAACAGATCTAACAGATGTATGTAATAATTCAACTATCAGTACTTGGCTGAAACATATTTTAATTTCTCTTTTTTTCTGTTTTATTTCTCAGGGGAGTGACAAAGACTTTGAAAAGGTGTACGAACAGTGTGTACGTTGCTGCAAAGCATTCCTGGAGATGAACTCTTAACATCTGACCTTAAACAATCTCTGCTGAAGCTTTTGGATTACCATGAAAAATGTACCAAAAATGCTTTGAGTGTTTCACACAAGCACTCATCACTATAACCCTCTTGTTGATGTCACATTTGTTTCAGTGTAGTAAATGTTATAGAAACCACACATTGTGTGCATTTAGAAAGATGCTGCGTGGACAAGTTTGTAGACTGTAAATCCAAGTGATTAATAAAATAGATAAATGAGTATGACTGTCAGACTTATTTTTACACACAAATCATTAATATTTACATTTTGAATATGTTAAAGCATGTATATGAATGAAGATATCCTGCATACCATAATGCATGACTAGACATCTCTGAGGTTTACAGGTCAAAGGCTGACACGCTTTAAAAGTAATGCTAGCCTAAATGCTAATCTTCCTGGATGTTTTGTTAAGACAGTTAGGTTATTTTCTTTAAACTGCTTGTTCGGTATAAAGCTCCTTTATTCTGACCTATTACCCCAAGATATCCTTACAAATATTAGATATAACGTACATCTCATAAGTATTTAAAAACGGAAAACAGGATCTGTTTTCACTCATTTCCCATTAAGGGAACATTCAACTCCTCTTTATAGTAAGGCTGGGCGATATGGAGAAAATCAAATATCACAATATTTTTGACCAAATACCGCTATCGATACCGCAACGATATTGTAGTGTTGATTATTGATGCTTTCACAAAATACACAATGAGATTTTTTGATAAATAATCATCAGTAATGTGGACATAATTACTCAGTGGGTAAAGGCAAATAATAGAACAGCTAGAACAGTCTGGTAAGTTCAGAAAATGACATCACTTTACTGTAATGCAGCCTTTAAAACCAGGAGAAGACAACACTTATGCCATATTACAATATTACGATATCCAAAATCTAAGATGATATCTAGTCTCATATCACGATATCAATATCATATCAATATATTGCCCAGCTCTACTTTATAGACACAAAAGTTATCCAGCTATGCGCCAACCAACACTTACTGGTGGTAAACCCAAGATAGACTCATCAGTGCCAATACAAATTGCCATTCAGTGTGATTCATCTCCACATGGTGAAGTTGTGGTTCACCCTAGTGAGTGATAGATCATTGAGAAAGGGCTGTAAATCATTAAACAAAGGTGGAGTCAAAGGTTTGATGAACCAACTGGTGACTGGAGGGTTTCCAATTGTTGAATAATTTAGTTTTAGGGTGTTTTCCTTAAAGTCATAGGGCCTTATCTATGACCGAACTTGCATGTGAAGCAAAGATGGATTGCATCTTGGCAGATGTACAGTGCCTTGCGAAAGTATTCGGCCCCGTTGAACTTTTCGACTTTTTGCCACATTTCAGGCTTCAAACATAAAGATATAAAACTGTAATTTTTTGTGAAGAATCAACAACAAGTGGGACACAATCATAAAGTGGAACGAAATGTATTGGATATTTCAAACTGTTTTAACAGATAAAATACTTAAAAATTGGGCGTGCAAAATTATTCAGCCCCCTTAAGTTAATACTTTGTAGCGCCACCTTTTGCTGCGATTACAGCTGTAAGTCGCTTGGGGTATGTCTCTATCAGTTCTGCACATCGAGAGACTGAAATTTTTGCCCATTCCTCCTTGCAAAACAGCTGGAGCTCAGTGAGGTTGGATGGAGAGAGTTTGTGAACAGCAGTTTTCAGTTCTTTCCACAGATTCTCGATTGGATTCAGGTCTGGACTTTGACTTGGCCATTCTAACACCTGGATATGTTTATTTGTGATTTGTAGATTTTGCTTGTAGATTTTGCTTTATGTTTTGGATCATTGTCTTGTTGGAAGACAAATCTCCGTCCCAGTCTCAGGTCTTTTGCAGACTCCATCAGGTTTTCTTCCAGAATGGTCCTGTATTTGGCTCCATCCATCTTCCCATCAATGTTAACCATCTTCCCTGTCCCTGCTGAAGAAAAGCAGGCCCAAACCATGATGCTGCCACCACCATGTTTGACAGTGGGGATGGTGTGTTCAGGGTGATGAGCTGTGTTGCTTTTACGCCAAACATAACGTTTTGCATTGTTGCCAAAAAGTTTGATTTTGGTTTCATCTGACCAGAGCACCTTCTTCCACATGTTTGGTGTGTCTCCCAGGTGGCTTGTGGCAAACTTTAAACAACACTTTTTACGGATATCTTTAAGAAATGGCTTTCTTCTTGCCACTCTTCCATAAAGGCCAGATTTGTGCAGTATACGACTGATTGTTGTCCTATGGACAGAGTCTCCCACCTCAGCTGTAGATCTCTGCAGTTCATCCAGAGTGATCATGGGCCTCTTGGCTGCATCTCTGATCAGTCTTCTCCTTGTATGAGCTGAAAGTTTAGAGGGACGGCCGGGTCTTCGTAGACTTGCAGTGGTCTGATACTCCTTCCATTTCAATATTATCGCTTGCACAGTGCTCCTTGGGATGTTTAAAGCTTGGGAAATCTTTTTGTGTCCAAATCCGGCTTTAAACTTCTCCACAACAGTATCTGGGACCTGCCTGGTGTGTTCCTTGTTCTTCATGATGCTCTCTGCTCTTTAAACCCGACCTCTGAGACTATCTCTCAACATTGGATCATTCAGAGATCCTCACTGAACTTCTGGAGAGAGTTTGCTGCACTGAAAGTAAAGGGGCTGAATAATTTTGCACGCCCAATTTTTCAGTTTTTTATCTGTTAAAAAAGTTTGAAATATCCAAAAAATTTCATTCCACTTCATGATTGTGTCCCACTTGTTGTTGATTCTTCACAAAAAATTACAGTTTTATATCTTTATGTTTGAAGCCTGAAATGTGGCAAAAGGTCGAAAGGGGCCGAATACTTTCGCAAGGCACTGTATCTATTTTCTGGTCTTGGTGAGTTGTGTGCGTCTTAGTCTTTTGGACACAATGTGGTCCAATCTGAGCTTTATTTAGTACTGAAATCAAGCAAAAAGTAGTTGCTAGTTAATATTTCATACCAAACAACCTGTACGAATCCACTCCGGTACAAGCAAATTATGGCTACAAAGTTCAGTTAAAGTTTGACATTTGGGAAATATGCCTATTAGTTTTCTTGCAGAGAGTTAGATGACAAAGATTGATACCACTCATATATGTACGCTAAATATGCCAAACAACATTCACAAGCCAGTTTGCTTATCTTAAAGACTGAAAGCGGGGGGAAGTCAGTAGCCCTGCTCTGTCTGACAGCAACAAAATGTGCCTACCAGCACCTCTAAAGCTCACTAATTGGCACGTTAAATCTTTTTTAATCCATACATAAACCAGGATCTTAAAACTACAACTTAAACTATCAACAATGTTCTATTTTTTGGTATGAAGTACTTCCAGTGAAAGTGTTCTAGTGTGAGGTCTATGAATTGTATGAGTATGAGTTATCAGGATATTGTTTTTGGAAAGGGAGGTTTTTTAAACATTCGTCATTTCTTTTTGGTTAAAAAAAAAGAAACCAGAAAGGAAAAACAGGGAAGCCCACCAGTCAACCACCAGGATGTACCTAAATGACACAAATCTCAAAACTTAAAACAAGTTCAATGGAGTCAAGTGAGAAAATATGTTTTTTTGTAATTTGGTGAACTGTCCCTATTTTAAAGGAGCTTCTTTCCCAGTATGAATGCTTTTATGACTGAAATATGCTGAACTGCATTGGGACATTCACCAGATCTGTAGTCGCAGAAGCATTCCACATTGCAAGACAGGGACGTAAGAGAAAATATAAAACAAAGACCATTCATATTTGTACCAATCTTATAATTTATTTAAATATATTTCATTTTTAGATATATTTGTATTTAACAGCCATTTAATGACCATTTAAATGCCAGTCACTTTAATTTATGGTAGATAGGTGGATTCCTCTTATGCTTTGCTTTACAGTATGTACATCATATTTCTCTTGTTTCATATGGCCTATAGTCTGTACAGTGGAACCTTGTGACAACTCAAATAATATATAAATATAGACTTTACCACGCTCTACCAACATCCACAGGAGGGCTGTGACTTACAACCGCCACTTCCTTTTTTAACATGTCTTGCAAAGACGCAGAGAAATGTTCATGTAATTAATAATTTAATCACAGTTCTTTCTCAGTGTGAGCACAAGTGGGCGAAACTATGCCGTGACTGATTCCAGGGGACTGTGAGAGCTGCAGTGCAGTAGAAAGGATGGGCTCAACCCACAACACTCGTACAGAGCAAACCAATCAGAAGAAGAAATCAAGTCATACGAAAAATAGTACATTTGGATTTTGCTCTATTCTTAGAGGAAATAAACAGAATTAAAATATGCAATCCCTTTTTTTTTTTGTCTTAGCAATATCTTTATGGATGCCAGCAGGAAAATTGGCCTCACGTTTGTTTCTCTCAGCCACTTGTTTCTTTATCCACCTTTTCAGCTTCACTATCTTTATCTTGGTCTGGTTTTGTTGACTGGTTGCCTTCCTCGTGGTGACAGCCAACCATCGAGCCCCAGGCAGAGCGGTGGGAGGCAGTAATCCATGCCTTAGCAGAGCAGGCCTCACTGAAGGGCAATACTGTGCCTAATGTCAGTTGGGGCTGGTCAGAGTATTTTAGGCTTCCCTCTTACTGTCCTTTTCCCAAGTTGTTTTCTCGTGTAAAACTTGTGATTGGTTTCAACCTGCAATGAAGAGGAAGTCAAATTCAGCGCAGTGACCAACTTAACAGCACTAGACAAAATGATTTGCTTTACAAAAAGAACTTCAATAAATCAAACTCGCTGTGCTGCTGCAAAGGCACGTGTGTACCGACACGGCACGCATATCACCATTGTGAACATTTAGATCTTTACACTGTAAACTTCAGCCATTACCTGCACAGACTTATGTCTTAAAAGTAGCAACAACACAATGTAAAAACACTCTTAATTACAAATGAAAATCCTGCATTTAGAATTTTACTTACATAAAAGTACAGACATATCAGCAAAATAGAGTTAACATGTCAAAAGTTAAATTACTGATGTAGAATGGCCCCTTTTGGAGTAGTATATTATTGGATTATTATTATTGGCATTCATGTGTAAGCAGCATGTTAATGCTGTCGCTGCTCAAGGTGATTTAAACTTTTTTGCTGTTGGGTAGTTGAATCTCAAACAATGCATCATTTTTATGAATTGTTCATGTTTAGTATGTAAAATATGAATCATCAAAGTAACTAGTCACTATAACAGTATTTCCCTTTGAAATATAGTGGAGTAGAGGGATACAATTTATAAATAAAATTGTAGGTACCAATGGACCCTTTTAAGAAGAACCACTCTAAATTATTTACACATCTCTTTAACCTTAAACAGCACAAATCATTTGTTTGAATAAAATATGAATATATTACAGTACCTTGTGTGTGCTACCCCTCTGTGCACTGCGGGCTGCCGGCTAGTCTGGTGAGAAGCCGCGCACATCTTTTGAAATCTGAGAAGAGAAGAACCGGAGAGATATTGCGTATGAGTGGATATTTTTTCACACAAAAAGTGTTTTGACATTGGACTGACAAAGAGAGTCATTTCTCATCGTGTAAGGGCTTACATGCAGGTATAGTGCAGTCTCTGGTGTGGTGGTAGAGTCTGTACACGTGCTTCCTGCACTTGGGACTGAAGTAAAGTGGACCTGAAAGGGAAGACAGCAGGCTGTGAGAACATTTCTAGCTCTGCAGCCACTAGCACTAACATCTGTTTTAAAGTCATAGTCAAAGTATGTGAGGTTATCATTCAGTTTTTTTGTATTTTTGCCTCAACCACCCTTCATCCATCCCATAACACTTTGTTTCTTTCAGAACATTCCTTCTCTAACTTTTGACACCCAAGCACCAGTGACACAGAAGTAGCTAACCTTACCTGTTATATGTTTTAGGAATTTCTCCTTCTTTCTGAGATCTCTGGGGAATACGGCTGTGGAAAGAGAGAAGATGGGAAAGAAGTGTTAGCTGCCTTAAAATAGCACATTATTACCTAAACTGATTTTCTCAGGGTGCATCTGTCACATCACCTTGAGCAGGAATGCATTTGTACTGTAAATTAAAACCTGGGTAAACCTTGATATCCAGTTAGAGGCAAACAAAAACAAGAAAACAGGAAATCATAATGAAACAGGATGCTTTTCGTTTAAATTTTACAGGTTTTGAGATTTCTGCCTCCACTCAAATATCTGCATGGCTAGACAGCACTTAAGGTAGGTTAAAAATGTGTTCGGTAATTTGGGTGCAACAACTCTTTAATTGTATCCCGTGTTAGTTCTATCAGTCTACAATGACTTGGCAATCTGAATATTAGACATATGCCAGTAGGTTACATCCTTCATTATAGGCTACATCATATATGGGTCCCGCCCCGACGACAAGCCATCACTCACCGACAGTCTGATTCCCTCTGTCTGTTTTCAAGTTGCGTAAATCCTTTGGTTCCACCGGAGAGCTCCTCGACCTTGATGTTAACGGGCCTTCCGTTTTTGCGCTGTGGCGACCACCGCTCTCCTCCACGTGTTTTACGATCTCTACCATCCGCATCAAGTCCTGCAGCGCGCCCCGGCCGGCTGCAGCAGGCGCCGGAGCCGCCGACGGCGCGCTCACGCTGCAGTGGCCGGTCAGCGTGCATATCAGTAGCACCAGTCGCATAGTGACGTGCTTACGCAGACCGCTCATAGCTCCCGTGGAGAGAGAGAAAAAGTGAACTCCTTCTCCAACGCTTCTGGGGAATAAAGTTGAACCGGAGACCTGCAAGAGAGATCGAGCATGGATGTCAAAGTGCTTCTGATTTAATGAGCCAGATCACCATTAGACCCGCTGAGAACATGGTGAAGAAGTATTTTAACTGCTGATCTGCAGACCATACTTTGACTGTGAGTCACAAAGCTGTCCACGTCTTGCTATTTTGCTTCATCTTAATTTAAAGAAATTCACATTTTCATTCATTTAACACGTAAAAACACAGAACATAGTCACAGTAATAGTAACTTCCACGTGACTCGTTCTCTAAACTAGCTTATATCACAAGCCCGCATCATATTGTAGCCAGTTTTGCTATACATTCTTTAGAAATCGATGTAGAGGTAATTCACTGGATGCTATTTTGGCCATGAATAAATAGGCTAGAAGTAGCCTACCTATGCTACAGGTGTTTTAGCCTGTAGTATATGTCTTGATGACTCTATTGTGGCTTTAGTGTTTTTTATTTATTCAGGAAATGTCAATGAGATCAAGATTTCTTCTTTTGCAAAAGAGAGTTAAGAACACATTACAAATAGGATACTACACGTGATTGTAAGAGCAGCAACACATATGAACAACATGATGTTTTTAGTTGACCAAATGAAGTAATTCGGGGAAGAAATGAGTGATGGAATAATAAAAATGTAATTACCTTCAGGTCGATATAGCCTTTTCCAATACTGTGTGATTACGTTGCGTGCGTTCAACAAGGATGGAAATAGAAAGAACTGTGCGCAACTTTAGGTTCCTGCTTGTGTCCAGTCCGAAATATGTCCCCGTATAGCCTGGTCCTCTGTAGGAAAAAATCAAAGCTTCTGAAGTCATATGAGTATTCGCTGAACATCTGTTGTCATCCTGTGAACACCGGTCGACTGTAGGGAGAGAGTGGAAAAACAGCTGAAAGATCCGGTGGTCCAAGTCCCGTGTGCGTCCTTGCTCAAGTAGCGGGCCAGCTCACTTTTTATTCTGTCTCGCAGACGCGGTGACCTGTCCCTTGTGGGTTACTCCGCTGTGCCTGTGATAATAATAAGACGGTATTGGCACTCCTGAAGCGGAAAGTCCACTTGAGTTGACTGACCATCACTTGAACGCCGTGTAAAGTTCTCTGCGCCCCCTCCTTTCCGTTACTCCATTTATCTGTGCGATACGCAGTTACAGGAAGCGTTTTCCCCATTAACACTTCCAATGAAATGTCAAATCAGCACAGTACACTGTGCAAATACTGGCATCTTAGGGGAAACGCTCCCATATCCTTCTGAATCTCATAACTTCATTTAGAGCCATTGCGCACTTTACATCCATCATGGGAATTGAAACCCAATTAGGCTACGCACCGCCGTTTAAGGATCATTCTTTGAAAATGAATTACGCACGGGTTTTAAAAGTTATTGCACTGCAGTTTCTGGTTAAAACAACCGAATACACACAGCGTAGTGCAGTTTTAGCCTACAGAAGTTTTCTCCTCAGATTAGTACAGCTTTCTTTAAGTCTGGGCGTGCAATTGCCCCCCCTCTCCCCCCTCAAATCTGTATGTGCCGTGAGACATGAGTAGTTTACTCTATAATAAAAACACCGTCAGCATGTTTCAGAACTATGCAAATAAAGTTAATGCAGCGCCACAAGTCGAAAGGAGGTACATATAGTTTCCTCAAAACTTTTTTTTCAAAATGTCTAAACTTGCTTGCAGTCTTCACGGGAATACCGCAAATGTAACGTGTTTCACCAAAACCTCAGGTTGTTCCACTGCAAACTGTTGTTGCCGTGTGGAAACATTGGTGCTGAAAGGACAGCGCGACTGTCTCCACATTTCTTCTCTGAACAGGCTCTGTATTTTCTCCGAAGAAATGTACTGCTTTCCAGTATAATAGCAGACAGGTTGTCTTTGTCGGAACACTGTGCTGATGAATTGTATCGACTAAAACGATGACGGAAAATATGGATATTTGGTTTTCCTGGTGATTCACAAAAGGATGATTTATCATGTTTTTTTTGTAGATCACAGGGAATAGATCCAACTTTTTGTAATGAGATATCCAATAATATTGCTCAGCTGTGTGGTTTGAAAATAGACTTGTTTGGCACTTGTTTTTTGCTGCACTTTGATGAGCAGAAACCAGTGCAATGATTAGCAGCATATACGACTTTGATATAGGAATTTTTCTCTGAAAAAGAGACATTTTAAGTATTCTTTCATTCATCAAATAAATATCAGAATATAAATAAATATTTCTTGAATTCACTGGAATATTCTGCAATGAAAGGCAGATGTTTCAGCAGGGGGCGTCATTCTGCAAACACTGCACATTTAAATCCTCAAAATGTTCCTAATTGTATAAGTCTCATATCTCTTGTGATAATAACAAAGACTTAGCCATCATTTTGGATGGATTCTACACTTGAAATCATTACATATAGATGGAAAAGGAAAGTGCCATCATTGTGTGAAATAAACCAACATACTCAATTTACACCACAACATGAAATAAAAGGACAAAAACAGCAAATTATGAGTTCAACTGATAAAGACAAAGTAAGATTGATGTTTTCATTATTGTCACTATTCTTGTAAATGGTCTGGCAAGCTGGTGAGTTGAGACAGAAGAATATCTATTCAAACTGTGTATTTTGGCACATGTTCAGTGGGTTGTCCTCACCTTTGACTTGTCTCGTGCACTCTCTGAAAAGTTTGACAATGTGAAGACAACAGCAGAAATTATGAACAGATGTATAACCTAGTTTACTTCATGCAGCTCTATGTAGCCAGTCAGCTTTCGCGTTATTGGCGCGAATCTCTTTCGGATTGTACCACAGACATAAAACAGATTTTATTCTTCATGTATGGAGAAGTGCAATTTTAGCGATACTCGGCTTGAATTTAGGTCTTGGTTAAAGCCAATTGCTAACAACGTATTTGAAGACTACTGCTTCTTATGCAAGAAAGCAATTGAACTGGGAACGTTGGGTGTACGGGTGCTGGAGTCTTTTTTATGTTATGATATAGGTCATAAGTTTCATACATAATGGTCTTAAGGTCTTAAAAAGTCTTAAATTTGACTTGGTGAAATCTGCAGAAACCCTGCTTTAAAGCGTAACACTCGCCAAAATGCATCCTAGGGTCTTTTTGTGTATGTACCCGAGTCAAACTTTTGTTTAAAAGCATATTTAGAATGGAAGCGTCACTTTTAAGATTTACCAAAATTCTCCTTTTTCGGTCAAATGGCCTTTTGAATAGGAGTGCTAGGAGCACTTTTATGCTAGCCTCAAAATAGCTATTTTTAAAACACTAAGAAGGCTCGACACAACATGAAACTTTTCTCAATATATCACCAGTGTCTCTACACATGACCTCGAGCATTGAGAATATTGTTTGTGTACACAGAGTTTACTAAACAGAAAGGTTTTGAGCAACTCACTGTAGCTGTTGTTCTTCTGGTCGCCGTCTATCGAGCCAGTCAAAAATAGTCGAGGGAGGAAAGTAAAGATGGAAAGCTCCTAAAGCTTAGTTCCATATAAATACACGGATAATTTGTTGTTTTGTCGTTAGTGAAAAAACAATATTGACCTTGTAGTGGGGAAAAGGAGCCTCATATAAGAATGACATTTCCTCTAATAGAGTCCATGCATTCGGAGGTTGCCTATTTTGGACTTGGAAAATGGCGGATAGCGTAAACAATAACTGCTAACGTGAGTTGCTCAAAACCTTTCTTTTTAGTAAACTCTGGGTACACAATGTTGTCAATGTTTCGTTAAGGTGTAAAGCCCCTGGCGATACTTCGAGCAAAGTTTCATGTTGTGTTGAACCTTCTTGGTGTTTTAAAAATAGCTATTTTGAGGCTAGCATAAAAGTACCACTAGCACTCCCGTTCAAAAAGCCATTTTTGAACGGGAAAACGAAAAACGAAAATACGGTAAATCTTAAAAGTGACTCTTCCGTCCTAAATATGCTTTTAAACGAAAGTTTGACTCGGGTACATTCACAAAAAGACCCTAGGTTGCATTTTGGCGAGATTTACGCTTTAACTTACATACAGGTGTTTTCAATTATGTTGCCTGATCAGTCGCATTTTATGACATGAGCATGTGCAGACGATGCTTGATTGTCTCCCAGAGAGATGTATAGGATGGAACCAGGAGTTGTAATGAGGTTCACAAGTAATATCTTGACCAACAAAGTAGACAACAGAATAAAATCTGCCAAGTGTAGAGGTACTGAACAGATTTTTCATGCACCTGCCAACATGTGTACTTTAAAAGAAATTGGCTTGATCCTCAATGTTGCCTTTCACTTGGACAATTTCACACTGCAAACATGCAATACAAAATGTTTTTCAACAAACTTTAAAGTGTTATGATCATATGTTGTTCAAAAATGAAAAATGAGTTCATTGCAAAATTGCAATCAAGAAAGAACCTTGGTACAGCTGAGCCAACAAGAAATGTGTTTCTCATCTGGTGCTGGATGGAGGAGAATGTGCTTAAAAAGAGGAGAAACTGCCAGAAGCAGCAGCATAAGTCTTGCAAGTTTTCATTTCAATACTGAAATTAATTCTCTATTAACAAATTTTTGCTAATGTGTTAGCTAACAGATAACACAGCAAAACATTAGAATTCATTTGGAGTCACTCTCCTTTTAGCTCTGATTTTTGTTTTACTTTGTATTCCTGAGAAAACTATCAGGCTCTTTAACACGTAAATATGCTGCTATGTTAGCTAGTCGCTTACTGTGTCTGTCTGCTGTTTGGTGCTGGACAGTTACGGTCAGAATCAGTTTCTGATTCTTATTCGGATTCTAATCATCAGGTGTTTTCAGTTTTTTAGCTAAAAACAGCTGCCAGTAAAGTTGTGTGCTGGAAAACCACAACAACAAGCTAATTGTGGCTAAAACGCTCCATAGTAACAATTCTCTGTGGGTTTGTCACCCCTTTCATATTACGCATGGTCATTTGGTTATTGTTATAAAATATTTAGTATAGCTGCTTAATATGTTACATTTTACATCATTAGAAAAGGCATGGGGCTTCAAAACAAGTTATAAATTACCAGTCCATGCAGAAACTATTATAAAATGTCTTGTGGAAGTAATTTCTTTTGATGTACAGTATTTGCAATCTAATAGGAATTCAAAACCACACACTACTCCTCCTCTCGTGGTTGGAAAAAATCCACAAATATAAAGTAAACATTTTTCCCCCATGTAAGATACACATATTTGTTATTAGCGGTTGGAGCCAGTGGAGTGAGGGTGAAAATGGTGTTCTTTAACACTTTGTGCCTTCAGATAAATCAACCTCTTTACTGCGTTATTATGGTTGACAATTGATGGTGACTGGGTTGTGGCCAGCACAACTCCTTACTGCAGTTAAAAAAAACACATGCTCAGTGCTATTGGAAGGGCAATTTAGGTCAAGCCATGCAACAATAACTGTCTTATTTTAAGCAGCTCATTCAGTGAGTCTCACAAAAGAATGGAAACATGCAAATCATGTTAACACGCAAAAAAATATTTAAATCCACACAGCATGATTCTAATTTCCTCTGTATCATAGTGGACTAGCTCACTCCTCAGGAGTAACAACCAAGCTGTCAGTGTAATTGACCTTTGGCACATGATCTCCACTAGTTGTTGGAGACCACTCTTTTGGTTGATTTGACATTTTTATTGTCTGACAAGGAGTGGGGGCATCAGTATTGCTTAGTCAATCCGTATAACAAACTCTTGCTGTGAAGACAAGATATTCATTTTTGGGGTACCTCTGCACCGGAGGTTTATCGATTTATATTAGTGGCTTTTGTATATATTAATTGACTTTTCTAAGTCACAAATACAATAAAAATATGAATAAATGAGTCTATACTGCACTGAACAATTAGACTTTTCGGAGCAGGAAAAACAAAGGTGTGGAAAAATAACATTAATGATGGTTCCATTCCTTTGTGGTGGCTCATTAAGCTCCCACTGGTAAACTTGAATGGAGTGCAGCTGTTGTGTGATTAAATACACTTGTGTGCATTGTGCTATTACAGGCCAATTATTTGGGAATGGAGAGCAAGACCTTCAGTTAAAAACTCTACTCATTTGGTTACTTAAGTGACATATGAAGTTTAGTGTAAGTTCATTCAGGAAGATTTCTATGCTTCTCACTTTCTCTCCCTGTCTCTCTCTCTCTCTCTCTTCCAACCTAATCAACTGACTCTGCACATTCATTCCATGGCCATGGTATATCCATGGCCTCTATTCACCTTATAAATTTAATGTTGCAATGGGCCTAATTGCCAAAGACTAACATTTAATTTTGCGCCATGTTGACTAAACTCATTCCACCCTTAAACGAAGTCTGTCCTGATTGAAGTGCATTTAGATCAATAGGAGAGAAAAATACACAAACAAAATACATGGATTTGAAAATTGTGGTTCAAAGCACATATTCGATGACCGTGATGTTCGTGCATTAAGTTAAGTGAATTGTATTAATATAGCTTCACATTCTTACAGAAGTTATCTCTAGACACTTCATTAGCAGGTCTAGATTCTATAATTCACAGACCCAACATTACCCCTATAAGCAACGGGGGCAAGGAAAAAGTCCCCTTTAACTGGAAGAAACATTAAGCAGAACCAGACAGCTCTGGGTGGGTGGCCGTCTTACTAGACAGGTTGGGTTAGCATTAGTGTAATGTGAGGAAAAACCTTGCAACACATTCTCACTTCCAACTCAGCAAATACTGACGCTTGGTCAGGACCCCTTTGTGTCACTTTTTAATGCTCTGGGTATCCCCTTGGCCTCATTTTTCAATGTGCAGGGTAAAACCACTTTGTTACCTAAGGAAAATATCCTGGGCGGGGTTATAAGATGGTCTCCTGGGTGCAAGTCCTTTGGTTTTTCACCCGTCCACTACCCCAACCTAACTCCTTATGCAGTGTTTTGGTCTTCAATACTACTCCCTACCATTGTCACTCTTCATACTATGTCATCTTACAGCACGTGCGTCCCATACAGACGCTCAAGGGTGCCTGGTGTGTCTGTATCTGACACTGAGGGCCACTGACCAAGCGTCAGTATGTGTGTCGGGAGTGAGAACGGTCTGGGAAAAACAGCACGTGCAACTCTTCCTCAGGTCAGCAAGCACTGTCTGTTGACAACTACAAAGGCAATATATTAAAGTAGGTTTACGGTGCCTCAACCCCAATACACGAGCCCCCATTTACACTTTGTGTATCATCTGACAGCTATCGGATATTTAAAAAAAAAAGTGTAAATGCATCCAAGACAGATTGAAAGCCAATTGCTCAAACCATCTCGGGAGGTGAGACGCATTCTCACCAAATGCTATGTTGTAAATTTGTAAATGCATGCCTCCTCTCCACAATTCATACGTAATGTTTGCCTCTCAAGTGCATGTACTGTACATCAGTAAGCAGCCTGTGGCAAAAGCCTCTGCAGAGCCTGTACCCTTGGATAATGGCAGCTGAAGTTGAAACTTCACTGAAGTTAGCCGTTGTTTTCACTGTCTCAGTAAAGGACACAATTTCACAATGATGAGTTAATGCAATCGTGCTCCACGCACTCCAAACGGGCACTGCAAGGATTAATAAGGGATGTGGAGTCATTTGGGTTCAGTCTTGTGTGTTATCTTAATGCCTCACTAGAATTCAGAGGTCATTCTTCTGCATTAGTTATATGAATTAGTAATATGAAGGAGTTTGTTGAAGATGTCTTCACATCTGGTGCATATCTATCTATCTATCTATCTATCTATATCAGGTTTTGTCTTAATGTGACACTTTCTGTTAGAGCACAATGCCCTCCTCTTCGACCAGTGTGTGAGGCTTGAAAAAAAAGATATACATTTTATCATATGACCATAATCACTGCAGGTCTGTATTGAAGCACTCGTTCCTGGAAAAGCAGCGATACAATTTGGATTATGTGAGCATAAACAGACGTGCTCAAATTTGTTGGTACCCTTACAGCTCATTGAAATAATGCTTCACTCCTCCTGAAAAGCCATGAAATTAATAACTATTTTGTCATTGGATGCCTTTGGTATGTCATAGAATAAAGCAAAGAAGCTGTGAAGAGAGATGCATTATTGCTTATTCTCCAAAGATAATCTAAAATGGCCTGGACACATTTGTTGGTAATATTTCAAACAAATTAGTTTCTCTAATTAGTATCACATATTTCTCCAATTTTGTAATCAGTCATTAAGCCTATTTAAATAGAAAAAAGTAGTCACTGTGCTGTTAGGTATCCTTGTGTGCACCACACTGAATATGGATCAGAGTAAGCAAAGGAAAGAGTTGTCTGAGGAGATCAGAAAGGAAATAATAGACAAGCATGGTAAAGGGAAAGGCTACAAGACCTATCAAAGCAGCTTGACATTCCTGTGACAACAGTTGCAAATATTATTAAGAAGTTCAAGGTCAATGGAACTGTAGCCAACCTTCCTGGGTGCGGCCGCAAGATGAAAATTGCCCCCAGATTGAACAGAAGGATAGTTCGAATGGCAAAAAAGAACCAAGGATGACTGCCAAAGAGATAAGTTAAACTCCAATGTCAAGGTAGCTCAGTTTCTGATCGTACCATCAATCGCTTTTTTAACAAAAGTGGGCGTCAGGGCAGAAAACCAAGGAGGACTCCACTTGTGAAAAAAAAAAATTAAAATCCATACTGGAACCTAATAAAAATGCATATTGACAAGCCACAACCTTCTGCGGGAGGATTCTTTGGACAGATGAGTCAAAACTGCAGCATTTTGGCTAGTCACGAAGCTTGGAGGAGGGGCTGCTTTGCAGCACCTGCCACAGGGTGCCTTGAATCTGTACATGTCACAATGAAATGTCAAGACTATCAAGGCATTCTGGAACGAAACGTACTGCCCAGTGCCAGAAAGCTCTGTCTCAGTCGCAGGTCATGGGTCCTCCAACAGGATAATGACCCAAAACACACAGCTAAAAGCACCCAAGAATGGATAAGAACAAAAAATTGGTCTATTCAGAAGTGGCCTTCTATAAGTCCTGATCTGAGTGCTATCGAACATCTATGGAAGGAGATGAAACTTCTGGAGAAGGCACCCATCAAACAGCTGGAGCAGTTTGCTCAGGAAGAGCGTCATTGAGAGCCACAGAAAACGTTTAATTGCAGTGATTGCCTCTAAAGGCTGTGCAATAAAATATTAGATTAAAGGTCTCATCCTTTTTGGGCATGCCACTTTCATTTGTTTTATTATTTAAAATATTATGTTGAATAAAAAAATCAAAAGAAACATCGGTTTTCTATTAAATATGGAATAAACAATAGTGGATGCCAATTACTTTGCCAGTTTCAAGTTATTTCAGAAATATTTTCGTGAAACTTGGTGGAATCTTGTAGCATTGGCTAAGGAAGAACCTATTACATTTTGGAGTGTATCCAAATCACTGGGAAGATACACAAATCATTTTTTCACGGGCATTAGTAATCATTGGCGTGGCATGACTTTTGATTATTACGTTATATTTATAGTATTAGCATTATGCAGCGTCATCCTCAAATCGTGCATTATGCAACATATTTTAATTGTGGTCTTGACTGCTGGCTCTTCTGCTAAACTCTGTTAGGAATCACGATGACTGTAATCTGTGGCTGTCTAGCATTAATTAACTCCTTGCTGTGCAGTGGTTGATGATATGGAGGACATATTATGTGCTGTGTTTGGTTTTCCTGGACACTGAAGCTGCCAAGTGCGTGATGTTATTTCAGTCTAAACATTTGATATTTGTACATACGTACATGATATAAAGTGCTTTTTGCTTTTCACAAATGTGTGTTAAGTATGTGAAGTATTTGCCAATTTAGAAGTAGGCCTATGCACAGCTGAGATGATCAGGCTTTTGCTAAGCACAACCATATTTTAACACTATTGGCCTTGGCGAAGGTGTGCACTCTCCAAGTGTCCTAGTTTGTGAACCATTTGTGATGATGATAATGAAAGGAGACCACAATCATCCCTGTCATCCTGGCAAGCAGCTGTTAGCATGTTTACAGAATTTCAGAAGAAGGTTGCATGAATATACTAGCGCTAGTCATTTACAATATCTCACCCGGTTTTGAATGCATATATTCTGAAGTATCAAGTAAATTCATTGAGTCAAGCGGTCAATACAGGCCCAGACAGATCTTAAATCGCAAAGTAAAATGCTGTATGAGTAAAGGCATGGATCTCATGTTCTCTCAGCCAGCTCCAAAACAGAAACATTAGGAAGAAGAAAATAATCCCTGCCTGAGCCAGTTCTGTTGGCTGCCTGTATCTTTTGATCATGAAGATTTCTGTTTTTGTTGCTTGTCTATGCATAATAACTACTAATGTGTGTTTGCTATTATCTGATTATTGTCCCACGTGTGCCTGTGTGGTATCCTTGGGCTGAACCTGCAGACATGATTGGGATCCTGTCGTTGGCTAACAATGAGAGAGAACATATGTTTGCAGCACGCTATTAATGCAAATGGCTGATTACTGTTGCACCCTGTATTCTGAAAACTTTGAAGTGTCTCCCACATCTGTATGAAATCTAAAGATGCAAGACAGTAAGGGTGTTATGAGTGAAAGCCATGTTGGATAGTTTGTTGGTTTAGTAGCAGAGTCTCGCAAAACAAATGAGACAACACTGTGGAATTTGTTTGTTTAGGCGGAATGCTACACTGTCTCCCAATTTCCGGGACAGCAGATTTACCATGTTTACTTATTCAAGAGAGTTGAAGAGATGACAGAAAGACAAGAAAACTGTGCTGAGGCAATACCCAGTACTTTAGAAGGGAAATGTATGCCATTGAGATCATCCTCACAGTAGCCGCTGATCTCAGCGCTTGAATTACACAGTGTCTCTTCTTTGGTATTCAAACATGATTACTCATGTCTCATTGCCTGATGATCCAACGTCTCCTGAGAGTCAAGATATCTAACTGGCCTTTTATAATCTGCCGCAGCATGCCTGAAAAGCTATATTGCATTTCTGTATCCAGCATCCAACTCACACTGTATGTTTGATGGCGAAGGAGCTCATCCCAGATGTTCTTCTCCTCTTGGAGCAATTGATACTAACACACTTTTATTGCAGGGCCCCAATCACTCAACATCAGTGACATGGGATCTAAAAGCTTGAGAGAAAAAAAGACCAAGGGAAGGATAAGGAGCGAGAGAGAGAAATGAGGTTGCATCAGCAGTGTTTGTAAATGTTTGAGAGAGTGAGAGCTTTGTAAATGGAATTTTCCCTTGGAGAATAAATGGTATGGTTTTGTATTGAATTACTTTGGAAAGTGTGTTTTCTTGCGCCAGCATACATCCATATGTCATATGTCAAGCATGGAAAATGTAAGAGACAAGAAATAGAAATGAATTTCCCTCCAAGGAATACATTTAGGATTTGATTTGGTATTAGATCAGATATATTAATTAATTCCTAGAAGACAACAGTGTATTCTCTAGAAAAGGCCTCACCATCGCTGTACGGAAAATGCACTCAGGATGCATGTATCAGTTACTGTAGCTGCAGCCATCGTCTGGAGCCAGTTCCTCAGAAGAACTGTAGTACTTATACCATAATGTATGACTACACGATTCCCAGATGACATTTAGTACTCCACACATACACAACGGTTTTATTAAAATCTAATCAAGAAAGCTAATCCACAACTTTGTGCTCTGATGATAAGAGGCTAGTAATAGTCCTTATCTGAACTATGGAGAAATTACTGAAGAAATTCAAACACAGTGCAAACATTATTTAGCGGATCAGGTTGATGTTATAATCCTCTGACAGAATACAGTTGGGCCTCTATGGCCCTCATGGAAGGATTACAAGAATAAGTTATTTGTAGGCAGTCACTTCCAGAAGGATTTTTTATTGAAGCATGCATGGTCACCCTACTTACATTTAACTGATGTCTTAACTATTTGTTGGCTATGTTGGTATCGTCTTCTATCCATTTGGTTAAAGGTAGGAGGTTAAATACAAGGCCCCACTTTAATGGAAGTGAAAAAGAGGCTTGACACTGAAATGTGCGTCTAACAGTCTTCGTTAACGTTGAACTGGAGTTTTGGGGCGGTGTTACAGTTTAGCCATGTCAGTACGTGCACAATGCAAGATAGAAAGAACTGACGTCCCTCCCAAAATGTATATATAAATAAACATTTCTTTTTAATTAGGTTGATTGACCTTAATTGAACTGATTCACTGGTTGATTTATTGATGCCAGTTTTTTGGGGCACTTCTGCTTCTGGATCTTCAAGAGTTTGCAGGCAGGATGTCACATTCATTTGTTCAATCTGTCTGTTGGGAAAAACTGGCGTCACAGTAAGCCCTCATTCCTGAGAGGTAATTGATCCTTTTTATCTGAAAGTTTGTTCATGGAGCTCTGTGGTGTACCAGTCACACTGTTAGTACACTAAGTATATTATCTAGTTACGGTATGTGACACGGTCAGGGTGTGCTGTATTCCCGTTACATCTGTTTCCCCTGATGACAGAGCAGGATAACCTGACCTCACGCATGAAACAGGATATTGTCTGTGGCATACTGTATACTCACAGACTGTAGTATGTGCAAATAAATACAGAATAACACACTCAGTACCATAATCAGGACAAAAAAGTTTGCACCTAAATGCAACATATTTTTCTCAAATTTATATAATTTAATTGATATATATCTGTTGCTGAGTTGTCCAGACCAAAACTGACTCCCTTTAAAACGGCCAGAGAAAAAGAAATAAAGAAATGGTAAATTAAGTGAACAGAAATCTAAAGAGAGACCATAAAACAACAAATGGGAGAAGAAAATATTTTGAGAGAAGCATTGATAGCGAACAAAATAAGGGAAAAGAGGAATGTGGACAAATAGTTAAATGGCATTATTGTGTTCAATTTGTGTTTGAATTTAGAAGCCAAATAAATCTGTCTAGAGACTCATCACAACACTTGAAGGAAAAGACCATTGCTGAGGGAAGGGCTCAATCAATCAATTTATTTATTTGTCATGTGGAATCATATAAAAATACAATTTCAGTGAACTGTAACCTGTCAGTTCCTTCAATATATGCATTAAAAACAGTAATAAGAAAAAAAGATGTATGTGTATGATATATACACTCATGTTGTTCCTGAGATTCTCCTGTATTTTACCCTTCTCTCCCGCTGTCCTTCCATTTAAATATTTTCCCCAAATTGTTAGTGCAAATGTTTTAGTTGTTAGCTTTAGGGTAAGCTAGTTCTCTATCGTATCAAGACTTTCTCTCCACCGTTACATATTCCATATGTACGGGGATGATCCCCCTGAGGTCAGGTACGTGGATACTTCTTTAAGACACACAGGCTTGCCCGACCACGCCCTATAAAACACCTGTGCTGGCATGAAATCATTGATTGTTTGATTGCAACCGTCTCTGAGTGGCCTACAGCTGGAGAGATAGTCTCTTCTCTCAGAGAACCAACGTAACCGAGCATTCATGGCTATAAGAGTCTGGGTTAGTTAGTTATAAATGTTAACCTATCCCAAGCAAACTTTGATTTGTATTTATATGGCTTTTTTAAATTTCAGTATGCCTAGGTCTTGAAAGCGAAAGAGTGATGGGGGTTGATTTTCAACATTAAAGCATCAAATGATGTAAAAGAACAAAGGAAAGAGTGCAAGACAAACAAGCACAAACACACATTAACAGACACACTAACATTCAGTTGTCAAAGTTGGTGCAAGTTTGCACATACTGTTACATTTATAATGTTCAAATGTCTGTCACTACTGTGACTGGGTGGATTGTAACATTTCACTTCTTGTGTTTGAGACTAAACCATGCATGTTTTGTTTGTACAGCTACACTATTTATTAGCAGACATATATACCTAGTTTGTATCATATTTTGAATGCACTGAAGAGCTCTGAGATACATACAGAATGTCAAAGATGTTATAACCATCCCTGGTCTCCCCTACTGTAAAAAGCACTAACATTTAAATTTCTCAACCGAGTTCAATGAGTCATTGTTATATTCAAGGATTTATGATCTATGTGAAGTAGAAAAAAAAGGTTTTGTCCCAATTAGAATCTCGATAGTTAGGCTATAATCGCTGCTAGACACTCAAAAGAGTGTGTATCAATGTGAACAGATTGATTGGAATATATAACTAATTTTATACTTTTTTCAATCCAGTTTCTTTGTTACTGTGCTAACAAATTGTTTCAATAACTGTGGTTCTTGTTTATGGTATCTCATCTTTTTCTAAATTCGTAATCATGCAATTTGTGTCATGCTACTGGGTTTTGTTTTATTTTGTAGGTTCTTCTCACGTGCCATGTCTTGTTTTACTTCCTGCTTTGTGTGTTTTCCCACCTTTGTGATTATCTGCTCCACCCTGATGTGTTTCACCTGTTCCTCGTCAGCCCTCATGGCACCTGTCCCTCGTCACCACCCTCCTTTCCTTGTGTTCTGTTGTTTCAGGGCTGGATTGTCTGCATTTGTTCCTGGCTCTCATACCCTGTTTACACGTACGTGGTTATTTTGAAAAACTGAGACATTTCCCTTCGTTTGTGCCCTTCATTTACACGCAAACAGAGAATTCGCTTCTGAAAACGATTCTTTCTAAAAACTCCGGCCAGATTTTGGAAAACTTCGTTTGCACGTTTGCATGTAAACTGAGACAAACGGAGGTTTAGGCAGCCGAGGAAGAGAAAAGAGAGGAAGTGATTTGTTGCTGTTGTTGCAATTTCCGGGATTCTGATTGGCTAACGTGGGCTTGAGCTTCTCGTTACACTGCCACCTACAGGTTTGGCATGCTCTTGACGACATCTACGACATACAGTATATACACGGGTACGTGTAAACGAACACTTTTCTGAAAACTGACTGTGCACAATGTTATTTTTGAAAACGGAGAGGTTGAAATGTCCGTTTATGAAAATAGCCGGCCACATGTAAACGTAGCATCAGTGCATCTTCTAATGTTCTTGGGTTTTTGGATTCAGCCTTATGTTTATTAAAGCTCGCTTTTTGGGCTGCTTCTTTTAAACTCTCAAACCATGTAGTCCAATACTGTTTTTGCAGTTTCACAATTGTTTAAATAAAAACTTCAAAAGGAGAACTGCTGTCTTCAGCCTTTATTGTAAGTGTGTTTAGCTCACTGCATAGCTGTGCACCCACACCAGGGTAATATAATTAAAATGGGAAATTAGAGACAATATCCTCAACCAAAAGTACAGAACATTATATTGTCTAATTTGCGCTATGATTCAGTGCCATATATATAGAAGTAGCCTAGTAGTTTTTTGTTGTTGTTGATGGATTTGATTTTTCTTGATTTCTGTGTCATGCACACAAAGTGCCTAACCCTCATGGGTTTGCCAGTGTAATCATTTCATCACCTGTGCTGCTAAAATAAAACCTAAGCTGTAAAATTGTGAAAGTTTCTGGGGTTTCATGAGTCATACTTTAGATATCTTCTGTGAACTATGAGGGCACAAACTTTCTTTAGTGGAATTTGCTTTAAACATGTCATATAAAGAGTTTTATGAGCTTTGACGCAAGAGCACACGCAAGTACACAAGTCAACAAGCATAATTTAACGTTGTGTTACATGGCAAGACACAAGCAGTCATAAAGAAGGGAGGTAGAAGTCAAATGATCGTGACAGCTGGAAACTAATGTGTAATATTTTGTTATAGCTAAACCACTTTTAGTGGTCACAAACACACGCCTCTGCGTTTTCCAGCTTCTCTTTTCATGTTCTACAACATATTGCTGATTTACTGTGTGCACGTGTTATTTAGTCTTTACACTTTATATTTTGTGCAAGATATAAATAATTATGTAAATGTCCAAAAAATAAGTTCTGAATTGTGTTTTCCATGCTTGATGACCATTCCCTTCCCATCTGAAGGTGGAAACTTTACTCTTGGTGGTCGTCCTGGAAGGGGGAAGAGGAGTAGATATAGATATAGATAACAGTGGATCATTATATATATATATATATATATATATATATATATATATATATATATATATATATATATATATATATATATATATATACACACACACACACACACACACACTGTTAGTGGTCATTAATATGGTCTAACAGAAAGATGTGTGACGGGTGCATAGGGTGTAGAAAGTGGGAGGTTTCTTCACTCTCTTTCGAGAAGATTCATGACATACAAATCATCTCATGAATTTCTGCCGTCTCTATATTATCAAAAGGTCATCACTGTGGTGTAGGTCACTTTGAACGTAAAGTCTGAATTGAGACACACTTGAGATAAAAGGGAGTTCAGCAATGACATGTAGGAATTTAAGGGAGTAACAGACATCTTTGTCTTTATTTTGTTATTGCTGACCTTACACCAAATTACTTTTCAAGCTATTCCACTGTCGCAGACAAATTACCAATATCGGAATTAAATCGTGAGAGTCTTGCTAGAGTTGGGCAGCACTTCCGTCATCTCAATAATTTGATATTATCATAAGTTTTAAGACTTTGTAGTGAAGTTAAATTACGTGAAGATTATCAACAACCAATGGGTGCACTCCCTCCAGCACCAAACAGGAAGCAACAAACCGGCTAGAGCCAGTGTTGTTTACAAGGGGGTAAGCGAGCATCCGGAAAGCGTACCTCCTATGGGGAGTTTCTGAGGCTAACAAGCCATCACCTTCCACTAGTATTCCATTGAGTCCCATTCATTTTGGCATCACTTTGACAGCGAATAACTTTACATCTGAAGTGTTTAAAGACTCTATTTGTCCATTGTTTATTTCTAAAGAAACACAACAATGTATAAAAGGCTCCATTACCTTGTATCTCACGTTAGGACCCAGTAGCAGCCGTTTTTGTAAAAATAGGCTAACGATTGTGTCATAACCACGCAACTTTCTGTCGCACAGTAGAGAAATCACCGTATAGTCAGGAGAAGCTCGCAGGCAATCGGGGGGACGTGGAGGCATACAGTCAAGGAAGAATCCCATAGAGAGTCCATGAAAGCATCGGAACAAAATATTTCAGCAACGTTTTTTTCAGTCTTTCGTCCCATACAGACGCTAAAGTGTGCCTTGTCCGTCAGTATCTGACGCTGAGAGCCACTGACCAAGCGTCTTGGTTTATAATGGTCAAACTTATCAACAAGTAGATTTGTCTTCAAATTTGCAGATAGGAACTCAACTATGATGGATGTTATTATGAATCAATATTTTCATGAATCTTCACCAACAGTTGTATTGTCGACTGTAATTGCAGCACATTGCATTGTTGGACCGTTAAGTGGCCAGTATACTTTGTCAGAACTGCTTGTCGGATGGTTGAATAGCTTTGGAAACCCCCTGCCCCCACTCCTTTTGGTGCATTGTGGGGAATTTTTGAGTGCACTATTTTGTGCATAAATTCCACACTGATAATTTGGACACACTAGTGCACAATATAGTAAATAGGGGGCTATTCAGAGGGCCATCTTATTGTTTTAGGTGTCATATTAATAATAATGATATGTTTCTTATATATATCCTGAGAAGAGTCTAGGGTTGCTCTGTTTGTTCTTGTCCTCATTGTCATTTCATCAGTTGACATCAGAGAAGAAAAAACACTGCAATATGCCATGTAATCCCCATCAGTGCAAGCCCAAAGAAATGCCTCATTACTTATTGATGAACGGGTCGATAAAAAGGGAACAACATAAACATTTCACCTCAGGAAGTCAGGGACATGGCAATTGTTATGAGAAGATGAATAATGCAATGTAACAAGAAAGAAAGAAAAAACCTTGAACCTCAAATAGTGCAGTGGGTAACTTCCGGTAGGAAAGACAGATTAAAATACATTAAAAATACTAGGTTAGGGGCGCCTGGGTAGAGCGTGCGCCCCATGTACAGAGGCTTGGTCCTCGCTGCAGCGGCCACTAGTTCAATTCCGAACTGCGACCCTTTGCTGCATGTCATTCCCCCTCTCTCACCCCTTTCAAGTCTAAGCTGTCCTGTCAAATAAAGGCCCCAAAAAATACTAGGTTAAAGTAGATAAAAATATGGCACTGAAGAAATAAAACAAAAGTCATTCAAAACCACAAATTCTTTTTTTAACCTTTTGTTTTTTTGTACGCATTTGTCAAGCGAGAATGAATGCATTCATTGGACAGAGCCAGGCTTAGGAGACAGGTATTGTAATATTTAGCAATAAAGCAAATCAGCATATTTCCCAAAGTCTTTTACTGGACAGCAGCCAGTGCAACCACACTTGATTTGACAATCTAGGCTATTGTAACAGTAGTAGCACAGGTAGAGAGGAGTAATACAAAGAGTGACCCAACTCACTGATGTCAATTACACATTACACTTTGTTGCTACAATAAGTGTGTTGAATTGAGCAGTTTTATTTAATGAATTTAACTTTTTATTTGTAACAGGAAGATTATATTATTCTCTTTTTCAAAAGTTGTATATTCTCACTTTAAAGGTCCCTGGTGATCTAACTTAAGACCAGATGCAATTTGGGGTAAGTGTTTTCTCTTCAAATTAATTTCCAAATTAACAAGCAATCAAAGCAGAATTTTGGAGAACTATGTACCATGTCTTTTTGAGCTATTTAAAAATGGCTGTAGAGTTTTGTACACATTTTTTTCTCATCTTTTCTTCCCTTCTCTTCTAGATTTCTTTTTCCCATAGGTCCATCTTTCAATTCTCTCCTATAGATAAGCTGAGTCACTTTGTGCCCATAGATCAGAGGCCCATGCAGGGGAGAGACTTTGGGCAAGAAGTACAAAGACAGTGTCTCGTCACATACTGTAGATAAGACAGTTGCCTGATAGTCCTGCTTTACCAAGCCGGCAATCACATGTTTCCCAGTCATAACAATAAACATTTACCTTGTTGGAAAGATGTATGCTTACATTTTCAGACTTAAAGAGATAAAGGGGAGCTGTATGAAGTGAGAGGAGAGATAATAAAGGACAGGAGCTAAACCACCACTCATGGAGGAGTATGTCGATTAATCACAACCAGAAGGGAACTATAAAACCTCGCAAATATCACCTTCATTTCATTGATTTACAAGGAAATTATAAGTTGATTGACAAGATATTGAACATGTTTTCAGGAGCAACAAGCAATGCACTTCATGCAAAGGGATCAATCATTCATCATCATCATGGCAATTCAAATGTGTTGAGAAACAAAAATCTCACCGCAAGGTTTATTGTAGTAGTGTATGGTATTCAAATTTTAAAAAAGCTTTTTACTTTAAACAGACATAGATAAGAATTCCTTAAAGTTTTAAATTGGAACTTTACATGACAACTGAGCAAACTTCAGCATATTGACGTGGTAATAGCCAAACTTTTTAAACACAGTTTTTCATATTAAAGATATGAGGACAATGACTGTTTTTGTGTTTCTTTCTCCTTTCTCCTTGTTTTTTGTTTTCGTTGATCTGAGTCATCGTATGCCGTCAAAGGTTTTACAGTATTAAGACAACTGCTTTGGCATATCACATTAGCAATGACATCATTCCTGCAGCGCCATTCATTCGAATTTGGAAATAAAGTTAAGGTCTCTGTTTTTCCACCAATGCTATTATATTGTAAATTCTATTAGAGTATCTGGGTGGGTTAAAGCACACAAACCATTATTTTTTTTTTATTCAACAAAGAA
This sequence comes from Zingel zingel, assembly GCA_023566125.1. NCBI lineage: Eukaryota > Metazoa > Chordata > Actinopteri > Perciformes > Percidae > Zingel > Zingel zingel. The sequence goes on from CM042332.1 coordinate 18,971,657, forward strand.
CATCAGGTGCAACGTATGAATCCCAGGCTTATATGTCAGTGTGTGTGTGTGTGTGTTTGTGTCACATCATGGCAAAATGAGATGATATCTCATCCTTGTGCATCATTGAATATTGCAACAAAGCTTTCTTTAGAAGAAGAAAGGTTCTGGTATTTTCTATCTGGCCTTTGAGCTCCCAACATCCCCCTCTCATCTCTCCATTCATCTCCGTCTCTAGCGGGTGAACACCCTTTGTGCTTTCAGGAGATGTTGTAGGTTATGGATGTTTGAGTAACCTACAACACTTTTTCTTGTAATGGGAAATTACCCGTGGGACAGAAATGTCTTTGCAGACAAAAGTCTCTTGGACTCAGACGAAAACCTGAGCAAACATGGCTGGTGATGCAACAGGGGCGTCAGCGGAGGGAAAGACACAGCTTGTCAGCAACAGGGGCGTCAGCGGAGGGAAAGACACATCGCTTGTCAGACCCCTTGGAGCTTTATCATTATGGTATCTGAAATGTAAGCAGAGGAGATTGGAACACACAATGTATGGCAAAGATGGAGGAGGGATGGATAGAAGAAAACATTGTGTCTTAGTGGTTACTGTCACCTCTCAGAGGCCGGAATTAAAAAAAAACGTGATCCTCTCTGTGCCCAGACATTCCCTAGACATGTGGGTGGGATTGTCTACATAAGTGAATAATGTCTGTCTCCTTTTTGGTGATGGACTGGCAAACTGGCCAAAGTGTAAGCCTGGTGTGTTAACCAGGGTTAACCTGAGGAGGAAAGATAATTAGAAGGCAGACGCAGGTCCACGTTTAACCACCAGTAAAACTCTGTTGGATGACTCACTTCAGAAGGGTTGAAAATTGGCAAGTGATAAAGGATGAAGTTAAAAGAGAGATGACCACTTTCTTAGTACTCAGTTGATTAGGACATATTAAAAGGAAATAGGAAATTGGACAAACGGATATTGTGAAATGGCAATTTGCTAATTGAAAATTAAATTTAAAATCCTGAAATGGGAAACAGTAAAGCTTAATTATGAATGTATATATAAAGAAAATGCATAGTGAAAATGAATTAAGAAATAAAATTATCTTTTTGTTTTTAAATTTTCCTCAATTGCATTTTCACTATATAATTCTTAGAATTATCCTCCATAAATTTCAGACACCCTAAAACAGTCTTTAGAGGCAGGCTCAGTAAAAAGTTTTTTTTCCATTGATACAAAGTTCATAATTCCCCACAATGTACCATTACCAATTCTGCCTGCTCTGAGTGGGTCATCCTGCTCTGAATGTGAAGATCAAACATCGTGACAAGTTCCTGTCGGCTATCCCTGGTGATCAGCGGGGAGCAGTCAGCTTTAATTCAGTAAAACAACAACAACAACAACAGATAACAATGACAGATAACTGGATGGGACAGCAATGTGCATTACTCTTTTATAGGGAGAAGAGCAGGCATCCAGCAGTCTCTGCCTGCGGTGTGGAAGTCATGTTGATCTTATTTTCTCCAAACAGCCAATCATAGGGAGATTACACGTTGTAAAAAAGCAAAGTTAAAAGATGATGGAAGAGACAAAACAGGATTGAGTTGTTAGCAACTGTTTTACATTAATAGGTGCGTAGAATGAGTGTGTCTTAGATTTCTCCAAAGTGGTCTGAACATGATTGAAACATCCAGTTTCATTGCTTATTTGAGCCATGTGCACATAGATAAAATGATATAATACAGACAATTAATTTGTTGTTTTAATGCAAAATAAAACTTACATATTGTACCATTACATTTGCTATTGCTCAACAAAATAAAGTGACTGCATGCACTGGTCTTGGGCATGGCCAGATTGTGGGCCCCAAGGCAATAATTTGCTGTTGATTTACTTTCTATCAGTTAGTTTGTGGTAATTTGATGAAACAACTTATTTAGTAAAATGTACCATTTAAGTGCAATGCAAACTAAAATAATACAGGTGTTAGAACTAGATTTTGACACAGGCCCCACCTACAAGACAGGGCCACAATATGACATAATAATAATGTGGAAGTAAAAAAACAAAAGTACATTAACATGTGTGTAGAATCAGTCTGTCACACATTTTCCACCCTTATTACATCAACATACTATAACAAAATATGTAGTATATGATTTATAGGTGAGGGGGTCAGTGTGATGACATGTCTGTTTTTTAATCCCTTTCATGTTGGTCCTTTTGGAGAGGTCCTGTCATGAATGAAAATTAACTTTCTTTTAAATTTTAGTCTTGTGCACCCATAGGCCGATATGATATAGATCAAGGGTATTCAAATACAAGTTTTTGAGATCCACTTGCAAAATGTGCAAGTCCTTAAATGTTGGCACAAACGGTGTGATAGCTAGATGGAAAAACCCTGATGTGATACTGCAGTATAACTTTTTCACCCTATTCATGAGTAAAATAGCGGATTTTAGGCTGTCCTTGCTGTGTCATTAATTCAGTGTGCCGATGTGCTGCAATAGCAGCAATCGGCACAATGCCTATTGTTTCTCATACTTATTATTATTCCGCCTGTTTTTTGTCCCGTAACTAGTCACGGAGCGTTGCCAACACGTGCACACAAATTCATCAAAACGTGTGTAATGCTCAGGAATGGTGTGCTATGTCTTTTCAAAAAGATTTACCGCACAGTTTTCACGAAATTGGCAAAAAACTGCGCTAAATTGTCCCATAGACTTGAATGGGAAATCTTCAGGAAATCGCTTAACATCGCTCAAAACGACCCCTCTTTGGGGCCATGCTGTATTGCCATACTTTAATGTAGAAAAAAAATTAAAAGTTTAAACTGAAGACAAGACTTTGGCCTTTATTGGGCTGAATGGGCATTCGGAAATCAAGCACGGTTTCTATGAAATCACAGTTTACGTATCGTCCTTGTCAGACCGTTTCAGATTTTCCATTGTGTGTGTAAGGGGCCGGAATCTTCATAGTTAGAGTGAAGGACAGAGTGGGGAGCTGTGGTACGATTCTCTGAATTTTCTCCAAACAAATTGCTCTCTACCCTACAGTTTTCACTCTTCATACATCATTGTTGGTCAAAATGTAGGAAATTTTGTGCCGGTCGCAGACATGTAACTATGGAATCCACCGGACCTAAACTTTTGGCTCTGTCCATACCAACTGCCGATAGAAACAATGAAATTAAATATCTGGAAGTACGCAGACGGTTCCCTGTTTGTTACCTGCTTTGTGTCGAATATATTTGACCCCATAAACATAAAAACCACATCAATGCGTTCGCCAGACCTTTATCTCTCTTGTGATGATAATCTTTTTGCCGTTTGGACCCACCGTTTTGATTTACAGAACAAACTTAAGAGGTATAATTATCATTAAATGGACATGTTTGACCCATGGAAGATACTGTCTCCCCCTCCCTCCTCTACTCCCTCACTGTGGAAATCACCATAGCAACAACTTCTTACACACACACCTCCTAGGCTTCTATCATAAAGACTCTTTACTGTAGGCCACATTGTCCTCTCTTTACAGGACATGTCAAACAGCAGAGTAAAGGTAGCCCAGATCAGCTGTTACTAATGATATTAACTATAGGGGGGGCATCTAGCGGCATCTAGCTCAGCCAGTGAGAGCGTTCGCCCCATGTTGGCTGAGTCCTTTGCAGTGGCGTGGGTTTGAATCCGACCTGCTACCCTTTGCTGCGTGTCATTCCCCATCTCGCTCCCCCTTTTTATGTCTAGCCACAGTCACTTCATAATAAAAGGGAAAAGCACCAAAAAATGGTCTCTAATTTTTTTTTTTAAAAACCACCAGACTCCATGTGAATAAACAATCATTTTAACATCGTAAAACACACTTCATTCAAAGTAGACAGATACCAAATAAAACTATGAAAAGCCGTTTTTCATCTTCTCTACACTTTTGCAACCATCACAACTTGAGTGTTGGTTGAAAAAAACACATAGTTTACCAATGTACATGTGAAAATATGTTGGCTCTATATACGCTAAAAGTACTATTTTTTAAATGGCTGTTTCTGGTAAACAGAAAGGTCTTAAATAGGTTTTAAAAAGGTCTATCTCTGAAGGGTTAAGACACGTAACACTTCACTGTTAAAACAACACTGTATGTATTTAAAATTTAAGCAAAACATGGGTATTATATATATATATATATATATATATATATATATATATATATATATATATATATATATATATATATATATATATATTGTAGTGCTAAGGCTTGCGTCGCTAAACCTACCAGACTCCATGTAAATAATCAGTACTTTAAGCATCTTAAACCCACCAGACTACATGTAAATAATCAGTACTTTAAGCATCCTAAACCCACCAGACTCCATATAAATAATCAGTACTTTAACCTTTCTGTAAGTGGTACTACGCTGTACTCTGGTCTTGACCTGTATGCATTTGTGGTGTCTTGTAAGCCCATCCATCCATTCCCTATTGCTATTGTTAAACAATTGTATTCTCTCTCTCTCTCTCTCTCTCTCTCTCTCTCTCTCTCTCTCTCTCTCTCTCTCTCTCTCTCTCTCTCTCTCTCTCTCTCTCTCTCTCAGTGACAGTGTGACCTATGTATGTCAATACAGCTACTGCTATTAACCCTTAACTAGTGTTATTCGGATGTGCACCAAGTAGTAGGCACACTGTCAAAATTTCTTCCGGAATTTTCTAGTTTTATAATTATCCTGCTGGTAGCTTACCTCTGTGCTCTGGGAACAGTTTGGTTCAACATGTTATTTTACCACTTTCCATTATTTTATTGCAAATTACATACAGTGGTCTCATGCTTCTCTCAGATTGAAATAATCCATATTTCTCAGTCTATTAATTTACTTGAATTTCACCTCTTCCACCGCTTACGTGGCTACTATAGCGGTTGAAAGATTGCAAGTGACGTGATGTGATAGCAATGTGTCACTTTCAGGTGGTCTTGGTCATGTTGCATTGATTAAATTGTATTTTGGTCTGGATTTAGACCCTAGTCAGCCTATTGAGTATGTGGGAAATAGATTATTTATTTATTGGTGTTTAGTGCTATAGATAAAACTTGCATATTGTACCAATGAGTTAAACATGGTCCTGGACTTAAGCAAATATTACTAAGATGTACTGTTTGGGACATATTTGACTAGTTTTCTCTTTTTCTCTAAAACAAGAATAAATAAAAACGAAAGGGTGCTTATCCAGTTAAACTGACAAATGTAAAATTTAAGAGCATTTGTAAGTGTTTTACTGACCTGCTGACCGTTGTTGTAATATGAGAACAAGGACACATCTGTGAATAATGAACCACAGTTCACACAATCTGTTTCACATTCAGAAATGGATTGTTGCACAACATAAGAGAACAGACAGTGTTTTAAAGTCTAAAGACAAAGAACAAATGCCTGTGATCTTGGCATCAATATGTGTTCCAATTTGGGATGACAAAAAAATGATTTCCACAGTCATTTCCTCCGTACCTATTCTCAATGATCACGTTATATTTATTGGAGTTGACTTCAATCAGGTTCAGAACCCAGAACTCAATAGGTCATCCACTAAACAATCTACAAATATAAGTCGGCCAACGTCATTCAATTTCCACAAATTTCCAGCTGGGCTTGATCGACCACTGGAGAATTAAATTCCCTTTCCAGTAAAGTATTCTTTCTTTTTTTGCATGTCCACCACAGTTATTCACATACTAATAAACTACTGCACAGTACTCTATCTTGTGACTACCATGGTAGAGTCATCTCTGATCATACCCCCACATCCGTAGAAATGAGCTTTCACCATTGTGGACCTGCTGGCAGTTGAGCAGCTCCACTGGAGCAGTTGGGGTTAAGGACCTTGCTCAAGGGCACCTCATTGGTGGTAATGAGGGAGAGGCAAGCAATGCTTTTTTACTTTCTACACCTAGATTTATCCTGCTGGTCCGGGAATTGAACTGACAGGTCACAAGCTTGCTTGTCTAACCTTTAGGCCACCACTGCTGACTTAACTTACACGTGTTGTTTAATGTTGTTTACTTGTATTGAGGTATATCTTCAACCATCTGCTTCGATTGGAAAGCGCTTTGGGTCAACTCCTGTTGTTTTAAATGTGCTATATAAATAAAACTGACTTGACTTGTTATCTGAACCTAAATTTAAATATTTAGTTATGACACATTTAACTTTTCTTTTAAATAAATGATACACCATATATTGGCAGGGATATAATGTTTTATATATATGTTGGGGGGGTCACCCAACTTTTGTATTCATAAAAAAGCAAAATTGATAATTGCATTGTTTAAAAAATGAGTGGAATAATTACATCTGGCATGATCAGATATTTTATAAATATCTTAAATAACACAAAACAACTAAATGGTGGTAGGTAATACATCAGATTTGAAATACTGCTTTAGTAAAAAAAATATTACCTGGCTGACGATGGGAGCAGCAGGACGCAAAAAAACGAAAATGACTCTTGCACTAGTCTGGACATCTTAACGTGCCAAGGTTGCAATAAAGGTTTCCTAAATGCCACATTTGATGTCAGCTTACTAATTGACTGCGGGTTTTGTGTAGATTTGGACTTTTATACATTTATTCCACTTTGTTTAAATGGCTAAGTGGAGGAAGCCTAGTGACGAGTCCATAGCAACCAGTTTGTGTGTTGAATGTTACCCAGAGTGCCTTGCTGAATGGTCTCAATATTTTACTGTTTTATTTCATGTGAATACTAGTTCACTAGAGGAGTAACTTAGTATTTGAAGTAATGCAGTAATGCAGGAAGTTTCAATGCTTATTGTGTTTCCACAACAATGTTAGTGAGTAAATCTACTGAAATGGCCACCACACCATAACAGAGGAGTGGGATGCGTCAGACGAGAATGCAGAGGTTTAGTCACATAGGCTATGTCATGGATGTAGAAGAACTGTGTATGTTTACCAAGTGCAATAAATTGTTGGGGGAGGGTCATTCCTTTTTTCCACATCGTTTTGGAGGGTCATAGAATTTTTTTTTTACTGGCGAGGGGAGGGTGATGTCTTTTTTGGCTAAATGTCCCAAAACTCCTCCGGTGGCCCCTTCAATAAATAATGAACAGTTCCTTATTAGTATTTAAACAACGGAGGAGTAATGGTAGACACACACGCAGACATGCACGCACACACACACACACTATAACATCAAATCCCACTCTAAAACCCCCAAATCCTATTGAACAAATTATGTAAAAGTAAAATGTAGGCATACAACTTTAACCTACTTAACAACATACTTGTGAATCCATACATATTCCGAACACAATAACAAACTAACCAAAATAGGGAAATATAAAAATGAGTATGTGTATGTCCGTCAAGCAGTTAAAAGGAAAAGCCAGCTATTTTGGGATTTACACTTGCTAGCTTTCTTGCAGAGAAGAGAAGCTTGATACCACTCTCAGGCATTAAAGTGGTATCAATCTACTCAGCTAACTTTGGGCAAGGAAGCGATTTTTAATTTCCTTAAATGTACTATCTATAAAAAAATATTTTAAATTTTAGTCTTAATTTAACCCAAATAGTTTTCTGTTGGCCAATCCAAAACATTTAAGAATGACTGGCCACCACTCAGAGCTAACTGATACATATGAGTGCAATTACAGCACATGTGCATTTGTATTGCGGTTTTGAGTCCGATTGTGGTTTTAGTCTTTTTTTTTCTTCCTTCAAATCCCTGTATTGACGATTATAACAGTAGGTTTCTGATCAAATGTGTGCAGTTGTGTCTTGATTTCTCACCATCTCTTCAACTTTGTTCTCAACCAACAAAGACTGTTCGGAAACCTGGATAAGGTCTTTACATGCCACCGTGTCCTGGTTTCTATCAAAGAACTGCAGGAAGCATATCCAGGTTTCTCAAACCAGGATGTGGTGTTTTTATGTGCATCACATAACCGGGATACGTGCGCACATGTAAATGCGTTCAGTGAAGACGGCGTCAATATATTGTTTTGCCATAGTGTACTCAATATTGCCCATATTAATTGCTTTTATTATGTTCAGTCTTTAGAAATTTCCTGAAAAAACACAGGGCTTGCCAAGAAAACAGGTCAGTATGTAAATATAAAACAACAAACCTGTCGGTTAGCATCTTTCAACATCGCTACTTAAAATGTATGCCAATAAGGGATGGGGGCCACTGTATGTAGATCTCTCAAGACAACACATGTATACGCCACCTCAGGGTTTCCTACATGACTCACCACCCACAGTGCCCCTGTCCCCTCCCATTGGGCCTCACTGTGACGTTCTGCATTACAGCACATCTATGTCACAATATGCTGCGACTACACCACCAACCTCCAACACCCATCTCCTCTCACTGCATAAGGGACGCGATGAGTCATAGCATGAATTGAAAGCGAGATGGTCATTAAATCAAAAGTGTGTATATGCAGTTCAGCCAAGCCATGAAGAATCTCTTTTTCGTCATACACAATTTAAAGCTTTAGTGCGTAACTTTTTTATAATAATGAACATCCGTTACATTCAAGCCATTGCCAAATGAGTTGATACAAAGCTAAACTCTCTCTGTATTTCTCAGCATGGCTGTGTTTAGAATAGGTGTCATCCGGTGATTTTTGCACACAGAAACTCGAGGAAAGATAATTACCTCTTTTGAAGAGTTTATCATGTTTTTTTTAATCCTCCATGTTGTCCTTGGCTACTAGCAACTGTGTGGAAGACAGGTGGGGGTGAAGCGCTATCACAGAAGGCTTGTGTCATGTGGATGTACTGGCAGACTAGTTGTCATTACTTCAAATTTCTTATGGAGGAGACAGAAACTACGGCACTATAGCTTTAAAGCATTGATCTGTCAACAAGACATTTTGGAGGAAAGGTGGACTGAGGAGGTTTGTAAAGCGATGGATTCAACCTGTCTTCTCTTCCTCTCTGACAGAACTAACTACAGCTGCACAGACGAAATAAGGTTTCTCACTCCAAGTGACAAAGTCCTAAAATTCATCACAATAATGGGCTATGATTCATGCATTTCAGATAGGAGCACCAAATTGGCATAAGTGACAATGGAGACACTTTCCCTTGGGTGTACATGCTGTCCAGACAGACGGATTTGTGTGACAATGGACATTAATAAGCTTATTTTATTCAGCAGAACCTCCATTCCTTTGTTATGCATTCTGCTATTATTCTCCTTTAGGATTGGACATGACTGCATGTAAAGCTGACTTTCTTTCATTCCCTTAGGGTTTAGGGTTTTCCTTCGATAAATACCATAGTTAATGACCTCAGATATTTGTATCTGTTTATGTAAGTGCGTTTGCGTCCACCCATTGATTTATGACATTGTGTTGTAAGTCTAACACACTTGTCAGAATCTCATTGGAAAGATATTCAAACAAACAGCAATCTGCCTGTTTGATAAACTAGTGCCTTGCTCTAGGAACTCAATAACTAAACTTTGACATCTTAAATTCTTTAGATTATGCAATTGCTTTCTAAAGAGAAGTTTCATTTACACTTGTTGGCTACTAAATTAGGTACGCCTGTTCAACTGCTCGTTAATGCAAACATCTAATCAGCCAATCACGTGACAGCAACATCAATCAATCACAATCTTAGTACAATCTTATTGTTACTGTAGTTGCACAATTAGGTCCCTGGATCAAGGAGACAATGCCACAGAATATCTGTAACAGAGAGGTACCAGACACTGTTGGGGAGGAATCCTGAGGAGTATGCTAAGAATCTCACCTGAAACATAAATCTAGTGATTTTAATTGATTGTAGTTGACGGGTTTTACTTTTCTTCATCTGGACTTCAGAAAAATACTGAACTCCAGTAAATAAGTGTTCTTCCAAAAAAGTGCACACATCTATTTTGAGAGACATTTGTTGCATTACAGTGATAACCCTTCTTGAATCTAGTAACTGATTTTGAAAGTAAACACGTACATGCCAGGGTACAACACCTGTAGACCAGCCAGTGATTGTCCTTTGGGAACTCATTCTGTAAAGACCCCAATGTTTGAAGTAAACTGACACTTTTAAGTAAGGCTCATCAAATCAGTAGCTATCTTTAAATCTCTGTCATACCTCGTATACTAATTTCATTTTTCTTGTATAATACATTTTTACATGTTTTCATATTCATTGTAAAACACTTTGTAACGGCTTAAACAACAAATTATAATAAAATGATTAGTATTCAATTAAATAACTCTCAAAGTTGTTACCATTAAAGCAAAATTGTTGAGTTCGCCTTTAAGGGTTTTTATTATGACATTAATGTAAGAAAATATTATTAACAGAGGATTGTCATGTTGGAATAATAATGTTTATAACTGATGTTTTCAGTAACTACTCCGAAAGTAAACCATGATGAAAGAAGGTGATCATCATCTATCTGAACGTGTACTGTAGTAATTCATATAGGCTGATTGATAACTCACTGAGAGTCACTGAGTTCAAGTTTTTTGTGGTTTTTAGGCTGTATCCTTGAGACATATTGCATTTCATGAAATACATTGACAAAAGTTAAATTATGTCATGTTGATAAATATTTGTTATAAATAAAAGTATATCATACTGTAATGATTTTATTTTAATACTTATCAGACAGTACCAGGCTTTTTACATCACCAATATGCAGAGTATGTGTAATAAAATATATCTATATAATCATGTATATCACAGTGACTCATTCATAGGCGCACACCGAGTGAGTCATCTATTACTCTGTATCAGTTATTCCAGTTTTCCCCCTCTCTCCCTTTCTTTCCTCTTTATTACAGAGCATGACCAGTCACAGTGTGACTCAACCAGCAGAGAGATGCTGCGACAGGACACCACCACTACCACCAGGTTAAAGTATGCTGCTTTCACTGCTCAAAGCTACAGGCTAACATTTTATTTCAACTGCCTTCCCCCTAATAGCATTTATAAGTATATGAACATTTAATAAATGTTTTAAACACACTATCTAGTTGTAAGCAAGTGGGATAGTTTAGGTGTTTACTAATGTGTCAACAATATAAAGGATCCATTAACTTAAAATGCTTGATAACATAGTATAACATCTTTGCCATCAATATACATCACAGCATATAATTATGTATGATGTACACTAATTCTTACTGTGTGTTGTAAGGGACTGTATGGAAATGATTGGAGTGGGGAGAGGGGATGTATGTACATTATTTTTTAAATGCAAGGCCTTCTCCTGTATTAATAATAATGTTCTCTGGTACATTGCAACACCCTCCCCACAGTATGTCCAACACGTCCTCATATCTAAATGGCACACTAGGTCGATTGCCAATGACTCCCAAAACAACATATATGACCATTCTATTTAACATCGTGAAATCAATGCCCGGTGGCCATTTTAAACATATGAACGTTCTATTTAACAGTCTTAGTTTCAAACACGTAGTTAATGTTGTGAAATAAAACAAGTTTAGGCAACAAAAATACCAGTTAGGGTAAGGAAAATGTCAGGGATTGGTTTAATAGTTAGTTAATAGCTTAGTTACGGACGTAACTACGTCCGTAACTAAGCTTTGTTGCTAAACGACAAGAAGAGAGCAGTAAAAGTAAACCAAAACAGCAAGGTTGTGGGCCGGACAGCTAAAAAATGAACTGAAACACACTATAGACTCTGTAAAGACAAGGGAGCTGCAAATTAAGGTGATAATTCTCTATAGGTTCATCATTACGAGCAACCCGTTTTATATTATTACAAAACTAACCCCATGTGAATTTATGTAGCATACTTCATTTAGAATTTGGGAATTTTAACCTCAAATCTCAAATGAAAGAAATGTATGAATGTTTGTTGTTTACACTGTAGAATTTACATGTAAACTTGGTATGAAAGAGAAAATTATTTAAGTTAATCTATTTTTAAGCTCTGCTCTGTTCTTCAGGAATGAATTTTCACAACCGTACAAGATTTGTGGAAAAGTGGTTGAAACTGCTTTTATTGGCATAACATGGTAATAAACACAGAGTCCTGGCCAACATCTAGATTATACAACCACAGATGTTGAGAACCACAGCAGCAGCCAAGATAAACTGTATAGAAACTGTGAAAGAGAACATTGTGACAGACGGAAAAAAATAATAAATAAAATAATTTGAGGTCATTTCCTTTATGAACTCGAGATATGAACTCACTGCCCATGGCTGTTTTTGGCCTATGGTTTAACATAGAACCTGACAGAGAAGCTTGACTTCAGGCCAGACATTTCTGATTGTGAGGATAGCTTGCAGGTGAAAGGTTGAAATGTTTTTTCATATATTAAATGTCTACATAAATTAGTTTACTGTGTCAAGTGACATCACTTGAGGCATCACTTAGTAGATTTTGCGCAGCTCCCTCTGGAGCCACAAAAGGCTTTATACAGCCGTTCCCCCAATGGTAGAATCAATACTTTTGACTTTTACTTTGTTAAATTTTGCAGCAATTATCTATACTTTCTTCTCCACTACATTTATACAACGTTCCGTTACATTTTCGTTAGATTTTCTGATCAGTTTTTCCCCCTGCCAAAACGTCTTCCTGACCATCACCAGTAGCGTTTCTAGGACTTGAGGAGGTTCGGGGCTTAGCCCGGACCCATTAAAATAAACTGAATGCAATGCAAAACTGCAATTGGCTTGCCCAGCTTGTTAATAGTCAGTGTATGTTCATTTTAGCTTCCAGTTTGTAGATGTACGTTAGATCATGGCACTAACATTTGGCCTAATCATAACTGGCCTGGGAACCCGCCGGTCTGTGTGGCGACTTATGACTCGAGAGGTCTGGGGGTTCACCCCCTGAAAATTTAGAGCATTCAACACTTAATTTCCTGCATTCTGGTGAATTTTTATGCACCTATTTCTACCTTTTTCTGAATCAATATGCTGAAAATATTTTTATTTAAAGGGAAACATAGATTACAATCCAAATATAAAAACATAATGGAATATATTGCAGTAAGGCTGTCAGGCATTCTGTATTGCTTTCAAGTATTTATTCTCTTATTCTAATTATATCTGAGTCAGCACACCTGTAGCCTTGGCATAATTTACTCTTCCTTTCTCTTTTGCATCTTTTGTTGGGGAAGTAACCTCCTTAAATGTGCATATGACAATTATTCACCTCAATGATACATTAATTCATTTTAATGTATTAATAAACCCCTGGACTGTAATATTTCAGATGTTTGAGCAAGATTTCTGCTCATGTCCAAAACTTTGTGCACATTCAAAATATAACTCGTCCCATCTGTGTTCTCTGAGATTTGGTGGAGTTGTGATATTTTGAGAAAAATAAAGTTTAGAAGTTTTAGAATAAAGTCACTATATTTTAGAAAATAATCTACCTGCACCATAGTCTGCTGTGCAATACGTGATTGCTCCGCTGATACAGTAGATGTCAGACCGTCTGACAGACACAGAGCCCTGTTTGAGACTCTGAATGAGACAACATTTAGGGAAGTGGCTGTAAGCTGCTCTACATCGGAGGTGGAAAACCGAAACTGCGGCAGAAATACACGGAGCACAAACGTGACACATCTGCCGCAGTATGTTGACAGCAGAGTGCGTCCTTTATAAACCTGAAGCTGCATAGCTTTTTACAGCGAAAGTGGACACTAAGCAACACACAGGTCTGCTTCAGAGCTCTGTGTGTTTGAGTCTGAACCATAGACTGTAAACATCACGTCACAGGAACTTCACACTAGTACATAGGCCTACATAATACAATACAGTATTGCGCTCCTAAACTTTGTGTTAAGGGAGAACTCCGGGCAATTTTTACGTTAATCCTGATCGCTATAAGTATGTGAGTACTGTCGATAGCAAAAAAAACGAGCCGAATCTAAACAATGTCTGAGTTGAAAACGCATCTTGTTTTCATGTAAGGGCCCTGTTCATGTTGCACAGACATTTTAGTTGCATTTTGAGTCTGTTAAGAGGCACAAAGGCACTCTTTATGATATGCCCCCAAAACTGCCATTTTAGCTAAGTGGGAGCTCTCGGCATTAGCTGCAGTAGCTCCATGATGCTAGCACCGATTCGGCTCGTTTTTTTTTGCTATCGACAGTACTCACATACGATCAGGATTAACGTAAAAATTGCTCGGAGTTCTCCTTTAATGGCAACAATGTATTAGACTGATGTATGCAGTATGTGCAAAGCCAAAACACAATGAAATAAGGCAACTTATGATTCCGGGGGTTTACATAGGCTATTGTCCAGTTTCATATTTGCCAGTCAACCTTTCAAAATACATTCGGGGCTACACTCAAAACATTCGGGGCTAAAGCCCCGGCAAAATCGGCTGACGTCGCCTCCGTTACACGTTTGTCTCACCAGTGAAGTTTGGTTGCCATAAATATACGTATATGGGGCACCGCCAAACCTTCATCGGCTTCCAAACCGGCTCCGGTGTAACACCAAAATCTGTGACCCATCGAGATCGGTGTCCCCCTACCTCAACCTGAACCAAACCCTTGCCCCTTGTTACCTTAACTACGGAGGTGGGCGCTACATTTTTAACAAGAGGGACACAGAACACGACGGGTCACAGATTTTGGTGTAACATCGGTGCCCCAGAGCCTGGGTGCATCAAAACAGTCTTGAATCTTTCTCAGAGAGGAGACACACCAGCCCGATAATCGGCCGTCGGACCGCCTGGCGAGGTCGGTGACTCGAGTCTGTTCAGTGTGTTCCGTGCCGTCAGCCGTCCGAGGATCAGTCCGACCAGCTTTTCTGCCGACGGTCGGCCGGCCTTCAGGATCACCCATTTATTCCCTGCACTTGGGGGGCGATTCTATTCCACACGTTTATTAAACCCATTCCCACTGGCCCGTTGTTGGCATGGTGATGTGTTGGGCGCATCTCATTGGCTTGCTTCATTTCCTTAGGTGAGATGGCCATACCTCTAACATGCACTCTGGGGATTTTTCCCGGACACAGATCAAAGGATTCTACCGTGAAGATGTGAAATCTTTATAAGTTTACAGGAATTAACATTCTATTGTCCTAACCTAGTCTAAGACACCAGGGGGTTGGAGACAGAAGGTTATTTCCTGCTGTGCAGTAGGTTTCTTTCTATATGTTAACTGTTTGGTTTTGATCTAATTAACGCAACACTTTAGAAGCTTGGGTTGGAATGAGGCAGTCAAATGTTAATTAATGCTGGTCGGTTGATTCAACCTGGCTGCAGGGTACATAAGTACATTTAAACTAAAAGTACGTTGTTTTCATAACATAAGCATTGTTTTTAACTTTTTAAAACCCAACACGCTCCCATGGTTAAAGGAAAGGAAATAAAACCGTCTTAAAATACATCCATGAATAAAACCAACCGCATTCCGATTCTAACAACATATTTCCGTTTTATGCTGGTTAGGATAGGAACTTTTTTTTTAAAGACAGGCCTTGTTTGTGGTAGTGGACAGCATCAAAATAACTGAATCTCCTCTTTGTAAATCACGGGGCGCTAGACACAGTGCCCTCACTGACCAAGATGCAAACTAACAAACTAACCAACTTTTTTTTATTATTTGCATATCATTTAAAATGGTAATATGCAAATAAGATCAAGAGAATAAATTGTTATGCTGCTAAGTACTTAATACTTAAAGTCAATACTTAAATCAGGTACTTTTTACTTTGACTTAAGTAGGGTTGTCATTGTGGTACTTAAAAGTAAATATGTCTCTGGTTATTTGTACTTTTACTTAAAAGGAGAAAGTACTGAGATTCAGTACTTCCTCCACCACTAATAATACTAAGATAATATTAAAGGTACTTAAAGGAATAATTTGCCGATTTTCAATCCAGCTCTGCGTCATCTATGTGTGGGCAGTGTGTTTAGATGAACAGTGTGTGCCTTCCCTCCGGGGCACCAGTGCACGGAACTTGAAGCAGCTGTGGTCTGCTTATTCAGATGAAGCCGTATGTTTCACTTCAACCGGCGGATTTCAGCGGAAGATGGCTGCTACGATTTTCGTACACTGTCGCTACAGAGGGAAGGCACACACCGTTCACGGACATGCCCCCCTTTACGGTCAGTGTATATTTTGGTCATTCGATTTTCATTTCACAAACAGGTATTAAAAAACAAAAAACAAATGGTTATTTGATTTTGGTTTTAAAATACATAATTTAAAATTGAAATACAAGGCGTTTTTCCTTTTCATGGTCAAAAGGGGATGGGAGAAATTTTAAATATGCTTTGATTTTCATTTTCTATTTCATATAACAAAAAATAAAATCACTCGAAAATAGAAACGAAAAAAGGCTTTTATATAGATACAGAGACCGGATGTTGTCATTTCCAGTGCAACAGCGCCAGTGTTGCTTTCAGCCCAGGCTAAAATTACATTGTAAACCTATACTCTTGATACTGCTTGGAGGGACTTTTATTTCATAATGTCACATTTATTCATTACCCTCTCTCCCTGCCTTCCTCTGACTCTGTCTCTACCCGCCGCAGACAACTTCGTCCGAAGAGAGTCAAACCAGCTGAGGAAACAGTTCACGGCTGTAACGTTAATGTAACAGCAACGTTACAGCCGTGAACTGAAAGTTACACCGTTACCGTTACAGGGCCAAAGTCTGATCCCAGCAAAATTTCTGTTGCTGCCGTTAAGCTTGTTGATCTGGCAGAAAGTCACCGGTGGTTCGGGATCAGATCATGGGGATCAGACCTCCGGTGCTGGGTCTAATGTTAGAATGTTCACTGCTGCCGCTGCAGCTAGCTAGCAGGTGTAACCTAACCTGTGACCTGGGTCAGTTCGCTCTATGTTCACTCCCCGGTACTGACCGACTCTGGTCCGTCTGCAGAGCTGGCGTTACCCGCTCTAGCTAAGCTGGGAATCAGACGAATCTGCTGCGCTCGTGTTTTATTCATATTTTCTTTTCTTTGCAGAGTGATATGCTTTGATGCACTGATGTCAGTTGCTTTTAGTCTGAGTCTGTGAGATAACCAAACTTCCTTTGAATATAACGTGCAAATAAATAGACGGAAATAAATAAAAGTCCCCTTTTTAATTTTAATTATTGACTTTGGTTTTTTAACTGCATTATTATATGCTCTGTGGCACTTTGAGATTGCTGTAATGTAAATTGCAATACAAATAAAAGGTATTATTATTATTATTATTATTATTATTACCATTCTTCTACACACTGCCCACATTTCCATGACACAGAGCTGGATTTAAATCAGCTAAATATATATTTGAGAGTATACAGTATGAGCTATAAAATCTGTTTATAATAATAATAAATACTTCCGAGACCTGTGTCAACCTCAGCTTCAGCTCATGCCATAATGTATTGACATGAGTTAGTTTCTGGGCAAGTCTCTCCAAATGTTTCTTACAGTTATTCTTACTTTCTGTTATAACATTCCTCCTGCAATTACCAGCCTAATTCGCTCATCATCAACTTAATCAGTTAGGATTTACTGACAGATTAACTTGTTTTTCCAGTTGTTGGCCAACTTGATATATAAGTGCCCAATATGACTTAATTTGGCAGCCCATCTTCCTCTAGGTTTAATGAGTTGTTTGTTCTAAATGCACTGCACAGCGTTGTCTCATGATCTTTGTCACATAAACTGTTCCCCACCTTCAAGCCTGAACACTATGGCCATCTCCTCAGCCCTCTTTCTAACAGGTGTTTATTTTATTTTATCCAAAGTGTTTTCACCCACAGGACTGCAGCTGACTGGATGTTGTGCAATGTACTGTACTGCTGTGCATGTCAAACCAGAGGAAAGCAGCCATATCTGAGATACATGAACTGAAAGCTTTGGCTACAACTTATCATCAATCCGACCAAGAGATTTATACGGAGAATTGTGTCCACTCCAGTCTTTTGTTTCACAGAAAAAATGGAACTACCCAAACTTGTCTGAGTACTTTACTTATTCATTTAGACACGACTCAAGTGTCTGGAAATGCTGAGCTTGTTGCATCAATAGAGATCTACCTAATAAAGTGTATGTGTGACTCCTGCTCTTGTTCACTAATTATTGTCTTTGGAAGTGATCCGTTTTTCGAGCTGTCATGTAGGAGCCTCCTACAAGAGATGCACACTTCACCACCTGCACCAATATAACACACCCTTTTCTCTTCCTCAAATAACTTCCCATGATGACAGCAATACAATCACTCATGTCCATGAGTCCTGACAGGTGAATGCAGGAAAAGCATACCAACATATAACAGATGAATCTAGAAAAACAAAAAGGAGTGATATGATTAAAAGAAAAACAGTACGTTTGAGGAGAAATATCCTGTCAGCTCTATGGAGAGATAAAAATAAAAAAAAAAAGTTACAAAAAAAATAGTCAAATGTGTGTATTACTTTTGCAGCTTTTGTGTTTTTACCTGTTTTATCATGTATTTTACTTACTGTTCATTTAAAACATTCTCAAAATAAAATATGTTTGGACCTCATACATCCCTGCATAATTTGGACTAGTATCCAAAACATTTGGCAGTTTTAATCTACAGATCATGCATGCAAATTTAATGAATCAATGATTTCTAATAATAATAATAAAACCATATACATAACATAACATGCTAAGAGGCCAGCTGATTTATACAACATTAAGCCTGCAAACTAGCCTTTCTTCTGTCCCATCCGTGACAATGGGTGCTGCTACTGTAATGACACCTGCAGGGAAATGTGTGGTTTTGGGTCAAGAGAAACATGTGGCTGACAGCTGGCTCAAAGCTGCGTATGCGACAGAGAAGAAAAACTACAATGCACGGTGGAGCATTTAACTTTTGGGGAATCAAGTCTGGGTGTAAACTCCCAAGGATGAGGACCGGTGTTGGACTGTGACTGTGTGGGGCCCTGCAAAGTCCTAAAGATATAGAAGCCTTTTTCATTGGACATTTTGACAAGTCACAGCAGAAAAAGCACAGGTGTAAATAATAAAATGAATGATGGTTAAATTCCATTTAGCTGCTTCAGTCTCGGGGTCTTAGTATTGCGCATGCTGGCATACTGACACGAATAAAACAGAGCCATTATTGTTTTGAATGACACCTGTGCTTTTCCTAGTAGGACAAGTCAAAATGTATGCTGTGGAAAAGGCCTTAGCCCAGTATTATGAACAGCCACCTCTCTCACGTGGAGGACTGTGCCGGGTCATAGGACCTTACTTTCCCCTCCAATCCTCCCCCACACTGTGTGAAAGCTGTTCAACTGATTCTAGGATACAAAGCCAGTTAAACGAGCATAACATTAATTCACTTTGATGTGGGTTTAGCCCGCAGTAGCCTGTTGAGGGTTTGTTGAATGAAGTAAATGGTTCATGGTTTCCTATGAGCAAACTTTAAAAATGCAAAGACTGGAGTCGGAATTTTTGTCAATATTTACTCTCCTACTCCTAAATCAATGGATTGATAATGATCAGTCATGGATTTATGCCGATGACAACATCATAACACCATATAGTACAAATGTTCTTGATAAACAGTTATTTCTTTTCTTCTCCATGATCCATATAACACCCTTCTGCAGTCTTAAATCTAAAGCGCTGCTTATTTTCACTGTGTAGTTTAACACACTTTAAAACAACATTAAATACAAAACAGTAAATGTCCTTTGGTCCTCATTTATGTCATAGTGTACAGTACATTCAGCGGCATCTTTCAAAAGCTGCTACCAAAAAACAGACACCCAGTCCTGACCGACATCAACGAACAATCTTTTGTACGGTCACAAGAAGGAATCTGCCAAAAGTCAGGATTAGCATTTCAGAGACACGGAATCTTATTCCTCCCAATAAAGCCCATTTTTGGACATAATAAGAGGGATCAGTCATTCTTTTCTCTCTTCTCTCGGCGGGCCTTTCGCTTGAGCTGGAGTGTCTTCAGCTCAGTCATAGTGGAAAAGGTCCTGTGCACCCACACCATCTGCCAATGTACAACACATACAAACAGGTGTCGAGTAGTGGTTTCATCATTTATTTGCTGTGGCAATATGAGGATAAACAATAAACCTTACCACAATGATGATTGTATTCAGCAGAAGAGGAATAGAGTAGACCAAAGATATAAACATGCCCGTGGAATCAAAGTACTGGAAATTAGAGAAGGACCTGCAAAAAAAAAAAAAAAAAAGCCTGCATGTGTCCCGTTTTTACAGAGCCTTTATTATAAATAAAATACTGTTGAACAATGGTCTTACCTCCAGTTCATTGCTGCCAGCTCATTTAGATATTCAGCACTATACACCAGGCCAACTGTGAGAGAGAGGTAATGTCAGTCAGAGAACACTAAAAAGCACAGACAGGTTTTTAGCCCCAAAACTCAACTTTCCCCATTTTCTTTACTTTGATCTGGTCAACATCAGGTTATTTATCATTGAAAATATTGTGGTATATTACTGATACTGTTAACCGGTTTTGAGAC
This sequence comes from Zingel zingel, assembly GCA_023566125.1. Classification (NCBI taxonomy): domain Eukaryota; kingdom Metazoa; phylum Chordata; class Actinopteri; order Perciformes; family Percidae; genus Zingel; species Zingel zingel. The sequence goes on from CM042332.1 coordinate 18,992,088, forward strand.
ACACACACACACACACACACACACACACACACACACACACACACACACGTTGTACTTGACCAGGGAAACGGTCTTCTAATACACCCATGGTAGTAACATGATACAAATGAGAAGAAAAATACATCAAATACAACAATAACATTTGTGACAAACAACTGTGTCTGAGAAAAACACCTACTTGCAATCAGGATGTGAAAAATACAGGTATGTCACAGGTAACTGTATCAAGAAGTATTTGACTCAACGTTACAACTTACTATGTACATCAGTGGTGTAGTCTACGTGATACGCAGGTATATGCATTATACCCACAAAGAAAGCTCCAGGAGTTCCATATACCCACTTAAAAATGCCCAATGACACGCAACAACATACTTTCCATTATATTTTGAATTATCATCTGTATTCTTTTTCTTCGTATAGGCTAAATAAAAGGTATTTCCACCATAAATTGGTGCATAAAAGTGTATCCAAATGCAGACAATGAAGTTGTTGACGCTCAAAACTTCCCTGTGGGAGGACACCCAGGCCCCCCACTATGATATGCCCCCCCCTTCCCCAAAGGCAGATTCTGGCCCATATAGCATAGGGCAATATATATACAGTACAGTATACCCACTACAATACATACGACTACACCACTGATGTACATGTATGTTAGTTTTTAATTATACTCGCTATCAATCAAAAGTTTACATTAGGGATAAGGTAGGCAATAGGCATCTTTCTTATTTACTTACCCATGAGCAGGAAGTGACATATCTGAGCTCTGTAATACCTGCACGTCACCACGGTCAGAAACAAACACACTACATGAAACACTAACAGCCCGATTAGCCAAGACTCCGACCATTGCACCTACGAACAGTAAACAAAAGAAGCATCACATTAGTCCCTTTAACCGAAATATAACTGCTCTTAGTGGGTAGCGATGGTCTCGATAGCTAGCTAGCTAACCCATAGCTAGCTAGCTAGCAGCTAGAGTCAGGAAATGTAACTTACAGACAAGAGAAACGTCCATATCGATGTAATTCTTAAATTGCTGAACCCATCAATGGGGATAGAGCTGACATTTTCTGCTTTCTGGTCCGTCATCTTCACAAAACTCTGCTCAGCATAGGCTCATGTAAACAAGTCAAAAGACTACGGAAGGAGCACTTCTGTCGCCAAAGAATTACGTCACCGAGGTGAATCCGTAGTTAATGCTTATTTAAACGGGTGTTTATATATGTCTATGGGGAGTCCATGGTAAGTTATTTAAAAATGCACCCCCTATGCAGTTGGCATGAAGGGGGAAATTAGCTATAAGTTTTGTACCAGGATGTAAACATGCTGCTGTGAAGTTGGGATTTTGGGATGTGGGTAAATCATGCTGTATATGGGGATTGACTCGCCTCAAGTGGCCATTTGAGGAACTGTAGGCTACTTCAGCCCCGGAACGGTTTCTTCCTGAATAGCATAGGCTATATGACAAAATGTAAGACTGTTAATGTTAAAACTGACTGTAATTTAAGGCCACTAGCAATAATTAAAAATAAATACAAAACATACAGTGTATATAAAAAAACAGCAACAACAAGAACACACAACTATCATTTCCTGAACTTGGAAAATGTCACATAAATCACATCAAATGGGTCATTTTCTCCATTCGTTTACAGACATTACATGTTAAGCAATAGGTTGATAATTCCCTGGATGAGTGTATTATTTCCCTGGTTTGTGGGTTGGTACTTGCCTACCAGTTTTGCACCAACTTTTCCTTTTCCCATACTTTATTATACTGTTCAAGTAAGACGCCTTAGATGTCTTACAAAGATGATTTTTCATCACATAACAAAACAGTCTTTGCTTGGTGGAGACATCCTCGGTTGGTTTCCTAATAGTATGATTCAGTAATGCCTTTGTAAATGAAATACTTATAAATTATTGATATCTTCATTTTGTAATATCATTCTCTAGCAAGCGTCTCTCCCTCTTCTCCCCTAGTCTCAAATAATAATAATCTGTACTTTAATAAATGTTTGTAGCAGCATATCAGCTTTTTTCATCTGTTACAGCAGTAATTGGATATCTACATTTCCTTCTGATCCCATCCATTATTCTAATCATCCCTCATATCTTATCAATTTATATCTTCCTTGCCTCTGAATTACAAAATTTCCTCAAAACATTCTATTTTCCTTACATGAGCTTGCATCCTTTGATATTCAATAAGAATCTGGTATTTCTGTCTTTTTAGCATTTTAAAGGCTTTATTTCAAGACTTTATTGCTTTAGCACACTCATTTGGTCACTATTAATACATTATTACATGTTGTTAAACAGTTTATTAACATTTTATCATGCACCAACTTACAAATATCGTGACTGGAATAACCTTTAAAACTGAACAAATTCACACATGTAGAAATGCTAAAGTGTTTGGTACTAGCTTTAAAGGTCACACCATTATATTCCAATCTGAAAATCATCATAAACTTGTACTCCACAGAAATGTAAGCAAAGCCTTCTAATCCCCATCACCTCCAGTCATCAGTAGTCTGTTGTCCGTTTATTGCTTTGACAGTTTGAGAATTGAAAAATACTCTTGAGATTAGTGGTCCAATTGCTCCACTCTGAGAGGAGGGGGTGGCCTGGTTTCTTACTCACTCTGCCTACATCATTTCAGCCTTGATTTACTCATCTTTTCAAATCATGATGTCTTTCCTGCCTGTAAGGGGGTATCTGCCCTGTTTCACTTTATCTGCAGCTACAGTAAATGTTCCTGTCATTCCTGCTGCAGGTGCACATTCCCACATAATCCCTCTGCACACATGCAAACACCAGCTAGATTCTTGATAAAAACACATTCTCCAAGGGAAAAAAGGCACATGTTGCATGAGCAATATGTGATTTAGGCTAGAGTGCAATGAGTCTTTGCAAAAAGCAATTTTAAAGACTAATTTTACAATCTTAACTGTGTATATTTCTGCAAATCTGGTTAAAAAGTGTGCCATACGGTATATTATGACCAACAGTAGGACATTAGGATTAATTAGATCAACAACATGTCACTGTAAATAATGAAATAAATGATGACAGTTGATTAGAACATCACGTTTTTCCTACTTTGACAAGTAAAAATGTCTGCTGTGAAAATGGTCTATTTTATAGAAGCATAAGAATATTTTGATTACAATTTATAGAAACCAATATAAAAATGAAATTTTAAATACACAAACATTATAAACATATGAACTGGTATATACAGTACAGTTCGCAAAGAAACCAGAGGAGGTGCATGTGGCTCGGCTCAGGTTGTATTTCTGCCTGGGTGAAAGTCGGGGACAAAAGTAGCAGCCATTGTGATCGGAGTAGAGTAGCTGAGGGCAAAATTGTACAGCCCAAGCATTAGACACTTCCAGGTAGAGCGCAGTGCCTTGCCAACATTCTGAAAGACAAACATACAGCCATAATAATCAACTCTGTAGACAAACAATAATACAATTATCTATAGACTATTCTAAGTAATCTACTCATGGTCATTCAGAGGGGGATTCAAATGTGAATTAAACCACCCAACTATGATATAATTATTAATAATTATTATTATAAGTTGTTTTAACAGAATTAGGTTAAAGATATGACAATTAAGAATTGACAATAAATCAGACAAAAGCAACCGGCACATGTGGTGTTTTAGAACAATAGCACTACAGGAGGAGCGGTGCAGTCTGCATTCATCCCTAAAATGTAAACAAAAAGCCCCGTGAACACTATTGTCTCCTGTACTCTTTAAACAGGAAAGGGCTGACCGTCTGAAGCGGATACAGGAAGTCAGATGTTTTTTGAAAAATAGAGCAAAAACAATCTGTACTTCTTCAATGTAGTAAAACATGACTCTACTCACTAGTTGAACTCATTATTTAAACTTATAGTTTGACAAAAACACATTATTGAACCTTGATTGAAGATGTATTTGTCTAACTACCCTTTCCAAGGTGAAGAATGAACTTTCGCACTTAAGGAGCATATCACACATTTCTGATTAGTTTACCTGACATTCTTCAGCATGTTTTCACAGATGTATGTAGGTCATAAATAACTGATAAGAGTATAAACAAGAATACCAGCTCACTGATAAATGTATTGTGGTCATGGGCCATTTCCTTATAAATCACAACATAAAGCAATTCAAACTGTAAAAAGACTGCTGGTACTCTACAAACTGTGCTGCATTTTTTGTTACTGAAAAAAAGATTTGATGTTGTGCATATAATTAAGGATGATTTCTAGGGTAAAAGCAATTACTATCTTGACTTATTGACTTCAGTTCAGATAATACTGCAATCATTCCATTACTTTAGTCAGATAATTTGTGTAGATTTATTTGCACACTGGTTCCACAATTTTTCTATAATCAACACTGTATTATAATAATTTGAATGATACTGATGATTGATGTCCTGTTGAGTTCACATTTCAACTTACCCAAATTGAAACTACAAGAAAAGACAAAAGTTGTATCAATTCAAGTATATTCATACAAAAACACTGTATTAGTTCATATTCACTGAACATGAACAAAATGTTGAACAGCACTTTTAAAAAGCTATACTACTTGATCATTGCAGTGTAAACTAAGTGACAGTAACTCTATCCACAGCTGAACTGATTATTAAACTCTACATCCATATAGGTATGCTTAAGTTGAGTCAAATACACTATGATAACAAAACCTGTATATAGATCATAATAGCAGCCAACATGACCCACTAATAAGAGTCTGTTAATATTCAATACAAACAAGTGTGCCTTTCCACTGATAAACTTCAGTGTTAGTCAGTTTTATTATCTGTAATAATGTTGTTTAAGGTCATAGTTTGCAAGTCGTTTACTTATCAATCACACAGACGTATGGGTTATTATTGTTTTTACTGCCCGGTAAATAGGCCACTGTTGTTAAAGGAACTCACCTCATGTTATCTCTACAGACTGTGCTGTATTTTTCCTGACCTCTACATTGTTTGTCAGGATGTTCTTCTGTCTCCTCAGCTATGCATTTTTCTCAGAGAGGCCAGACAGGGGACACATATGAAGCTTTAAAGCTCTTTAGTGAGACTTATCTCTGGCTTTAGTCTGACTGGTCAATTGTGAGCCCAGAAGAGCAGAGATCCAAGATGAACTGGTGCTGTTTGCCAAAGAGAACACAGCTGTAATTCTTATGTGATCATACCTGCAAGCTTTTATCCTAACTGTGATAATTAGGTTTGTTTAATTTTAGACATACAACCTTTCAGTGGTTCGTAAGCTCTAAAGCTGTACACAATTGAGTTGTATTATTTTTTATGACTAGTTATTACCTCAATAATTACAAATTAAATGGGGATGATTATGCAGTAACATCGTAAAACACAAACATACTAAAATAGCCCACATACTGAGCAAATTCATTCATTTTCAGGATACTTTATAGCAGAGGGTAACAACAGATTTGTACACATTCATTTTAGGAGTTTTGCAGTTTTTTCAATAATTAATGTATTAAATTAATTTGATTGAGACTGAAAACAATTGTGTTTTACATTTTAAATTAACCACAGTGAAACTTTTACAGTGCCATAAGAATACACACTGTTTCATGTTCATTAAATATTAACAGGTCAAGAAAATGTAAACTGCTAACACCAACCTTCTTTACTTTTTTGTACTTTTCTTTCTTCCTTTTCTTCTTCTCTACTTTTGCCTTGACTTGCGCCTCCTCATCCACCAGTGGCTCATACCTCTCTGGCAGAAATGCAAAATGAACTTCTCTGTGGATCTTCTCATTTTGACTGCTGTTGTAGCACACTGGCTGACTGTCATTGTGGCCAGAGTGATACAGACTCTCTTGGTGATCCACGCAGTCCACATGCCGTTGATATTTTGCTGCTCGTATATTCAGAGTCTCACCTGAAGATGAATTTCTGTCAAACAACCTTGATGGAAGAGATTTGGGCTTCATGTTGTCCACTTGTCGCAGCTCTCAGGGATGTAATAAAAAGTACCACTTTCCTAAGGAGGTCAGGTATGTTGTCAACAGATGTTATGTGCATGAGTGGAAGTGCATTCCAATGGACCGCCTTGTGTGAAGGATTTGGCACAAAGCCCTTAAAGGTGCAAATCCTTCCTCCTCACAAGACTGACCTTAATAGGGCTTCAAGTTGAATGTTTCAACACAGATCCAAATCAAATTGACTTTTATCCAGTGAATAATGAGCTGAGGAAAACAGCTGGATTATGTGTTTTCCACATTCTATCACAGTGTGGTAAAAAATAACTACTAATCCTGCTCAAAACCGAAGCCCTCTTGATGGGTAAAGAATCACATGTGGCTGCACTTCTCAAACACAACTGATATAGGCCTTAGCACTGCTAGAAGATAGCTGAAACAAAAAGAAGAAAAGCAACAAAGATGACAATGTGATCATGCCTTTGAGGTTAAGGCTGAGGTTGGCTGGCGGTCGGCTGGCGGTCTTTCCCAGGGAAACTAAACAGCATACTACAATCACATGGCCTTTACTCCTGAATGGATTACTTCATCATAGCTCATTTACTAAGTGAATATACAGTAACAAAGTCAATACATCACATCTGGGTGGTCTAACTGCTCCACAGTCAAAGCTGTATGCTCTATTTTTGAAGCTGGCCAATCCCAGTGTTTGAAACTGCAAACCAAACTCTTCAAAAGGAGGAACCTAACTTATCTTTTGACATTAGAGCTGCAGCTTCAGAAAAATCAGCTTGCCTTCTGCAAAGCTGAACATGTTGCCAAAATGATGGATGAGGTTAGGAAAGGATGTAAGCCTGCACTTTACAGAATCAGAGAATACCACCTGACTGATAGGGGAGGACTTATCCATTGGCTATATGAGACACATGTATTCATTGTGAGCCAGGGTAACCTGCAGCTTTTAGCAAACATTTCATTTCTGGGTGTTATAATAATACAGACATGAAAGAGTCTTCAGCTTGGTGGCCAAAAACAAAACTATACACACTTCACCATATTCACCAAGGGAATTAGGTGTGATCTGAAGTATGTATAAAATAAATCACTTGATATAGGGCGGAGACTGTGCATTATAGAGAGGCATATGTTTTTGGCAGAAAATGCCATCTGACAGAATATGTATCCCTCCCATAAGTTTCACAATCATATTTTAAAACAACAAATGTTGACCATAGTATTGTATAAGGGACATACAATACTTATTATTATACTTACTATTTGAAACAATTCAAAGTTTACATGTTAAAAAAAGATAAAAAATAAAAAATATTCTAACAATCTCTCTCACTCTATTCACTTCAATGACATGAGAGTAAATAGATAAGAAAGGGTTACCAGAGGAAAGGAGGATTGGTTCAAGGTAGGTTCACGCAGATAAATCTTCAGAAAGAAAAACAGTGTAACAATTTATGATACCAATTCATTATACCAACTAAAACAGATGAGAGAGGCTTGGTTCAGAGCATCAGTGGGTTTACTGAATAGGTAAGGAACAGTGGCATTGAAAAACTGTGCCGATATAATCCAGACAAGATTGAAATCTAGCCTCCAGAACAGCAAACTGAGCCCCTTATTATCTGACTGGAGTTTAGCTCCATCTAGTGTTTTGATGGCACACTGACATTCAGAGTGCTTCAAAACTTCAAATCAGCTGATGATACACACACTTGACTGATCAGCAGCTACTTAAACTCAGGTGTGTCGGTTGCTCTGTGTTTTTCATATCCAAGTTCTCAAAAAGGTAAGTGACTACATTTCCGTCACATCAGACAACATGGAAATGCATATCAAAGATTTGGAGGCGTGGTTTTTACGTGGTGGTAGTGGCTTTATAAGACAAAGACTTTCAGTAGCAAGATAACTTGACTTGTCATAGCAGGTAAAGCAAAGTGATGAGGCTCTTTTCTATTGAAGTGCCCTAGTAAACCTAATATTGTGCTTGCTAGTGAAACAACATGCACTGTACCAAGACCCTGGAAGTGAGAAACCTAAGTCAAATGCAGCCATTATTGTTTTTAGTCCCTTCCAGTGGCTTCCAACACATCTGCTGTGAAAAGGTGTATGGAGGTTGTTTAATGAGTGGTAGTTAAACACAGGTTAGCTGTCAACTGCAGTGTTTTTGTTTTTCCAACCTTGAGTAATGCGTATTTTATAATATACTTAATGTTATTACAAGCACAGTGGATTTAATCCACATACTCCCTATTGGCAAAAGTGATTTAATCCACCACTAAAAACAGTTTGAAAAAGCACTATTTTCACAGTTTTCAGAAATTACTAGTATGGATGCAAATTCTTCTTCTTCTGTAGGTTGAATATGGCAGCAAGACCTTTACTAGTTAATTCAGGATCAAATGGAGGGAACCTATTCACTCACGTTGGCGGTGGACCAACCTCTGTGCAGCAAGATCCAGGACTGTACGGCACCAGCCAAGACCCAGGACCTTCATTCCATCCGCACCACCACATCTCTGCCCGGCCTGTCTTACATGCTCTACCTCCACCACATTTCCTCCACTGCCAGTGGCCCATGCCCTTCTCCTATTCCCCTTTTGGTGGCTTCCCAGGCATGGGTGAGGCTATGTTTTTTTTTTTTTTTTTGTAAATTTTGGTGCCGATATTCAGGTTTTAGACATTCCGTTGATTCCCTTTTTCTATTGCAATATTTGAGGTGAAAGCTAAAAGGACATTTACTACTGGGTACAGTTTGTTTGATACAAGTGGTGGCCACAATAACATGAACACGCCTGTACAAACATTATGTTGTCTAATACAAATATGTAATGGATGAAATATTATTTGTAAACGTGGTCTACAAAAGCTATGTAAACTCAGGTTTTTATATTGTAAGGTAGCACCTATTGGACTTGAACCATCATCTCAGTTAATCTGACTAATACTTTTTTCCTACCTCCTCAGGCTATGGTATGGTCATGTCCTCATTCCCTGCTCCCTATATGCAGGCTCCGGCCTACATCCTGCCCCACCCTCACATTCAACCAGTCGACTACAGGCGGTTGCTCCACCCCCAGGTCCATGTTCCCAACGCACCCTACCAGAACCTAAACCAGACCTGGAGAATTCACCCGCCTCATGCTGGCCATGTTCGAGAAACCGTGAACTCTGAGGTCCAAACAGAACCCACACAGATAGACGTTTGTGGTTACGGTGAGGAAAGCCCATCTGTCAGCTCAGATTCTGCCCGTGGATCAGCCTCAAACTCTCCATCGTCCTCAAGCTCCAGCTCCCAAAAACGAGGCTCTGCCGAGGTTGAGAACTATACCTTACCCAGCAGTAATGGAAAAGACCCCATGATTAAAAGATCCAGCACAAGTAGCACAGTCAAACACTGCTTTAAAGTCCTGCACCCTACAGAAACGAAGACTGTCCAGTCATGTGTGAGAGCAACTCTAGAAACACAGAAGAGCTGGAAAGATGGTGTTTGTCAGGAGAATATTTCCCCTTGTAGAAACAATGACTTCCATTTTTGGTCGGTGAGTTCTCCAGATGGCATTGATCCTGTGTGTAGCTCTTCACAACAAGAGGAGGAGGTTGTCAAAGAGAGACTTGTCTCTGTTCCTGACATTCTGATGAGTTGGGGAGACAAGCTGCTTGAGAATGACCACCAGCTGCCATCTTATGGAACTGATGTAGAGGATAAGTCAGTTTACCAGAGTCAAACTGAGACCAGAAATGATCCAGTGGTGGCTGACGGTGCTTATGCTCACGATGATGCTGAGGCTAACTTAACCCTTTTCAAGATCCTTAAACTGAGAAAAGCTCATGAAGAGCGAAAGGCAGAATCCAGAAGAGAAAATGAGCCTGTGGGATTGGTTGGCTCTATAAGGCACTTACCCTACAGAGATAAACTGCTACGTTCACTTAACAAATCCCAAAAGCTCCCTGAAAATGAGCAAGAAGATGGCAACAAGACAAATCCACATGAAGACACTACAGAGATCATTCCCTATCAAATGTTTTTAAATGACTGTCAGACGAAGAGAAAAATAAATGAGTCTGTTTGGTCTGTGGAGTCTCTGCCCCTTTTTATCCCCACTGAGGAGTGGCTGCTGAACAGCATGTTTGAACCTGAAATAACTGACTCTGTTCCAGTGTCGGACAGCTGGCTCGTTTTCAGTACCCCAGCTGAGAAGTTAAGTCCACCAAAGGAGGAGCGTGAAATTGATGCCTCTGAAATGAGAAGACCAAAGAGAGGCCAGAGCAAGGCTCCTTCAGAAAATGATCACTTTGCTTCCCCAACTCACCTGCAGAGTAAACTAAATTTAACTACCCTCACTGAAGAGGACATGGACACAAATGGGTCTTCTGAACCGGAGGCTAATCAAAGCCCAAACCAGGAATTGCTCATTGTAAATGAGCAACAGAAGAAAGGCCCCTGCTCTTCTGTGCAGGAAGAAACTCTTCTCTTTCACTCTGCGGCAGTGGGGGAAATCTCAACAGGCCAGCTAATTCACCAAAACAGAGTGGACACAGAGGTGGGGGATGGAGTACGTGGGAAAGAAGTCAATCTGAGAAACAAGGCTGACGAGAAGATGGCTGAAGTGTCCCCATCAAAGGGACGTTTAGTGGAATGTGGCATCCAGTGTACTGAACTGAAGTGTGCATGTGAGGAGATGAGCAGCATGGGACCAAGAAGAAGGCATCCTTTCAAATATTCAGGTGATTTTGTTTTATATTTCAACAATAATGGACCTGTGCAATTCCCTTTTGCCTCTTGAGAAAAATGTGTAGTGCCAACGGGTTACTTACCTCCATAGATATGAAGAATGTAAACAATGGCCAGGCTGAAGGATTCAGCATGATGGAATATGGGCCGAAAAACCAGAAGAGGAATGGTAACAGGAGGAACAGGGGTCAAGGTAAAGCATGTCATCTAGATCGAAGGGTGAGAGTTTCAATTTGGTTCATGACCAAATTCCTGCAAGACCACACTTTGAAAATCAAAGAATTGGGCATGCTGTTAAATATTTTTAACAAGTTTCTATACAAAACATGGTACTGGCTGACATTGTAGTTTTATACAGGACTGGTAATTTGGTGTCTTACAACATAAAATAAAGTATATCAAATGTATACATTTTCTTTGTATTTCTGAACACGGGCCATTTTATAAAATGTCAGTCATTCCTTCAATCCTAGAATGTGGTGTAAAGTACAGTAAATCGCATCAGAAAAGAAAAGTATTGAAAATGAGGCCAACATATTGTATCATGTTGTACTAAGCCATCCCAACAGAAAGTAACCAAGGGCTTAATTCTTAAGAATTGAACACGTTTTCTGTCCCAAAGACAGAAAATCGACCAGCTTTTTTAAAAATTGTATAATCAACTAGTCCTATATGATGTTTGATAAGTTTGACTGACCTGCCCACTTCAAACCAACAAGAAGAGCTCAGAAAAACAAACTGTTCATACTTAGTGAAAGAAAAGAAAATAGTGTGATCATGTCCAACACCAAGCTGACTGAGAAGTAATTTTCTTGGCATCATCTCTCTATAAGTCTACAGAAAAGCTCAGCAGCCAACAGGAAGCTTACAAAGAATACTGGGCCAAACCTTGGAAATCACAGAACTGTAGTTTTATCCTTGCTTGTGTCAGGATGGTGATGGGTGACCATGCAGTACTTTTAAAATTGAAGCATTCACTCCAAACAAACACTAGATTGAAATTTATTTTAGTTTGGTTTGTGTAGATTAGTAATAACAACTGTCTTAAGATGTTGGCGCAGATCAAACATCCACATGCATCAAATGATCATAACTCTAAATTGCTAATAGATTACAGATTTTACAACAGGACCCATAATTTCTTAGCTGCCTTTTGAATTTACTTTGCAGTCTGGACTTGTATCACTTTCCACCAGAAAGCTCAAATGAAGCCTTCATGAGCAGTCTAGTGCAACTTGACTTTGTGTCAGTCACCTATGATTCTTAACCCTTGTGTTGACTTCGGGTCACATTGGCCCGTTTAAAATTTTTGTTTTATATGAGAAAATATTGGACGTAGAAATAAGCGCTGAAAATGTGTAGAAGAAAATTTTAAAACGCTGGAAAAAGCAAAAACAACTTGTGAAAAAAGGCGTCAAATGTCAGAAAAGTGTTTGGTTTTTTTTTTTTTTTTTTTCAAGGTTGAAACGAAGACAACACAAGGGTTAAAGTATAGGTGTGTTATCACAAAATGGCAGACTGTTGTTTTGTAGGAAAATGTTTCTAGATTTCATTGCATCAGACAAAGGTTTCTACTTGTTCACTAACCTGCATAATGTATAAGTGAGATGAAAGCAGGCTTTCTTTGCTTTGATACAGTTTTTTGCTTCCTCATAGTAGGTGGAAATGGAAGGAACCCACCGCACTGACTACTCTACAAGCCAAAACTTGGTTTTAAACTATCAATTTTAAATGTCAAAATTAAATAAAATGTAATTCTATCATTCAATAAATGTTTTTGGATTAATATTCAAAGTGTCTGGAGATTTAAACATGATTTAAGATCTTAAAAGCAAATTGTGGGTTGGTTTTTTACAGTAACCCATTCCGACTTAAATCATAACTCTTGCCAAAATGCAACCTAGGGTCTTTTTGTGAATGTACCAAAGTCAAACTTTCGTTTAAAAGCATATTTAGGACAGAATCGGAAACTTAAGATTTACCGTAATTTCGTTTTTCAGTCAAATGGCCTTTTTGAATGTGAATGCTAGGGGCACTTTTATGCTAGCCTCAAAATCACTACTTAAAACTCTAAAAAGGCTCGACACAACATGAAACTTTGCTCGAAGTATGACCAGGGTCTCTACACCTTTTAATGAAAGCATTTACAACATTCTGTACACAGTTTACTAAAAGGTTTTGAGCAACTCACTGTAGCTGTTGTTCTTCTGGTCGCCGTCTATCGAGCCAGTCAAAAATAGTCGAGGGAGGAGAGTAAAGATGGAAAGCTCCTAAAGCTTAGTTCCATATAAATGCACGGATAATTCGTTGTTTTGTTGTTCGTGAAACACAATATTGACCTTGTAGTGGGGAAAAGGAGCCTCATATAAGAATGACATTTCCTCTAATAGAGTCCATGCATTCGGAGGTTGCCTATTTTTGACTTGGAAAATGGCGGATAGCGTAAACAATAACTGCTAACGTGAGTTGCTCAAAACCTCTTTTTAGTAAACTCTGGGTACACAATGTTGTCAATGTTTCGTTAAGGTGTAAAGCCCCTGGCGATACTTCGAGCAAAGTTTCATGTTGTGTCGAACCTTCTTGGTGTTTTAAAAATAGCTATTTTGAGGCTAGCATAAAAGTACCACTAGCACTCCCATTCAAAAAGCCATTTGACCGAAAAACGAAAATAAGGTAAATCTTAAGTTGCGATTCTGTCCTAAATATGCTTTTAAACGAAAGTTTGACTCTAGTACATTCACAAAAAGACCCTAGGTTGCATTTTGTCGAGAGTTACACTTTAAGGGTATTATACTTATTATACTTTTAGGGCACTATCTGTAACTTTAATTGTTGAATAAAAAGATTGGACTAAACTCCACGAGCCTTCTTAGAAAATATTATATATAATATACTTGTTTCTAAATATAATTGAAGTTTGATGCAAAATAATTTTAGTGATTGTAATGTGTTAATTGGCTCTGGCGCAACTTGAGGAATGGTCACTGAATATGCAAATATACATATAGGTAGTGGCTATTTCAGTGCTATTGCTTTTGTAATCTTCCTCCCAGTATATGGGCCAGTAGATTGGATGGAAAACCTGAATTTCCACAGAGTAAATGATGGTTTAAGTACACACTTTAATGTTGGTAAAGCTGTAGACATCAATGCTGTAATGTCAAGCAAAGGCTGTAGAGCATATTGGAAGTAATTGTCAAAAGTCTGTGCAACAATGTTTGACTGTGTACCCAGGCCGGATACAATGTAGGTTAATGGAACAGTAAAACAATGGTGTAGAGTTAACTTAATAGCCTACTCAAGTCTTCATCAGTTCTGAATGAAAAGCAATTAATCCACTGATCAGCAGACTTGTTCACCTCAACCGCAAAAGTCTGTAATAGAATTATTTGCTGTGCAGGCACTTTTGCACCCTAATTTTATTTTTGTATGCTGCATTAAAAGTCTATTTCAGTTGCCTGTGTTTACCGGTCTCTTAATATATCCATGGTGTTTACTGATAATACATGGACAGCACAAAAGAAAAAGAGAAACTCGTTTATTCACGCGAGATTTCCCGGGAATTAGTGGGCGCGAAGCGGTGGTGTCTTCCCTGTATGCTGTATCGTGTGCGGCTTCCGCAAACTGGGTAAGCAGTCACTTCATAACATACCAGTCCTTGCAATTTCATATAACGACGCAAAACTAACAATGACATACTCAGCTGCTGGCTAAATAGTTGTTGACGTTCTGTTTAGCACGTAACGATAGCGTCAGTTAGCCAGATGAGCTAGTTTTATAACGCAGCTAACGTTAACCTGATAGAACTTGTCACTGTTATCGTTTCACTTGCGTCCATTAACATTATTCTGTCGGTTTGAGATATACATTACGCAAAACGACAAATCGCGTTTGGTTTTAGGAGAACATGAGTCGCTGTTGAAATTTCAAGTAACAGCTAGAAACTATGCGGTGTTTACTTTCAGTTTCTTTCTCCCCAAATGTGTTTAACGTCAGGTGACCAAGATGTCTAAAAGGAAGAGCAGCCCTATCAGTGACAACACTAACAAACGGGTCAAACCTGCGGTGGAGGAAGACGTGGAAGATGAAAATGTTTCTAATGGTGACCAGGAGGCTCCTCTACCGAATAGACAGGTTACGTCACTGTCATGCTGTAAAATATATCTTCTAGGTTTTGTTCCTACAGGAACATGTCTATTTTTTGTTTTGCTTCCCTTAAGTCTGTGTGTCTGTGTTTCTCTCTCTGAAATGACATGCCCATTTCTCCTGTGTTTATAGGTGCCATGTGCTGATGAGGTGGTGAGTGCAGGAATTGTGGAGAGCATCACACTGAAGAACTTCATGTGCCACTCTCACCTTGGCCCGTTCACTTTTGGTTCCAATGTCAACTTTGTTGTTGGCAACAATGGAAGTGAGTGTAACCACTTAACAAGTGGGGTATTCCAGAAAAAAAGGATTAACTGAATTAAGAGAATTCAGTTTCCCATTTCTGAAACCATTGTTACTGGAAGTCTGTTCCTGATACTATAGCAACAGATTCCCTTAATTTGCCCTAATTTGTAATATGGGAGGTTAATGGGATCATAATCCCTTAATTGTCCCAGACCAGTTTTCAGGCTCTACTCTTTATCAGGGGGCTTAACTACTGGTACCATCTTTTGACCAGACTGAGAAACCGCATTTTCTGACTGATTTCTCCGTGTCCCGGCAAGTTGTTGTTCTTGTTATTCTATGACCATAAGTCAGATTGCCTATGTAACTATAAAGGCCAGCATCATGTTGATGTATAGCTGTTGCATACGAATTCTAGTGAAATGTTTTGCATTTAAATTCATTAAATTAAATTCTGTTTCATCCGCAAGTGACCGTGTCAAGCCAGGCAAGTAATCACATACAGGGAGGCCACAGTGCAGCCACAGTCCAAGGCTATTGTTTCCGCTGTTAGTTGGATCTATGTAATGACTTAAACATAAATTATGTCTTTACATATATGTAAACTTAAGTCAGGCTTTTTGCTATACTGTACATGTTGGCTAACCTTTCTGGAATACCGTCTGTTTTTTTGTGTCTGTCTTATTTTCCATTTTTGTTAATTACAGTGTCTGCAGTATTTTTTTATTCTGTGCACAAACTGCTTGTGCGACAGGTGGAAAGAGTGCCGTTCTGACAGCTCTCATAGTTGCCTTAGGTGGGAATGCACATGCCACAAACAGAGGATTATCACTCAAGGGATTTGTGAAGGAAGGAGAAAGGTAAACCTTGCACCACATCATGTGATGTACATTTGTTTTGTCATGCAGGTTGTAGTGGCCTTTAAGGACCTGTCTGTTTAGAAAGACATTTCATTAATATGACTTTAAGTGGCTCTTCTTACCCTTACTCGCCACCTTAAATAAATTGTAGTGTAAACTAATCTTCCACGTAGGCTTCTTTGCTTAAATTTGACGATGCATACAGTATCTTTGTCTTTACTCTTTGAGAGAGTAAGAGTACAAGTCCCATTATTTATTTATTTATTTATATATATATATATATATGAAATTATGCAAATTATCACATGCAAAAGTAATGTCTACTAAATGCTTCACTTGACTGGCAATAGATTTAATGTGTGTTACTCTTTCTTCAGCTCAGCTGATGTATCGATTACCCTGCGTAACAAAGGAAAGGACGCTTACAAACCTGAGGTGTATGGTCCAGCCATCATAGTAGACCTGAGAATAACACGTGACGGGTTGAGAACCTATAAACTGAGGAGCAAATCAGGTAAAGACCATGAAGAGTTACGAATTAATCTTTTCCCATTTAAAGTATTTGATAAGACTACTGCTACTACAACAATGTATCATATTTAAGTAGTAATTTTAAATGTTTACCACCTTAAAACATTTCTAAACCATTGATGACCTTAAAAGCTAAATAAGTGCAGAGTGCAAGGACAAATATGACCGAAAGCTGAAATAAGTCAACCATCAGTAAATGAATAGGCGACTATTTCGGTGGATTCATCATTTAAGTAATGTTTTCACCAAAAGTGGCAAACAGTTGATGACTCCAGCTTTTTATATGTGAGAATCTGCTGCTTTTCCACGTCTCGACACATAGTAAAATAAAGCAATTTCACTATCCAAATTGAGACACACTATAAGATGAAGTGTAAACAAATTCCCACTTCTGGTAGCTGCTTGAATCTATATTATTTGGGAATCATAAACACATTTGTTTTTACTGTTATAGGTCAACTTGTGTCAACCAAAAAGGAAGAGCTGTTGTCCATCCTGGACAATTTTAACATACAGGTATGAGCTATGCAAACTATATACAGTATAGTGTTTAATCTTCCTTACAACAAAATGAAATCCTGCTGGATGAGCCTGTGTTAATGTGTTGGTGAGAGGGAGTCATTACCTTTCTTCCAAAGGTCAACAATCCTGTGTCCGTTCTGACTCAAGAGATGAGCAAATACTTCCTTCACTCCAAAGGAGAGGGGGACAAATACAAGGTAATTATACAGTATATGACTACACTTTTTTAAATGATAGTTATTTATTTTGTGAACTTTGAGTGTGATTTAAAAAATAAATATATAAATAAATAATTTTTTTTTTTTTTTTTTTTTTTTTCCTCTTGCAGTTTTTTATGAAAGCTACCCAACTGGAGCAGATGAGAGAGGACTTTACCTACATCAAAACCACCAAACATATCACAGAGGATAAAGTTGGGCAACATAGTGAAGTAAGACTATATGGCTGATATGTTGGTATTATAAGCAGCTATAACCAATATTTAACAATTACGGTGTCTTAAATGACAATGAGAAAGTGGTCGCTAGTAGTGATGAACCTTACAACCTTATGAATTTGCAGCTCCCCTCTGCTTTACGGACGCTTGTTTACCAGTCTGACCTGTAAATTTACTGTTTTGGTTCACTGCTCTTATAGTGTTTTCAGTCACAGCATTTTTGAGCGAAAACCCCCCAAAAACCTACTCTACACTACCTGCTTAGCGCCAGACAATGCCAGACAGACCCAGTTAGTGACTAACTGGTGAACATAGTGGAATATTTAGCTGCTAAAGAACCAGATATTTCTCTCAGGAGTTGAAAAAAATCCAACACAGAACTAGGCAAGAGTGAATATTGGACTTATCTCTGCATTGTGTCCACAAACACGGCTCCAAATGAATGATAATGTTGCTTGGTGACGGCTGACGTGTAAATAAGCAACTGTCTGCTAACAAGCTCACCGTATCAACTGAAAAGGTAATGAAATGGCAATGTTTCCGCTACCCCCATGTGGCTAAAACCCCCCCGGTTATTTCAGGTTTAAAGGTGCACTATGGGTTCCTGTATGGTTTCAGCGCGATTTCATTTTTGTCTCAAATCGTAGGCATCTCTCCTTGATCTGCCCCCTGAATACACTGTGAAAAAGCCTGGTCTCGGGAGACAACACAGGGGTCGTAAACGTCAAACACTAGAGGCACGGGATAGGCACCAAAATACAACAAAACCCTCTAGCCAATCACCGACAAGATGGTTAGAGTCAGTTAGTCATGACCATAGACATATATAAAATGGACCAACAGATCCCGTTGCTCTGGATGGAGACCAGTGAAGGATATTAGAAGCACTTTTCCGGTGAGCGCTCAGCGTTACAGCGCAGCCTCCAACTGAGAGAGACGACAAAATCTCCGTCATTCCGAAACTTGCAGAGAGTGTAGGTATATGTAAGGAGATAACATATGCACAGGCTAATTATTGCTAACTAAAATGCTAGTTAACATTAGTAATTAAACTTAAAAAGCTAATGTAAGTCGAGCTTGTTTTGTTTTGAATTTACTTGGAATGTCAACAGAAGTGACCATGCAGGAACTCGTAGTGCACCTTTTAACTATATTAATGTAGGACTATACTGTTAATCAAATGTAAGGCTTTATTGTGGATAGGATGTTTAATCCTTTGACCAGCATAGCTAGCTACTAAAGCATAGCTACTTGTCTTTTTTTTTTGTTATTTTTTATTATGATTATTCTTCAGATCTCCTTTTACAGCAATCACTTCCATACGGAGGTAATATCCTCTACAAGGGCTGCTACTTGTCTTTTTAAATGTTTTATATGACCATATGCGATTGTTATGTGACTGTTACAGTGCTTGAGAGACTTGAAGCGGAAGTACCTGGAGAAAGAAGACCGTTACAAGAACCTGGCGTCATTTGATGAAATGCAAACCAAACTGGAGGAGTTGCAGAAGCAAATGGCTTGGGCTTTGGTGAGATAATTTTCCCATTTTGTCTACCAATTGGAATTCCAAACCGCCTTCGACTCCCTGAGTAGCCTCTGAAGCTGGATTAGTGCAATAATTACTTAAAAGGTAATTTATCTAAATATTAGTGACTGTGATCTACATTTTGCAGGTGATTGAGATGGAGAAGGAGTTGGAGCCAATGAGGGAGAAGCTGCAGTCAGACAGACGTTCTACAGAGAAATATGATGAGAAGGTGGATGAATGGAAGGTATGATATTTCTGTAATATTCACCAGTGTTTTTAGTATAACCAGTAATTACTTAAGTAATAAGCCAAAAGAGGCCGTGGTTTACAGTGATTTTAGAACAGCTAAGCAGCGTTAGCCTAAAGTGGCTTATTGCTTTTATAACGGTTACTACATAAACCGTGTATGCAATATTTCATAGCAGCAAAAATGCAATAATTTATGGATAACAAATAATTATTCTTCCGCCAACCACGTGTAGTTCTTCCACAACATTTCTCTGAATGGTTGCCAGGCAACACAGACACAGCAAAACAGATGCATTGAAAAGCATGCTCAAATATTGAAGTGTTTGAAATGTTAAAGTGATTATTAACATTTATCTGGATATCGCTGTTGTGCAATGGTTGAAGTAAGGTATTTCACAACGGCTTCACACGTGGCTCAGCCAACTGTAGGGACCGGAACTATCAGTTTCATTATTTTAATTAAATAACAACCACTTCTGTTTGATAACTCGCACCTCAACGTTGCACTTGTCCATGCATGGCCCTCCTCTATCCTCTAACCTTTAACCCCCCCAACTTATCTGATCTGTTTTTATGTAATAATTCAGAATAAGCTCGAGGAGGCTGAGAGGAAATACAAGCAGATCCAGGAACAGTTGGAGGGGATCACACAGCAAGTCCAGGAGCTCCAGCCCAAATGTGCTGAGCTCAAAACCGTGGCCCAGAGACAAAATACCCTTCTGAAGTCCAGCGAGGTCAGTGTTCAGACAATGCATTAGTCAGGCTGTAAGGGTGACTGTACTGTCAGTTGTTTCAGTCATCTTCATATGAGTACTGGAAGTGATTTTAGGTTGTAAATGTTGGCCATGGAAATGCAATGGAGAGATGTGATCTTCTTTTAAACTGAGTTACCTCAAATATGTTGTTTACTGGCATATGAGGCTTTGTTTAAAGTGTTGAGTGGAATCCATAGCAACGAGGGTATTTGGGTTCCCCACCAAATTGGGTAGTTGTGAACATGAAAGTAACGAAAGGAACGGTGTGTGTGTATGTCTGTCTGTCTCTCTGTCGGTCAGTCATAGCCAGACATTTTAATCTGCAATTCAAAATTGCAATTCCAGTTTCTAACTTGCATATATTTTGTGTAATTTGGTCCAGATGAACTCAACTATAACTTAAATAGATAAATTATAACTTCCTGCCTCGTCATCTTGTCAGACATAATCTCAGCTTGTTGTGTAAGTGACCAGTGTTTCTATTCTTCAATTCTGTGTGCGAGCTAGGTCACTGTTCACAGATGCAAGGCTAACCTGAGGGACCTGGAAAAGGACAAGGTTCAGCTGTCCTCAAGGATAAATGATCTCAAGCTGAGGTACGACCTCCCCTTTTTTAAAGTCTTCTGTTGTGCATTTAAGTTGAATCATGTATTTATTCTGTTTTCCTTTTGTTGTCATCTTTTTTTTTTTTTTTTAATCCCTCTAGCATCAGTCAGACAACAGGAGCGGAGAGCCAGGCCAAGACGGAGCGTATGGAGCAGATACAGGCTGAGCTGGAAAACATGAGACAAAAGAGTGCCACTCTAGGCCAGCAGATTGACCAGTATGAGCATGCCTGCAGCCGTGCCAAGGAAGAACAAGGGAAGATGAGGTGGGGAAATAAAACTGGGCATTAAAGAATAAATCAAAAATGCCTGCAGAACTATTAAGTGTTGGTTCCAGGGGTTGCCCAGGAAACTCCTTATGCTGTGCATGACAGTGAGTTTTGAAGTTGAGCTGGCATTAAGGTTTTTGGACAAGAAAAGAATATCATTTGCCAATCATACAATTATGTGAATCATCCCTTAGTCATTCTGTTCTTTCAATGCTTGTGATACATTCTGCCAGTAATTCAATATGTAAATACAACAGAATTCGGCATTCCCCTGGCTTTGTTAGCTCCCTTCCAGCCCTCAGTAAACACAATTAGGATAAGATTATTTGGTCTGTTGGATGCATACTGCAGTGGAATAACTGAAACAGTAACAGCCTCTAACGTAACGAAAACACCCACCTCCTTCTGTCTTAAGGAGAGAGCAGGAAGTGCTTCAGAGGTCCATTGATGCCAACAGAAGGAATTTACAGACTATGGAGAGCAGTCGGTCCAATCGCCTGCGGCGTTTTGGAGAGCACGTGCCCACACTCCTCAACGCTATCCAGGAAGCTCATAGAAAGGGCCAGTTCAAGCATAAACCTCGAGGACCTCTGGGTAAGACTTGGTGCCCAGTTGTGCATAGTTAAAAATTAGGGCTGTCAAAATAACACGTTAATTTCGATTAATTAATTCGAGAAAATTCCATTCCATATTGAAGTTTGACTCTGAGCCGTTCTATCCACCATTCGACTGTAAAATGAAGGAGGGAGACGAGAATGTGCTGCCTGAATCATTAATTGGAACTAGGGATGCACAGAATATTCGGCCACCGAAAATTTTCGGCCAAAAATGGCCCAAAAGGGCATTTTTGGTTTTCGGCCGAAATACTTTTATCACCGAAACAATATGGCCGAAATGTTGTGATGACGCAAACAGAAACTGCGACCTGCACATGCTTGTCTGAAGCAACCTGTCTGCGGTGTGGACGTATTTCAGTGTATCTGAGAAAGACCCACGGACAGCGATTTGCAAATCATGTAATGCCGAAATTTCAAGAGGGGGATGCATCTGCAAAGACTTTCTCCACGTCGGGTTTAATTATATAATAATGTAATTTTAAAACCTTTTTGTAGGCCTGTACAGTATTATTTAATGTACACAGGAGTGGGTTCAAGTTAAACATTTAAGTTTGAATTTTATTTTATACTGTGCATTGTTGCAATGTGCTAAATAAATATTTGCATAATTTCTAATTGATTTATTCTTTGAAACTTAAATATTAATTTATACAATTGCAATGCCTTGATTTTAGTAAGTTAGTACACAGTCATAGCCATAAATGCAATGGTACTAATAATTGGCATAATTTCTTTCGGTGTTTCGGTTTTCGGTCTTGGTTTCCTCTTTTTCGGTTTTCCGTTTCGGCCAAGAATTTTCATTTCGGTGCATCCCTAATTGGAACATTTACTTACCGTAAATGAATGGGTACCGAAATCCAGTGCTAATACGGCAGCGGTGCCTTAACGACCGGTATCTACCGGACCGAATAGCAACGCGGATTTCGGAACCTCATTTTGGTGCTACTGATATGTCTGCGCTTCTCTCGGATGCTCTGAAAACGGACGTTACAGGCAACAGAAACATTGCTGCACGAGACGCTAGTTATCACTATACTCGACAGCAGCTAATGTTAGCCTACCGCTAGCTAGTAGCTGGATTAAACACGGAAAATGCTGACAGCTAAACGGTGTAAAGTGTGACTGTATTTTACTCTAGAGGATTCAACACCGGGATGTAACAGTCTGCAGCTGCCGTCAGAAAAACACAGACGGTGCATTAAGTGAAACTGGTAACCTACAGCCTCGTGGTGTATTCAAAGTTATTGTTAAATGCCCTTTTCCCATCTGGTGGTTGTTTTTGTCGTTCAACAGCAATTTACTAGTGAAATAAGTTATTGTTATAGTTATTACATTATTATTAAATCATGTAATTTTGACCATATGGCCTTAGCAATAAACAAGCTGTTCTATAATGTGACCGACTGTTGTTTAGTACTCTCTCTTTTTTTTTTTTTTTTTTTTTTTTTTTTTTTCTTTCTTTCTTTCTTAAAAAGTCAAATCAGTTCAGGCACCTTTAAGGCACCAGGCAAAAACTATGTATGCGATTAATTTTGATTAATTAATCACAAAGTAGGTAATTAATTAGATTAAATTTTTTTTAATTGATTGACAGCCTTAGTAAACATGTTTATGCCCTAGGCCTTTTTGTATTACAAAATCATGCATAAATATGAAACCTAATGCATAATGAGCATAACAGGGTTCATACATTTTGAAAAAAAAACTGGAAAAGTTATGGAATTTGAAAAATGCAAATTCCAGGCCTGGAAAGGTTTTGGAAACATAAAAAGACCGAGCAAGTTTTGGAAAAGTCATTTTTTTTAACACAGCATGATATGTGATTAATAAATGTATTTCACGTCTTAACCTCAACGTTCTATTCCGGGCGTGGTATTACAAATCCCACCATGAACAACATAAATTGTTATTAATTTTATTGTTAAACCTCTAGGGGGAAAACGTTAACACAGATTTGTATTCTTATTGTATAATGTCGACCGACATTTTCAGGAAAACATAGTCATGGAAATTTGCCAAAAAATCATGGAAAAGTATTGGTTAAAATGCGTATGAACCCTGGCATAATGAAACACCCAGTTAGAATACACTTTGCCTGGAAGTATAATAAAATAAATATGTAATAAGATGTGTTCTTTGCTTTCATTAAAAGCTGGGCAATATTGGACCCATGTTAAAGCCAGGTTTGGTCACTTTGTCTTTTATAAAGTGATATGTTAACCCCCATTTAACCCTTTTTTCTGTCCTTCTACCACCTGTGCAAAGAGCCCAAAATAAAGGGGACATCTGGGACAAAAATGCACTTCTAACGGGCCTTCTCTTTTTACATTTCCTTCCCTTCTACAGGTCACCTTATTAGCCTGAAGGACCCAGAGCTGGCCCTGTCTGTAGAAGTATGTCTCAAAGGCCAGCTGCAGGCCTTCACTTGTGATAACCACGAGGATGAGAGGGTGCTGCAGGGCCTCATGGCCAAAGCGTTCTCAACTGGCCGTAGACCTGCTATCATCACCAGCCAGTTTCTCCCAAGTGTCCACGATACAAGATCGAGGTGAGGTCATGTATAAACACTTATTAAACGCGTGACTCCATATTAGTTGTTCACTGCCTGGAAAAAATAAACCGGGAACAATAGCATTGGTCAGCTGAAATTAATGTTAGTTCCAATGTACTCCATTAATAAAATGTTTTCACTATGTAACATTACACTTTGTAACGCATACAGAATTTGATCAGAGTACATATTGATTGACATCAAGTCAACAACCGGTGGTTTTGAGTCTGTTTTAAGTAAAGGACACATGTTGTAAGAATTATCACTTTTATTTAACTTTTATTCATTCAAATGGTCTTATTTGGTTTTGTCTTTGTGTCAGGGGTGTGAATCACCCTGAATACCCGTCCGTGCTTCAAGCTTTAGAAATTGAGGATCCAGTTGTGGCCAACTGCCTGATTGATCAGAGGGGTATAGAGAGCGTTCTACTCATTAAGGTAATCATTTGCTTCACATCAATTATTGACTTCTCTGCATTGAGACATAATCTTTCAAGAGGGAATCACGAAGCATCTAACCCCCCACCCCTAGTATGATGTCATATAGGTCTGGAGGATTAATTGAAAATGTATCAATGTTGAAATTCGGAAGCTATTATCGACATATTTTTCCAATGACGATACGCGGCCACTTTCCTGAAACCGCTTGCGGGACTGACACAAGTCCACAGCGGCCTGCGGTGTGTATGTCCGAGCCTGTCTCCAACCTGCAGGTTGTCAACTGTGTGTCTGCCTGGTATACTCTTGGACGGCCGATTTAACTTGTCGGTCCTCATCAATATAGTTTCGTGTGTCACGTAGCTCTCCTCAAGCAGAAAAAAGAGGAGCTTAAAATGCAACTTGCTGGTTCAAAGTTAGGACTAACAAGTTCATTAGCAGTTAAGATATAGATTGTATAGCCTATTTTTTATTTTTATTTTTTTTACTTTTATACAAAAAAATGCAGTGTCCATCGTCGAATCACAATTTTTTTAAATTATCGTTTATTTATCGTTATCGAGGTAAAATGTGGAATTATCCGTGATTTTGATTTTAGGTCATATCGTGCAGCCCTAATGTAATACAACATACCATGATATACTATGGTATATGGCATACCAATGTAGTATATGAAGCTATTTTAGATATGTATGTGCTAAAAGTTTATAGCAGACTGAGTTAGCTCTTTGAATGCAACTTTTAACATCTAATCACACCAATCAAATCAACTCTGTAGCTCGGTTAGTTCATCTACAGTCATAACACTTATAACCTGGGTTCATATTTAGCACCTTTGATGGAAGTTGTAAAACACAGGAGATACACAACAGAAGATTTAATGCATTTTTGTGTGCGCATGTGTGGTTGTGTAGAATCGAACAGAGGCTCGAAGACTGATGCAAGGGAAAAACCCTCCTCGGAACTGTAACCAGGCCTTTTCCAAGGAGGGAGATCAGATCTTTAATAACCGTAGTTACACCGCTGAGCAGACCAGACCCAACTACCTCTTGGGAGATGTTGAGGAGGAGATCAGGTGTGTGGAAATCTCGTCTTATTGTGTGGGTGTGGATGATGGACTTGTTTAGCTACAATAATTAGGATATACACACTGTACATGTTACAACATGGAGTAGTTGTATACGCTTCTATCTTAATACCTTCTGTCTCTTGGTTCCTATCTTTCACTTTTAGGCACTTGCAGAGGGAGATGGAGAACCAGAAAGCTCATGCAAATCGCTTCCAGCTGCAGATGAAAAAGTTAGATGAAGACGTCAAACAGAACGATAGCCTGCTGAGAAGAACCCACATAGAGCAGAGGACTACCAAAGTAACACTTTTACCTCTCACAAACACCCGTTACTCTTATTTGAAAATGATTTAATGTCTAATGATAATTCCTTATCTTTTCTGAGTATCAGACAGGGAAATTGATAGTTCATACTAGGGATGTCACGATACCAAAAATCTAGTATAGTGTAGTCGGTACCGATACCACCAAAAGTGTACAATACTCGATACCAAAGTCGTTACCACGGTAAAAAAACAACAACACAACAGTAGTGGCAACTACGGTCATCACGATACCAGAAATCTAGTATGTAATCTGAAGAAAACATCATTATCATCATCATCATCATCATCATCATCACGTCTTCTGGACCCAGAGCCCGCTGCTTATAAAGCAAACTGAGGCTGACTGACCGCTGCACTCGGCACCTCATCCGTGCCAACAGTGGTTTCAATACGGCGCAAAGTTTTTTTTACTGCAAAAGCCTTTTTGACTGAAATCTGTGAGGCTAAAAGGAACCAAACAATACATACATGCCACCAAACTGTGACTAGTTGTTTTTAATTGAACCGTTCTATTCCTAGCCTATGTATGTTTATAATTGGAAATCAATTAACAAAACAATGACAAATATTGTTCAGAAACCCTCATAGTAATGTTTCCGTTAATTAGTTTTTTTTAACCTGGAAAATATGTTGATATTTCAAATAGAAGCATACATATAGAATACACCTTTCAGTCTGAAAACAAATAATACTGCTTAATTAAAAAATAATTTCCAAATCAAATTTCTAGTATTTTAGGAATTTGCTCATGCTGTTTGTCTATTTGTTCCAGGACAAGATCACAAAGCTACAGCTGGAGCTGACAGATCTACAAAATGTGGAAGAGTCTCAGTCAGAGGACCTCAGTCCCCTGGTTTGTACAGACATATCAATGCAGAACAATAATCAGACCTAATGGACTTAAATTGTGCTCATCTCAGTAGATACAAATGGCAAAGAAAATGTGGAATGTTGACTGGTCCCACAATAAATGGATGATCTCCAAAGAATTCACATTCAAGTCAGTCATATTTTTGCAATCAGCAAATGTGAAATGTGGTTGTCACCACTCTAATACAGGAGGAAGATCTTCAGGAGATTGTTACTAAGATCTCGTCCAAGCGTGCTGAGTACGACGAGGCACGAAGTAAGACTGCTGAGCTGAAGGCCTCCTATGAGAAGGCAGAGCAGGAGTACAAGCAGCACAAAGAGCAGATCAACACAGTCGCTGAGGATGCCGACCCAACCAAGGTAATGCTGTATTCCAACTCCAGGTGACCAGATGTCTTGTCATTTCCAATTTAGAAATCCTAACTATTCTACTTGTGGAAATCCCAACATGTCAAACTTATAAAATGTTTGTGTTAACATATGAATGACCTTTAAATTATTACTCCGTTACATGAAGGTCTTAACCTAGGGTTACATTCGCACGTCGTAGAGCATAAGCCCAAACTTCATCTGGCTGATTATTCTCAGCGCAGTCTCAGCTGCCCGCAGAAGCCAGCATCCCCTGACTGCTGGGTGAAGTTCCTGTGGTTACTCTTTGTGTGCTTGTCCTTTCATCATACTACAGGAGGAGCTGAGTAAGGCTGATCAGGAGGTGATGAAGTGCAAGCATCACAAGAAACACTATGAGGAGAAACGCAGTGCCCATCTCCGCAACATACAGACACTGCAAGCCAATCTGGAAAGCAAGGAGCAGGAACTTCAGGTACGCCAAACAGAGATACACAGGGCAAGTTAAGACTGAGGTGTTTATCACGGGGTCATGGCTAACTTTAAATATTTATAGATATTTCTTATTTTATTTAGCTTTTTTGCTTTTTAAACCAGACGGGGAGCTGCACAGCACTTGCAATATTCCAACAAAGCGATGATTTATTTTTGGTTCTTTTTTAGCATTTGAGACCTTGTTTTTCTGAGTTCAAATAGCCATTAAATTACAAACGTAATAGATTGTGTACATTATAGTTTCACCAGCATTGAATGTCAGTAATTGATGATTTCTGTCACACTGCGGTTCAGACATCTGTGGCCAAGGCCACAGAAATCTGTCCAGAGCGTCTGGAAGTACGACGGACAGCCAGGAGTCTGGACAGTGAGATCAACCGGCTCAAGGTTAAGATCACTACCCAGCAGGAACAACAGGGGGACCGTGAGGAGGTTGTGAGGTATGTGACTTAATAAGCCCTGGTATCTATCAGATGATAAAGTAATGATAAGTGTAAGCAATTTTTTTTAAAACTTAATTTACATTATGAAATGTCTAAATGAATTAGCTTTGATATGTTAACCTTCCTCTGTCTTACCTTTCATTCACTTGTCTTTCTTTCCCATGTCTAGGCAGTATAATGAGGCTCTGGAGAACTACAAGAACATGGCACAGCAAATGAAGAACCTCACCAGCTTCATCAAAAGTCTCAGTAATGTTATGAACGACAGACTCCAGGTTTACGCTGAGCTCAAGAAGTAAGTTGGTGAAACTCTTTAATTAAAAAAAAAATAAAAAAATCTGTAATTGATTTATTTAGTTATATTTCTCTTCAAGCTAATGGATTAGCAAAATTAAAAAAGAAACCTGTAAATTGTGAGACCTGTCTCATGATTTATTACCATTCTGCTGCCCTTGTTCATTTGATTTATTTTCTCTGCATCTATTAGGTTACTCTCCGCCCGCTGTAAATACTACTTTGATAGCATGCTGGCCCAGAGACGCTACACTGGAAGTATGACCTTTGACCACAAGAATGAAACCCTCTCCATCTCAGTAAGAACCTTTGAATCAACAGTCAGGCAATTCTTTAGCCTAATTTTCCCGCTAAAAATGTACACTGAAGTGTTCTTCAGTGTAACACCTGTGAACTGTAGGACATGAGTTTATTTCAGATTAACTCTGAGAGGCAGCCGTTGGCTTTGCAGTATGTAGTGTATTAGAAAATGGACTGAACAATGTAGCTACAAGGTTAAAGTCTACATGAGAACATGTTACATTTTTTCATTGATTATTACTCATAAAAACGTGAGACATGACGGCTACAGATCTTTAGCCAGGTTGTATAAATAAAGATTTCTCCTCCACTCGTCTGTAGGTGCAGCCAGGCCAAGGAAACAAGGCTGACTTGAGTGACATGCGCTCTCTGTCCGGAGGCGAGCGCTCCTTCTCCACTGTTTGCTTTGTTCTCTCTCTTTGGGCCATTACAGAGGCGCCTTTCCGCTGTCTTGACGAATTTGATGTTTACATGGTAATAAGATACCGTTTTTATTGATATTGCAAGTTTGTCTGGATAAGAGTGTACACTGCCTTAATTGCATATTGAGATAAAAAAAAGTCGTGGATGACGGAGAAACAACAGAACTGGAAAATCTTCAAGTTATGGTGTGGCAACATTATGCCTTTGTTATGTAAACAAACAATGAATGATAAAATATGTGGGCTCCTACAGGACTTAATGGTGCGTTCAGGTGCACCTCGTTAATCTCATTCAAGTGCAATGTAAACTCTGAAAAACTCAAACTATTGTCAAGTAGTCTACCCTTTTGCCATCTTATTGTGAAACTGGCGAAACTGCTACATTATTTATATTTTTTGTTTTATTGAATCAAATCGTGAAAATATAAAAACAAAAGTCAAATCGAATCATGGATTTGGAGAATCGTGACACGCCTCAAGATAATCTCTAGCTTCCTAACATTGAATAGGCATTAGAGGGAGAAGAGGAAGTTTGGAGAAAGTTCAGCGAGGTTCTTGACATTACATAAACTGTCTCACCGTCTTTAGCCTTATTTATTAAAAGACATTTCATGTTTTGTTTTGTTCAATTAGGACATGGTGAATAGGAGGATATCAATGGACATGATGCTGAAGGTGGCTGCCGGTCAGCGCTTCAGACAGTTCATCTTCCTCACCCCACAGAGCATGAGGTAATCTCTGATACATCTTTGTTTATATATTTGTATGTCAAAGCAGTTTGACCCCCCCAGATGTGATTTATTGACTGTTTACTATATATTCACTTAGTTAATGCTATGATTAAGTAATCCATTCAGGAGTAAAGGCCATGTGATTGTAGTTTGCCGCTTAGGTTCCCTGGGAAAGACCACCTGCCAACCTCAGCCTTAACCTCAAAGGCATGATCACATTGTCACCTTTGTTGCTTTTCTTCTTTTTGTTTCAGCTCTCTTCCAGAGAGTAAAAACATCAGCATCCACCGTCTCAAAGATCCAGACCGTGGCAACAACCCACAAAGAAGTCAAGATGAGGACCAGTAGTATTGCTAGTTGGTAATTTAACATCAACTAAGTTGAGACCAGTAGCAGGTGCCATAACCTCCATCAATTATGTTTTAGAAGGGTTCAAGAGTGGTTCTGTTTTTAGGACGAGGTCAGTGATCGAAATACAAATTGTTCAAAGTTCTGTTTAGTAGGCAGTGTGTTAAATGTTTTGTTCTACAACACTGAATGCAGGTAGCAACAAAATGTTGTAAGCACTGATGCATCGAGGGTACTGTAAAGATGGGAAAGTATTTGTATTTGTATATCCACTGCCGAAATAACTGTTAAATGGCTTGACAACTGGCAACATTGAAGGAGATGATGTCATTGTAAGAATTTTTTTAATTTTCATTAAACCAAACAAGTTAAGAGACAAATGTAATGTTGATGTTTTATATGCATGGAAGCATTTTTCAGGACATTTTCCTCCTCAAGTCTGTCTCTAACTGGATGTCATAATTAAAGTTATTTGTTCTTTTTTACCACACTGTGACAAAACACAGTAAACACAATCATGCTTTTTTTCCTCTTCTCATTATTCACTGGATAAAAGTCATTTTGATTTGGATCTGTGTTGAAACATTCAACTTGAAGCCCTATTAAGGTCAGTCTTGTGAGGAGGAAGGATTTGCACCTTTAAGAGCTCTGTGCCAAATCCTTCACACACAGCGGTCCATTGGAATGCACTTCCACTGTTAATATTTAATGAACACAAAATTCTGTGTTCTTATGGTACTGTAATAGTTTTATTTAGGTCTGGGCAATATATCAATATTACATCGATATTGTGATATGAGACTAGATATTGTCTTAGCTTTTGAATATTGTTACATGGTAAGTGTTGTCTTTTCCTGGTTTTAAAGGCTACATTACAGTAAAGTGACGTAATTTTCTGAACTTACCAGACTGTTCTAGCTGTTCAAATATTTGCCTTTAACCACTTGGTCATTATATATCCACATTCCTGATGATTATTTATCTAAAATCTTACTGTGAAGATATTTAGTTAAAGCACAAATTCTCAACCCTAGAATATCTTTGCGATATCGAGGTATTTGGTCAAGAATGTTGTGATGTCTGATTTTTCTCCATATCATCCAGCCCTAGTTTCACTGTGGTTGAGTTAAAAAGTGAACCACAATTGTTTTCAACATGGCATTAATCAGCCTAAATTAAATTGATTTAATAGATTCATTCAAAACAAAAGAAATCTGTCATCCTCATGCTATAAGTTATCCTGAAAATATTAATTTTCTCAGTATGTGGGCTATTTCAATACTCTATGTTCTATGCTATTAATGCATATCCCCATTTTAGATATCCGAAAACATTCAACTGAATTGTGTACTTAAGAGTGAATCACTGAAAGGTCATAGGTCTAAATTAAACTTAAGCCTCCCAGTTAAGATAAAAGCTTGCAGTTATGTACACATAATTACAGCTATATTCTCTTTGACAACCAAACAAAGAAAATGAACGTGCAGTGTCCAGTATACAAGCTACATACAGTAGAAGCAAGGTTAATGACCTAAGCAAAACACATGTTCTAGCCCTGACAGTGAAGAATGCTTTATTACATGCTTTTGAAAAAATAAACTCTTAAAGCAGGTTGCTTTCAAATTTTGTTGTCGCACAGTTCTTCACACAACATGAAATAGCAGACCGTGGTCAGGCTTTAAAAGTAGCTACAGCACACTGTTGGCACCTGGCAAGTCTCCCAAGGCCAGGAACCTATTGAGTTTGAACTCAAAGTCAATGGGACGTTCACAGGGAGGCCTGTAGTTCCCTGTCATTGTTAAGCTCAGGTAGGGAATGAGCGCACAGTTCTCTTCAAACAAAGCCAGCTTCTTTTTGTACTTCTGGCGGGTGTAGTCTGTGCTGTTGTGGTTGAAAGCTGTAAAATATGTTAACATAATCGTTATTGAGTTTAAGCAATTTACATGTGATGTTTATTGTGACCTAAGGCAACCTTGACATCTTGCTTTACCTTTCAGATAGAATGCCACATAGAGGAGTGAAGATCTTTGTATACTGAGGAAGGGATACTTTGGTTTGAGACACCCAACAGCTGTCATGGCCTTGATGACTGATACTGCCACACCCTAAAAAATAAATACAACTCAAAACAGGGCAGATGTTGAAGAGGATTCAGAAACATACCTATATCAAATGTTGACATAAAATCTCTGCAGACAGTTACTGTACAGTTCGTGTGTGTGCGTGTGAGACCTGCTCCAGGTAGCCCAGTGTTGGAAGGGAGGTGAGGGGTACAGGTTCACAAAGAGGAGGAACTTTACTGGGCAGCTTCTGGTCCCAGTAGGTTTCAGGAATCCTTGAAAGATAATATATGAACACCAACTTTCACTCAATAGCCAAATAAAACTTTATTGAAAGTACTGGGAAGACTTCCAAATACTATGCACGGCTGAATAATCCTTGTGAAAAGAAATCTAACTGAAAAACATTTCAGAAATATACAAAGAGATAGCTCCACACCTCAAAAACTTGTCCTGTTTCTGCTTTGTCTCAAGAATGTAGATCCGTTCTCTGTATTCCACTGCATATTCCATCTTTCCTCGAACCAGGGCTTCATACCTGAGGACAAATAAACCTATGACTAGAGAACTATCTAATATGATAAAGAGTTGCAGGCAGTAATAAGAAATTTGACACAAAGTCCTTTTGACATGTTCTATTTGTTGGTATGTTGTAGTGTGACATTTGTTTTTGTTTGTTTTTAATAATTATGTGCTTTTCAAAATGCAGTTTCAAAGGTATCTTTAATCTAGTGAATTGGGCCAGGGACCAAAATTGATAATTATAACTTGTAAT
This sequence comes from Zingel zingel, assembly GCA_023566125.1. NCBI lineage: Eukaryota > Metazoa > Chordata > Actinopteri > Perciformes > Percidae > Zingel > Zingel zingel. Next base: position 19,025,042 of record CM042332.1, read on the forward strand.
TTCCCACTGATAAATTAAAATCTCTATTAATCAATCAATTAATTAATTAATAAATTAATGCCAATAATGTATTCAAACAGTGTAGTAAATAGTGTACCTTTGCTTTCCATCCAGATAAGTGACCGGGCAGAAGCCCTTCATCTCAACTTGCAGTGGGAACTTGTTCTTCACCTGGACCTCAGTGAGCTTTCTGGGCAGCAGCTGGGGTTGTGGGAGAGGGTGTGGGCAGCCAGGAGTCACAAACTGATCGGGAGTAGTCAGGAACCGCTGTGGTTGAGAGAGCAACATAAAACATTTTTTTCTTTCAGTCACAGTTAACAATCTATTTGCATGTTAAATCTGTTATTATGAATGTAACTAAAAATGTGTGTATATTGTTTATCCTGCATGCTTTCATAGTATCATACATAAATGAAATCCACTGGGTAGTTACAGAAATTGTGCACAGAATTTGAAAAGGAGAAAATCTCCTTAATTTGGCTTGAATGCTTTTCCATACTCATTTGTGCATTTAACCATCTGTGTGCTCCAGTACACTGACCTCTAAATGGTCTTCGCCACACATCTTATAATAGTGTCCCCTGTACTCAGCTGCATGAGTTAAGGCTGCACTTTCTGAGCAGTCCACCAGGTGGAGATGTAGAGCCAGGCAGACAGGGCAGTACTGTCCAAACTCTCCAAGCCGATACTGCAGCTCCTTGGGTGTGATGCACATTCTGTTGATGCATGCTGCTTGCCCTGCAAAATGAAAAAGCATGGGGAGTCTGAACTAATGTCATCTTAAGATGATGAGTAAGGCAAGTTTTCAATGAATACAGTATTTGGCATGTTTTACTTTGGTGTAAAAAAACAAACAGCTGAGCTGATGTCTGGAAAAGCTTCTAGTACTTACTGTTGCGCGTCCTCTCCAGGTAGCTGTGGATATATTTCATGCTGATGCTGACCTCCTTTATACTGCTGTTCCAGATCCACCATTTGCTTTTCAAGCCATTAAGCAGGATCCAGTTCTGATATTGTTGTTGAAAGTGTTGCCTCACATGCTCCATCTCCTGCTTGTAACAAGAGTTACGAATGTGGAGGATCTCTGAGCTGTCGTGCAGCAGGTGAGGCCTGCAGTAGGAGGAGGGGGGGCAGGACACATTTTATTACATTAACTTTGACAGTTTGAGATTTTAAACAGCTCTCAGACTTGTGATATGATGTGTATTTATAGTTGCTATCGATGTGTGTTCTCTCACTTGTTGGGCTTCATCTTGTCCAGGAGACCTCTGGTCAGCACCTCCACTGTGGCCAGCTCCAGCTCTACTACTATCATGGGGATGATGCTCCGAGACCCCATCAGCTCTGTCTGCTTAAGTGTCTTCGGAAAGCCATCCAACACGTACCTGGGATGACATAATTAGTCTTCACAAACACCCTCAAGTAGGAATAAGTACAGCATGTGAAGATGTCTTGACAGTCAGAGTAAGAATAGTCTATATCCAAGACGCTCCACTTCCAAGATTGCTCCGTTGCCGCTGGATATTCCGCCGGATTTCAATCTTTCCGGCCGGATGTCCATTACTTTACGCTTTCTTTGTGTTGGAATTTTAAACTCTGGTGGATTTATGAGGACTATGGTTAACTGCTCCTCAGATCTCTGCAGGGTAAAACCAGACAGCTAGCTAGATTATCTGTCCAATCTGAGTTTTCTGTTGCACAACTGAAACAACTTTTGAACGTACACATGTTCCACCAAAATAATTTAAGTTCCTTCCCGAGGCTATTTTGCAGCGGCACCGTGGCTCTGCCCGGTGCTTCTGAGGATTAAGATTGGTTTAAAGAAATGCCAATAAACCAGAGCACGTTTTTCTCCTATCCCGGAATTCTGTGTGGACTAGCCAGACCCTCCTCTGCAGCGCTGTGGAGGAAGGTCTGGCAAAGCGCGACTAGAATAAGAAAAAAGTCTTTGTCTTGAAACAAAAAAAGCAAAAAAGTTATTTTCAAAGTAAAAGTTAGGATATTTTCAAGCCTTGAGTTTTAATAACTCTATACGGAACACACACACCCCAGCTTACCCTCGAGTGCCGCAGATCGAGCTCATGAGTGCCACCTCCAGACACTGAATGGCCAGTTCATCAGGTACAACGAGTCCCTGGGAGAGATGCTTTTTCATCTGGACGGCCAGATCAGTGTGCTCATGATTGTTAAGCACCGTACGCATAGCGCCGCCAATGGACAGACAGGCCAAGCCATATTTCTGAGCAAACATCTGTGCCACTGGAGAGTTAAAGCAAAGTGAGAGAAATGCAGAATGTGATTAATAGAAAGAAGAGAGAGATAATCGTTGGAGAAAGTGTAAAAAAAAAAAAAAAGATTTTGAAAGGATTATTTTCCAGCTGTCTTGAGTCTTACCAGTGGTTTTTCCAGATTTGGGTGGTCCAACAACAGCTATTTTAACAGGAAGGGATGGGGTGGGCTTTGGCTGCCTAAGGTACTTCAAGGGGTTCAGCATAAATATGTTACGGTTCTCCTTAGTTGCAAAAAAGTAGATAAACTGATGGAAGATTAGGGGATATGTGGTATTGAGGGGCCACTGCAGAGGCTGGATCAATTCTCTCTCTTTGTAGTGCTGTAGAAGGGGGACATTTCACAGAGTTCTGCTGATTAACATGTCGGCACAAAAGAGTAAAGGTGTACTAGTAATTGGTAATTTATAATACAAATCATGGCCACAGATGCTAAAAAAAAGACACCGTGGCCATTCCTAAATGACGCCTACCTTTATGGGGTCCCAGCAGCCAAAGGCACTGTGGAACTTATAAGAGGAGAGCAGCAGCTTATTTGCCAGGCTGTATGAGATGGGTTGGCATTTTTGGAAGAGTGACTCCCTGTTGGTCAGCAGGGGCTGGACTTTCTGGAGCAGCTTCTGCTGAACAATCCGGAGCTTGCGAGATGCACTGATTGACACTTTGGATATGTTTAGTTCACTCAGGAGCTCCTGATGGTAGAACAGCACAAAGCAGAATTTATGAGCATTAGTAAAGTACAATATGTAAACATACATTATGCAGAGTACATAAAGTCAATGTTAGGTTTATCTTAGGACCAACTTGTGTCTCTGTAAAGTCACAGGATGTCAGAATGTAAAATGTTTGTAAGTATCTATCAGAGTCATAACGTCTAATGATGACAATTTGTTTCAAGTATTACCTTGTTTGTTATGGCTTAGACTATTGTAGTGAATCTTATATAGATTATATTACTCTCCTGACTGTCCTTGAAGCAAATATTTAATAATAGCAGAAATGGGTGAGGGAAGCAAATACGTATGTCTGGCTAGTTAACTGCCTTCATTGGGTTTTGTGTCTTTGTACCATAACAGTAACAAGGCTGTTTTCATCTGTCACATAACGCTCTGCTATCTCCATCTCCAGCCTCTCAGACGCCGCCTCCTCATTCTCTTTATTCTCCATGTCTTTGTTATCCTCTTCTAAAGGAAACTCGTCCTCCAGCATGGCCTCTATCTCTTCCTCTATGTTGCCTGCAGTTTCATCCTCTTCATCATCTTCTTCATCCTCACGATATCCGAGCTGATGAGTTGGAGATAGGAGGAAGAGGTGTTAAGCAGGGATGGAGAGGGAATGACGATGTGGTTATAATGAGTTTGCTTACTTTGTTTTTGGCTGCCTTCGTGAGTTCAGCCCTTCTCTCAGCAATGTTGTTCTCCTATACCACAGAGATAGCTGTACTCACACAATCTATAGACATTGTCAGGACTGTTAAATTATTTAATTATTTAATTTTACATTCTATTTTTATCTTTATTAATACATACTGTGTGTATATGTTTATACTTGTATTGTTTATATTATTATTTGGCCTACTTATATTTAGAGTATGTGTGACATGCACCTAGCCTGACAAGCCAGACCCACATCAAGATGTTGGGTCTGGGAACTCACCATTGGCAGGGCTCAATCCGAGGGGCGGGATAAACGGTTGTCTTTCAAATTCCCTCTGCACGCAATAGGATAGCGCTACAACCAACCAGAGCAATGAAGAAGGTAGCAAAGCTAGTTGATAGATTAAACTTTTGCTGTATCCGGTTGGCAAATCTCCGAACACATCTTCCTTTTTTAAGAATGACTTCAGTGCTGTTCTTTGTTCTTTTCTCAAAGAAAAGCATAACTCCAAGTCTTCCAGAAAACCGCTGTTCCCAGCAGCAGCAGCAGCAGCAGCCATAAGCCCGCCCACCGACTCTATACATAATGTGATTGGTCTGACTAGAGTTTGGTTTTTCCCAGCTCGCAAGCCAACGGCGAGTGCCTAGACCCCACTGGCTGTAAATTAAATTTGCAGCCGCTAGGGTGCGTCTAGATTTCTAGGCTAACATGCACCAACAACACCATGACAAATTCCTTGTATGTGTAAAAAACGTACTTGGCAATAAAGCCCTTTCTGATTCTGATTCTGAATAAAATGAGCAGAGAAGTGATTCTACCAAGTTGTCACTTGCTTACCCGGTTCTGCTTACGTAGTTCATAAAGGAGGTTTAGCTGTGCTTCACGGCGGTTGTGGCGCTCACGCCATTTCTCCAGGTATGTCGGCAACAGACGCTTTTGAACATCTGTGACATCCACCACCAAATGTACCACAACATCAGGGAAAAGCTGTTGCTGCAAAATGTACTGCACCTCATCGGGATTTTGAGGGAAGCCCTCCAAAATAAAACCTGTAGACCTACAAGGTGGAGAATGTTAGGGTTAACAAATACATTGTGTTGTCAGGTGCACAAAAATCCCCCCACTACATTTAGGCAATGTACATAAATACACAGAGGGAAAAAATGCAATAAAAAGACACACACAATGCCTATATAATGAATTAAGGTACATAAGGTGTAAAATATAGAAGTGTAAGGATGTGAAAGGTCTGTATGAGATGCATGGGCTTTTTAAGTTAAAGTTAAAGAAGCATAAAGGGAGCATGAGAGATTAAGAGATGTATAAAGATTTATCAAAGAAAACATTTAAAAATGTTATGAAGTATGCTTATTCGCCCTTGTGTATGTATCTGTGTGTGTGTGTGTGTGTGTGTGTGTGTGTGTGTGTGTGTGGTGTGTGTGTGTGTGTGTGTGTGTGTGTGTGTGTGTGTATGTGTGTGTGTGTGTGTGTGTGTGCGCAACTACATGTATGGTTCCTGATTCCAGTATGGTGCGATAATCATATCCAGGATCTCTGGGGTAAGTGGCTCTCCGTCAGACAGGTATGCTTTGATAGCCGTTTCCTCATCAGTCAGGACCACTTCCTGCTGTAGACACAGAGTAGCACATGCACAGTATTTCAGTGTCAAAATATCATAATTCTTTAACATTCTTGTGATTCTTGTCTTTGATCTTGCTACAGAGAAAGTTAATTGAAGCTGACCTCCATGTCATTTGTGTTGTCGGAGTTCTCCTCCATCTCCTCCTCGTCCTCCCCCCTGGCTTCCTCTATCAGAGCCTCCAAGTCCCCAGCAGACTCCTCTGGAGACTCCACCTCATCAGAATAAGGTACCTGCTCCTTTGTCTTGGCCATGATAAGCATTTGGAGTTGCTCCCTGAACTGAATATGGAAAATGCCAAGCTGCTGGGCTAGCCACTCACCCTGAGTGGTCTTGCCTGACCCTCGGGTGCCAAGCAAAAAGATCCGCAGGGCAGGAGGCTTGGACAGAAGAAGATAGAAGAAACTTGTTAGGTATTTTTGCTTTACTTACAATGACTTTTTCTTTTTTTCTTATGTCAGTTTGTACCTTGAGAGGCCCAGTCTGTGCAACAAAATGTGCAGGGTTTTGAAGGAAAGAGTCCCTGGCTGCTTGGCTCGAGAAATAGAAGGTCTTCTCACGGTACTTGGCTGCAATTTCATCCGTAGAGGGCCACAGGACGTTGTGGTTTTTTAAGGCCACAGGGCAGAAATGATGGGTATCGCCTAATACTCTCTTGGTTGTTGCATCCCCCTGCTGTCATTGAGAGGAAGGAGATGCTGTTAAAGGTTTGTTTATATTTTTAATTGACAACAAAGCAGTAAGACAGGCCTCCATCTTCAGTATCTTTAATTATATATAGGATTATAAACTTGTCGTTTATAAAGTCAAAAATATTTACTGACTTCTTCCTCCTCAGCTGCATCATTGTCACTGCTGCCTTCCTCGGCTCTCTCCAGCTCAGCTAAGGCCTCCATATCCTCCGCCTCCTTGTCCAGGTCTGTTGCTGACAGTTCCCAGGACACATACTGAAAGGGTTCTAAAAATCAAGCATGTAAACCAGATTGGATTATTATCAATAATTTAAAAAAACATTTGTCATAAGCTATTATGAATAATTATTATAATTTAGTTGAAACCTAAATTGTCTATTCTGACCAACATGCGGTTTGTGGTGAAATTCAAGACTGAGATTGATACTTCACAAAGGGTTACACTCACTCTCCATGTGAAGGACCATCTGTTTAAGCAGGTCATCAGGGATTTTGTCGCCAATCTTCAGTACTGAGTGTGGGACAGTTAAAGCCGACTGCATTTGGTTCCATTCGTACACAAACTGTTGCAGTTGCAATTTATAGTCATTCATCTCCGGGCCATCTGGATAACCCAAGTCCCAATGATCAGGTAGTACCACAGCTGGAGCAACACAGAAATGAGAAGGAGATGGTGGTCCAGAGTTTGAGATGGAGGGAAAACGTTAAGTTCAATGCTGCTTTTATGGTGCTTACATACATTATAGTATATAAATACAGAAAGGTGTGTGGGATTTGAAACAACAGAATGTGACAAAATGTCTCACCTTCCTTTTTGATGATGGCAGGATGCACGGGGCTGGTGGTGTCAGACTGTTCAGGATTTTCTACAAAGGACATTAATGAATGCTTTAAAAACAGTGCTGGTGAAATTCTATAGGATCAGGGAGCCTTTGTGAATTTAGACTGACAGTTGGTACCTTCGGTCTCTTCAACAACTGTCTCTAGATTTGTTTGCAGCTCTGCAGGCTCAGCCTCTACCTCCGATTCTGGCTTTCTAAAATGGAGAGAAATTAAGCACAAGAACAAAAGCCCCGTAAAAAATCAATTCCAGATATAACAACCCATAAAATTTGACAGCATCATTGCACCTCCACTCACAAGACCAGTTTCTCCTTCTCAGATTGTTCGTCCTGCAACCTCTTGCGCACTGCTTTGTCCACGCTCTCCTTGTTCGTCTCATACAATCGCTTCAAAACTGTTCAACATATTTAAGTGCAATGATACATGATCACTGACAGAACTCAAATATAGACTTGACTCTACAGTATATACTCTACATAAAACAATAACTTGTTAGCGTTGTTACTGTGTCTCGTACCTTGATTGCTATCACTGTCTTTGAGACAGAAGAGGGTGTCTGGCAGGATTCCAGCTTGCTGTAAGGCTTTCATTTGGGAAAAGTTCTTGGGAAAGTTGTCAAGCACCCAGCCAGTTCTGACATCTGCACCAGTATCAGCCTCTTCAATCTGTAACATCACAATTATTAAGCAACACCCCTACAAACTGTTTATAGATGTACTATACATCTAAATGGTGGTTCATTCATTTGGTTTAACTTTCTACTAATCATATTTACTGTATATTATAAACAGCAACATTTATGTTAAATATACTTTTTCTCCAAATCATTCAATACTTTTCCAACAACAGTCACAATAAAAATATAGAAGGAATGCACCTTTTTTTTTTAGAAACCAAAAAGCTTGCAGTGTAAATACAGCTGCCATGTTTCAGATTTTATAACATACCTCTTTTATACGCTTCTCCAGTACCTCAGCATACAGGCTGAAGGGAGATGTGCTCTGATGTTTGGCTTCTTCCAGTGCAGCGAGCACCATGGTTTGTACCTCTGGATGATCCTCTGTCACTGAAAACAGCAGAAAACATTCGCACACAAATACAGTGTATGCTGCCACATAATCTCGACTCACACTGAGCTCCGAAACTCTGGGGACACAACATAGCGTGACCAGACTACCCTTTGTGATGTGTACAGTACGTGTAAAATATTTTAAAATGGTTAATTTATCCATATCTGTTTGTCTGCATGTGTGTTTGCGCCAGAGAGAGACAGACAGAATAAATAGAATGTTTTTACATCTTACCTTCTACAGAATTGGTTTCATCAGATGAAGTTAAAATATCAGAACATTAATTCTGTGTATGACAGTATACGTCAAATAATGCTGTATACTACATGGTATTTCAAAGGGCTGATGTGTGATATAACTTATATAATTTGTTAGTAGAATAGTTATTAAGCTATGGCTCATTGTGTTACAGTTAGCTCAAAACTGATTTTGTTGTCTCTTACAATGTATACAATACAACTGTACAGGTGATAGTGAATATCATTTTTATTTATTAATGGTTTGTTTGATAGTGACAGATACAGTATACATAGATAAACTAAAGACAGCTAACCCATGGTCCTCGTCATTATCATCATCAACAACTAAACTCAACTTACCTGAATTCTGTCCGACATCCTTCTCCATCTTCATCTTGATTTTCTCTATAGCGACTTGTGTTGTCTCCTCTTTGATTTTGTCAAGCCTCTCCTGCTCAACCTTGTCCAGAACCGGCTGCACCAGTACCTCCATATCAAGCACCAATGCATTGTAGTGTTGAGCTAGAAGCTTACATAGAGTGCTCTTCCCTGCCTGTGGAGGTCCAATGATGGAAACTCTGCAAGGGGGCCTGGGCATCGGAGGAAGTAAGTACCGTCGGGGGTTTGTGAAAAACTTCTGGCAGGCCTCCTGAGATGAGAGGACGTACAATTTGTCCTGGAAGCTGCGCAGGGGGTTGAAATGAGAGTTGGTTGACATTTTTACCCAGTCTCATTTGAAGCTATTGGATAGATTCCTCACCTGGCCACAGCCTACAGAAGATCACTCACCCCACACATAATTCAGGCTTGCCAGGAATGACCTTGCCCTCCCTCAGAGCAACAGGACAAGTTCGGCCCCAGCGGCTCCTTCTCCATTTAAAGCCGGGAGCCACTGTCCTGGAGGAGGACATGACTCTCATTAGGTCCTCCTGGAAAAGAGATGGACTCAGGATTAAACTACTTTTGATTTAGTGGAGGGAGTATGTTTAAAATGCCTGTTAGTGCATAATTTAAAAAAAGAAAATGTGTTCTTGCATCAGCCTTAGCTTTGTGTTAATAGTTTAAATGTATGGTGTTTTGAATACTGTTTTTTTGTAAATAAAATATGAATAAGGTCAATAATGGCAGACCGTCTCAATGTCTTCTGGCAATTCTTCCTCATCAGTCTGGTGGAGGAGGACTGGAATGGAGACACGCTTTATTGCCATGGATCCAAGACGGGACATTACAGACTAGAGACAAAACAATCAACAAAATAAAGTCAGCCCACAGAATACATAGGTAATTGAACATGCACATTTACACACACACACACACACACACACACACACACACACACAGATATAGCACTGCTGTCTCACACCAGCACCAGACTAACATTGCCTGCAAATTAAAAACTTCTATCTTGTTTGTAAGACTGTAGCATGTATTTCCTGCAGACGGTTCATTTATCCCTACTGTACCAAGTGCAGCTCTTCAGGTGTGTTGTTTCCGTCCAACTCCAACAGGTAGAGGGGGTTGTGTTCTGTCATGTAGTCCTGAAAAAATATTACTTTTGTCAAGGGGGAAATTAATTGAACCCATCTGATATAATTTAGAACATCATATTAACGTGGATCTTTAGATCAGGCTGTGTTAGTCAGACCTTCTCTTTATCAGCAGTTACAGTATATCTCAGATGAGGTCTTTTTAAATAAAGGTCAAACCTTTACACAAATGCAATATCTCTGACTGCACTCTGGCGTGTAAGATAAATCACCCTGATTGCCCACATCAAAGCTGTTTGAAATGTATCATGTGGCTGTACATGATCCAAAGTGACACGTTTATTTAACTTCTTAATTAAAGTGTAAGCCATTCTGAAATTTTGAAGCCCTGGGTAACTCACCTCCAGTGGTCTGAGCATGGTATTCTTGTACATGGTGAGTCTAGGAAAAGCATTTCTGGCCAAGTTTTCTGGTGTCCACACCATCTGGTCAATAATATCTTTTTGGAGTTCTTCTCCCCCAGCCTGCAAGAAAAAAAAAAAAAAACTAAATTAGAATGAAAAAAATCCAAATAATACAACATAATAAAATTGGGGAATGCAGGAAATAATAATAATAATAATAATAATAATAATAATAATAATAATAATAATAATAATCATCATCATCATCATCATCATCATAATCATATTATTCAAAACCAAATTACTCTAACACCAAAGACAGGAAAAGTTAAAACCAGTGGTAAGAGGTGTTTTCTCTCAACCTTACCTGCTCCTCCTCATCCTCATCCTCCACTTCCTGGTCCTTGTTCTCCTTCTTCTTGTTAAACACCTCCTCACGCTTCCACTGATCCCTGCTGTACAGCTGCCCTGTCTCTGGGTGCTGCTTCAGACCTGACAGCCGGTGGACCAGGTCCTTGTCTGCACACTGGTGGAAGATAGAAGTGTTGAGTTCTCAGATGTACAAACCTTTATCAGAATATGAACTTTCAACTTCCAAATACTTAAAAGGTTATTTTAAAAATAAAAGATATTGCTTGAATTAATTGCTGATTGATGACATGCACAACTCTAAATAGAGGGCATGTGGATAACCTTGATGTTGATGATGAAATCAGGTGTTAGTTTGAAGTTTTTGATCAGCTCAAGCTGCTCATGCATCTTCAGACACTCTTCTGACAGGAACGGTAGGCAGCTCAGTACATACCCTGCATTACAACACATGTGTTATCAAGTGAAAGCAGTGGCTTGCTCACATAGTGGTGTTTTGAATGATAATTACAATTTACCGTAGTGCTCCACATGGTGTGAGTTAAGCCTAGCAAGAATCAGCTGGAGCACCATTTCTTCTGGTATACTTCTTCCCTCAGATAAGATATTCAAGATCTAAAATGGTCAGAGCAATTAATACACCATAAAAAAGATGCATACATATGTATGGAAAACACATGACATAAAAGGGACAGTTAACCTTTCTGTCCTATGACATGTAATTATACTCACCTCTACACCTTGCTTTGTTTTATTTTTAATATGTGTGTTGAGCAGATCTGTATCTGAAATATTATAAAAGATGATAAATATATATCTGAATTATGTTGGTACAATGACCAGAAATACAGCAAAATGAACTTACCATCAATTAAGATACACTTCCAGGACTCTGCAATGTTTTTGGCCAAGGTGGATTTGCCAACACCCTGTCACAAAAAATGCCATGTCATTGGGTTATATGACATGGAACGTAGAAGAAAATAAATGCCAGTATTTTGATGTTATGTGGTTCAATTGTTGTTTACATGCAGCTGTGTTCTCTTAAATCTTCACCTTTACCGGAGGAAGACCCATAGACAGTATATAAGAAAGGAAGACCATATGTATGTGTGTGTGTAGATACCTTGTATCCATTTCTGATTGTGTCTTATTATGCGCATGGCGTGTGTGTGTGTGTGTGTGTGTGTGTGTGTGTGTGTGTGTGTGTGTGTGTGTGTGTGTGTGTGTGTGTATGTTTACCGGTCTTCCAACTATAATGAAGCAGGTGGGTTTGGCAAGAAGACTCTCTCTCTCAGCATCATCTTCTATTAGGTTGTCCACTAACCGGTCCACTTAAGCGTATGTTACATAACAATGAACAGAGATAATCAAAAGTCATAAACAGAGGGTATCAAACTGTCAGTTGCTTGTAACATTAACGTTAATCTGAGGATTTACCTATTCGGCCGTTTCTTATAAAATTGCCGATATAAAAGTTGACTAGGTAACGTTAATTTCTGTCATATTTCAACGGAAATTTTCTTACCGTTAGTTTGGGTCATTCTGATATCCTTCCCCCCCCTATCTTTCCCCCGTTTAAACTGTTATCATCGTTTGTTAACTAGGATAACACGTAACCTAACGTTAGCTAGCTATCCAAGGTTAGCAGTCACCGTATACTGTCACCATAGCAACTCACAAACAAAGGGGGGGTAGTTTTACTTATGGCTCGAAAGATAGAAGCCGCGTTATAAGAGCTGTATAAGGTTAAGAGGTGTGTGTATTCTCCATAGACTGTTAATATTAATATACTAATATACAGTCTATGGTATTCTCAAGTATAATACAGTATTTAAGAGTAGGCTACACTACATTTACACATACTAGATTTAGACTTGGTATTGTATTGTCTTTCACTTTCTGTGAACTAGCTAGAAGAAAAAACAATCTGTCACCTGTTTTATCACTGTAACATTATAGCACACGGTTGATGCTTAAAAGGAAAACTGGGCAAACACTTCACTTTCAGAATATATGTCTCATATGTTTTGAAGGTAATGAGATAGACAAAGATGGGTTAGATTTTTTTGTACAGTTCATTTTATTATTGGGGAAATTCCACATTCACAAGAAGAAATGGGCAGACTACAAACCAAACTTTGGACATTTTTTAATCACGAACTGCATATGACAACACTGCAGAAACCTTAAAAATAAGAAGGTAATTAAGACGTGTTTGATAAATTTCTTATGGCCGGGATTTGTGTGTACATAACATGTTGATATTTTTGTGTTCTTTAAATAAAGGAAATATATATATATATATATATTTATTTGTATTAAACAAAGCTTACAGTTCATGGTGAAAAGACGCAAAGGGAAAAACTTGCGTCTATTATTATTCGCATTATCAGCCCTTCGAGATTTGGACTCTGTGAGCCACCGTATCAGTTGACATGAGATCTTTCATGACAGTCACCTGACTAAAACAAAGTAATGTTGCAATTAGTGCTAGCCGTAAATACTTGTGCAAGCTACATACACAATTAATGAATTAAAAACGTTCAAAGAAGTTATTTAGACTACCAGAGGGGATGCATTGTTGCGTATTATTCTATGTGGGGATGATGTGTGGCTAACCCAGCTAGCTAGCAAATGGTGAGTAACGCTACTTAGCTAACGTTAGGCGAAAATAAGATGCACACAGTAGCTAGCAGTATCAGGTTTAACTTTTTTTATACCTTATCTCTTTTGTATTTTATGATGTGAAGTAATGGGTTTTCACAATGCGTTACGTTCGTTTTGCAGCTCTTCAGTTGTCTCTTCTGGATTGTTTGGAGAATACAGGGATAAAAATGCCTCAGTCAGCGGCTATCATCAGTGGGATCCAGAGGATGGTTTTGTATGAAACCAGAGCCGTAAGTCTGTCATGATCTTTATGCTGTTAGTATCACTGTTTATAGGTTCCACCTGCAAGTAGCCAACAACATCTTTTTAAATTACATCACATTTCCATCATGTTAAAGTTGCTTTTTGGTTCTCCTGATGCTTCCTGGGGAAATATTAGTACATACAAAGAGTGGCTTTTAAAAACAGGATGATAAATAAGGTTATTTTAATGCTTTTATTAATCAAAGGACAGTTACCTGAGTAGGCCTCTTCTTTATCTGCAGCAACATGCTTTATATTCATACAGGTTCACACCTTTTCTTCTTGGAACTACTTAACCCAAGTTTCTGCCTCTAATGATAATACATGAGTGGCACAAACTGGGGCTAGGAACTACCCAGCACAACCACAGTCTTTCCCAGCTCTGATGGAGGTGCCTTGCTAACCACACTGTGGCACAATTATTTATTCAGGACAGGCAATATTCAGGACATTCGGATGTTCAACAAGCTGACATTCACAAGTCCATCTCTAACATCCCAAATCCATCACTTGTTATAAGGATTTATCGCTTCTGCTGAAATGTAGACTCTAGTGATGGATTTCCTAATCTCACTGATGTACAAAAACCACGCTTAATCTATGATTTTTAATATTAAAAACTTCACAGACATAACATGAACGGGGAGAAGGATGTAGATCTCCTGTAGGATTGTGATTACCAGCCAGAAAACACTAGATGGCAGCAAAAGATTGTTTGTGATGATTTGCTGCTCGTATACCCCAGTTTACTTTGATGTACCATGACCTCCATTGTGTCAATTATAGGGTCTAGAGTTTATGGAGGGAAAAACAAACTAATCATTCTGACTGTCAAGACTCTAGACAGTCGGAATGATTACGTTTTGCCAGACAAAATGCTAATATTGGTGTAGTTTTGTTTAGGTTTGTACATTTTTGGTATAGATATGTGCTCTTTACAGACATGTTCTTGTGTATCCTTTTTTCCTAATTGTGTGTTGTTTTTTATCAACGACTTAAAATGACGTGTTAAAATAAAGGTGTTCTACAACAGTTATTGATGGCTGATCAATAGTCACACACATTTACACGGTAATACAGGAAAAACATTTGTCACAGTTGAGCTATCATAATTTGTTATTGAACATCTGTCAGCCCATTGTACTGAACAGTGGATGAGTTGACTGTCTAACTGTTGTGGACAAAGAGGCCTCCATCGGACATTGTGGAACAGGACACAATGTCTCTAATTGTTGTGGACTGTCCTGATACATGATGTTACAATCTAATGTTCTTTAGTAGACAGAAAATCTTAAGCCATCTTGCAACCCAGTGTGAGAAAAATAATGACCGACGAGAAAGTCATACAAGAAAGACGAATCTTAACAACGAAGATATTAGAAAATGTACTCTAGACCAGATGTTCAACAGGGGATCTGGGACCCCTAGGGGGTCCTCAGAGTCAACGTAGGGGGCCTCCAAATGATTGTTAATTTTTGAAAGTTTAAAAAAAAAATTAAAAATCAATCCAGCATATTATTAGCAAATATAAATCCCCACTGCTTACTGGCCTATAGGTAAGGTAGTCACTAAGGCCATCCACAGATACAGGTAATCCTAAGGATTCACTGTGCCATATGTATATTTAACATGAAAACATGATTTTTAAAAGCATGGCAAAATGATTAGGCTATTGGAATAGCTTAGTATTCTATGCAAAAAAGGTATAAAGGCTTAAGGCCGCTCTACAAGTTATTGTAGGCCCAGTTTATTATGCAACTTCATTTTATACAATATATGTAGTAGGGGGTCCCTGCTCTGTCTCTCTTTCAGTTAAGGGGTCCATGGCTTAAAAAACGTTGAAAACTTCTGCTCTAGACTATAGCTACTCTAATTCCAATGCACAGTATATTATCATATACAATTACATGATACATATCTGCATTGGATTCCTTTTGTGTATAATTTCATAGGCTTCTGATACATTCCTTTCTAATTGGGTGGCTTATTGAGGAGAGGAAATGTTGCACATTATTGGAAAAAACAGCCTGAAGATAGTGAGACTTTAACAATGAGATTATACATTGGAAAGCTGGCTTGTAATAACAGACTGTCTATTGAAATTTGAAAACATGTCTTCTCTAAGACACATTATCCTACTGCGTTCTTATGCAGTGACACAAGTAAAACGATTATTATTGTATGTGCACCTATTCCCAGAAGCAGCTTTGTAGGCTACATGGCAAACACCAGCTCTGCAGTAAGTTAACATAGTGTATTCATGCTTTTATGTGTCTTTCCAGAGGTATTTTTTGGTGGGGACCAATCAGTCAGAGACCAAACACAGAGTCTTGAAGATTGACCGCACCGAACCCAAAGACCTGGTCATAATTGACGATAAGGCAAGTGCTGAGTTTCCACAAGAGTTGGTACAGTGCAAATGTATATGCTTATGTAATACAGTACAGCACGCTTGAGCTAAAATTGTACTATCACTCATCCTGTCCCAAGTGTATTATGGATGACAGCTTAGCTGATGAATGCTGCATGCACCTCCTATTATTCTCCACTACTCATTACAAGGATCTATGAGCCGAGATTTGTTTGTTTGTGTTGCGGGTGATTATGATTATGATGTGTTTGTTATAATGAAGCATCCATGACTAAATATACATCACTCCACACTCTCATTCCTGCTGCTGATATTATACTGACCTTGGGAAACCCTGTTTGTTTTTCGGAAAGACAAAAAAGTCCAGGGTGCTGTTTATTTTTCATTTGATTGGCATAGTTGAGTGTTTTATAAACAGAGTGGATGCTTGAGAATGTGATGATGCAGTGGAGGTGAGCAGGTTTAAAGCTGAAACACAGCCTCATCTTTCTCTCAGCTCATATGTAAGGAAATCTGGCACACATAATGAAATAAAATGCTGCATAGAATCTCTTTATATTTCTGAGATGGATACAGATTATACAGCGAACTAAAGAACACACACATACCTGATATATTAATGTGTGTGTGTGTGTATTTGTCTGTAGCATGTGTACAGCCAGCAAGAGGTTCGGGAGTTGCTGGGCCGCCTGGACTTGGGCAACCGGACCAAGATTGGCCAAAAGGGTTCCTCGGGCCTGTCCAGGGCTGTCTCCGCCTTTGGCATTGTGGGTGAGTACAGTCCCTCCACTCTCTTCCTCACTGGCATAGCAACATCCTTTGTAAGAACACAATGATGGCAAAATGTACTTTACCTCCAAAGCATTGCTTCTACAGCCGTGCGTTTTGACCTGGTTTTGCATATTACTGTAAGTGCTTGAAATGGAAAAACGGGATGAAAAAAAATAAATAAAAGGAACACCTGGCAGGACATTGTTATTCACTACAATATAGCCCCGCTAACACGACTACTTAGCAAGCTTAAAATGGCTAATTTTCAGGTTTCAAATAATGACCATCAGTGGTGTATTTAGAAGTCACAAAACACTTTTTTTTTTTTTTTTACTTTCCCTTTCCGTTTGTAGAAAATCAGGTAAAAAGAAGCCGTAACAAAATTGTTTAGGAGAGCTGTTTCTATGACTGTAATAGTGATATACAATGCCTATTAAAACTATTTAGTATTTAAATTGTAATTCATTTATATTATTTTGTAGAGATCTGTTTTCACTTGGGCATTAAAGGCTTTGTTGATCAGTGTAAAAAAAAAAAAACACATGAAATCCCCTCCATGGGGCTGAATACTTTTTATAGGCACTTTATTTTTTGATATAAATACTACACATTGTGTTACTTACTAATCTCAACACACAACACTTTTTCACCTCAACACTAGTTTCTGGGAAATGGCAAACCATTGAATTACAGTGTAACACATCGTTCTTGACTTTGGAAGTAAGAATAGCTCAACTCCTCTGTGCTTTGGACATTGCCTGACAGACCCAATTATAATTGGTACAATTGTAAGGTTTATGGAAAGCATTTATTGTGTCTCTTAACTGACCTTTTGTCAACCCAAGACATGGAATTCAGGTCACTCTCATTTTTTCAGGTCAACTTGTTATGTCTGTCTGCTCCATATATGAAATGAAATGTGTGTTATTGTTATTAGAGAAGTTTGTGTAACTGATCACACTCTGTATATCCTCCACCTGTGTTTGCACCCCAGTGGCTGTCTGGAAAATAATTGGTGTGATTGAGCTGTGTGTTTCACATAGGAATTGCAAGACCAGTCCTCAAGGCTTGACCTACATTTTGTCACACACATTATAACAGAAGAGTGTTTGAGTTTGTCCCCATAACCTGTCTTGGAGATTCACTCAGGACCCGTCATTATTGAGCCTTGATCATTTAACAGTATTGTCTGTTTCTATGTACAGGTTATTAATCATAGATAATTTGTCTGTCACAGAAACGTACATTTGTACGAAAATTACTGCAGACACTTTGGAATTTTCCACATTTCTGCTACATGTAAACATGATGAAATCAGAATAATGTTTGAATCCAATTCCAATCCACTTTAATGAGCCTGAATCAAATGAAACTAAACATTGACTTCAACAAACCAAACATGTTATTGCCTAAGGCATGTTTTTCTTTCCAAAGATTACGCTGTTGATGAGCTTGTGCAAAGTGCCTCTATACTTTTACTCCTGTATGTCGTGTTAGGGAGGACCAATCCACACCAAATAATCATAAAACCACAATGCTAACTTTAACATGCTAACACATTCACAATAACAAAGCTGATATTTAGCAGGTAATATGTTTGCCTTGTTCACTATGTCAAAACCCCAAATATCAAATATGATGGTGGCCTGGGGAAACGTCAGGGCCTCACTAAAGTCAGTGGGTTTCTTCCTCTGGAAAGCATGTGTGTCTTTTCAAAACATAATTGAAATTGTTTCCATCCGCTAGTTGTTGACATATTTCAGTCTGGACCAAAGTGGTGGTCGGACTGGACATGGCCATCCATTGAGCATCACTGCTAGTGTAGCTAAAAATACAAATTGCAACAATCTTACATTCTACTTTCCAGTTCTTCTGGTTTGTTTGTGTGTGGAGCTGTATGCATTTTAATTTTTAGCAAAGAGAGATGCTAGCAATTGTTAACTAGTATTGGCAAGGTCATAATAGCTAATTCAACATCATCTTTTAAGCACTCTGACACAGAGAGGTTCTGATTTTGACATCTGTGAATAAATTAGATGCATTTTCCCCACTGTGCCCTTTTGCCATCTTTGTTTAAGCCGCTATTTACCAAAGTCACTGTATCATATAAAAAAAGACTGTTTAAGCCATGTTGGGTTCAGTTTATCATAAGAGGCCCTTTGTCGAGCACCTCTTTATTACTGCATATAATGAGTATCATTATTGTAAGTATATGTTTACTCTTTTTTATGTCTGACCCATCTCTGCCTGCAAGAGACACAATCAACTAACATAATAATTGTCATTCAGCAAAGCCACAAGTTCATTCAAGGCTATAGCTCGCAAGCTTAGTTGATTGTTATTGCGCTGTAAAAATCACGTCTTACCTGCCCATTTGGATACACCAGCTCATACTTAATGTAAACCCTTCAGATGAATTCCCAATAACCACTCTTTAGTCTAGTGGAGCCTGCAAAGGAGGAATCCTTTACACATCTGGGTAGAATAGATCTGGAGTTATTTAGCAGAGGTGTCAATGAGGTCAAAAAAGCATATAATGAAATGCTAAAAAGCCACACTATTTGTTTTTCAGAAAAGTTACCATGCTTCTTTTCATTGTTCCCTATACAATTTGTGGACACTCGGTTTTTGGCAAATGGGAGTGCAATTGGTTCCTAACAGACACACAGACAGACTGCTCAGAATGTTTTACAGTGATTTACCTAATGAGATCTCTACTATAAGAGTGAGAATTAGGATTAGAATGTCTTACAGGTGACTAACTATTATATTACAGTATTTCTGTATGCAATATGTGCAATAAGTATGACCACATAAAATACCTTGTTGGCCTTGTAAGATGCTGATAAGTATTCAAATAGGAATGGAGAAATGATCAATCAATGTACACTTTAAAACAGTACTGAATGTAGAATTTAGACAGAAAAAATAAGTCAAAGTTAATGCAGCAGAGGCTGAGATATCCTGACTTTCAGTCCCTAGTATGGGTCATAGTCAAGCTCCAAAACACTGGACACTACACTTCCTGTAATGCAATTTGATGGTGTTTTTCATTATGCTATGTTCTTGTCATAGCAGAATTGTGGTAATTGGCATCAAAGTAGTTTTCTTAAAAGTTCTGGTATATGGCACAGGAATTTCCCCAGTGTGGGATTAATAAAGTCTATCTTATCTTATATCCTACTTGGCTCGCAATGATACGTAAGAGCCTGAAAACCAATCAAGCATAGATGTCTCATACAAGCCAAAGTATATCTTTCAACGTACTTGAACCCATATTTACTCATCACAGTCTGTTTACAGGTTTTGGGGAGTAATACTGCATATGTGAAAAAAGTGAGGAATTGCCTTAGGTGATGTCACTTGATTTAGTCAATTAATGTTGAGCTATGTATTTTGAGCTGAATTTCATTCATGTAATTGGTTGTTTATGTATCCACAGATTTACATCATCCTGCATTTGTAGCATTCTCTTTGTATGTGGTGGAAACACAATATGAAGATCATTACAGCGCAATAATACTGTGGAATCTGTGATTCTAAATAGTCCAAATGCAAGAGGACTTCTTATTCAGTTGCAAAATTGCATCTATGACACACAATTCATTTGTAAACCGATTAGTCTTAGTAGTAATATAATGAAGGTGTGCGTCTAGCATGCACACCTGATGAGGCAAATATGACTAATAATATTCCGACCATTAAAATTAAGGCACACAGACATCATCCACAACTATTCATTATGTATTGAATGTCACTGATTAGTAAATAGTGCATCAAAAGCTGAAAGCAAATGATGATGCTGGATGATACTTTTTGGGTCAGATTTAAATTATGTAAGACGAAATGGATTGGAGCGTATAGGTAATATAGTGAAGTGTGACACTCATAATCCACCTCCACAAACAGTGGTGTTTACTTGTTTGTATTGTAAAAGCTGTAGCTGATTTGAAGGCAGCAGAAAGGCTGCCTGCAAATCAGGCTTTTTTCTAAACATCAGTGGCGTTATATGAATAACTCAGGTTATGTCGGGGGAGGGAGTTCCTTGAAAGAAACATTTGAGTTAATTCTAGAAGATTTTAAATTTGTACGTTTTTTTTCTTCACAGGGTTTGTACGTTTCCTTGAGGGGTACTACATTGTGTTGATCACCAAGCGCAGAAAGATGGCTGACATCGGTGGCCACTCCATCTACAAAATTGAAGACACCAGCATGATCTACATCCCCAATGACTCGGTCAGGGTTACACACCCTGATGAAGCAAGGTTCTGTCTCTTTCTCGTTCTCTTCTTATATATTCATTTATACACCATCAGTAGTAATTTATAAACACACTCACTGGACACTATAGTCAAGAAATTGTAATGCATTTTTTTAATGAACATTGAAATAAAAAGATTATGACTTGAAATTCTACACAATGTCAAAACTTTTAGGAGTCAGTCTGAAACATGTTTTGAGGAACAATGCAGAGTTTCTATTTGCAACATAGAATGAAGCTTTCATTTCATGTGTTTGCAACTGTGTGTGTATGCATTTGTGCTTGCATTTGCTCTCAAACACTTCCCATAGTCTACAAGGACATTGATATCAAACCTGTAGCCCCTTGTATGCATGCACCCCTTTACATTAATCTGATGGATATTTAACATGTTGGTCTCAAGTCTGCATAAGCACCACTTTTACATCAAATTCACAACGCAAATCTTACAATGTCGGACCCAGTATCATTTCCCTAACACTTTCACTTGCAATGGCAAAAAAAAGAAGTCTGAATTGAAAGCCGTCAGATTAACATAAAGGCAGCAGCAAAAGGTAAAACATGCAGAGAGTGTTTACATGTCGGTTTACGTTTCTGCCTTCTAAGATCTGTAATAAATCTATTATCTCAATCATCGCAAGTGTACCGAATCATGTTGCCACATAGACTAATATTATCAAAGTTGTATAACTTATTGTTAAATTCCCTACATATATATATATATATATATATATATATATATATATATATATATATATATATATATATATATATGACTTTTATTTTATAATTATTTCAGATGTGTGTTTGACTGACTGAGTTTTTGCTCTCCTAGATATGTGCGGATCTTTCAGAACGTGGACCTATCCAGCAACTTCTACTTCAGGTACTGTAAGATAGATTCTCTCACAAAAACAGAGCAATTTATCACTAAATCTGTTGATAACTAAATATGCAAATAATATATATTTATTAAGATGTAATGCCTGCCCTCCATTGGCCTTGCTCAAGGGAACATTGGTAGAGCCCAGGAGGTGAACTGGCGCCTCTTGGCTACCAGTCCACAGTCCTTATGGGGACTTGTTCAGCGACCCTACAGTTCCCAAGCCAAATCCCTACGGACTGAGCTACTGCCACCCCCAAACCTAAATCACCTAAATTTGGTGGAAAGTTAGCAAATGACTGTTCAGATTCAGGTGTTTGATGATGATGACTTCTTAACATTGTGAAATGAGACATTTGTTTTTTTAATTTTCACTACTTTATTGAATTGATTAAACAAAATCTGGCATATGCTCCCTTGTTTTTAGGCTCTTTACCATGTCCAAATAAAAAAGAAAGCACAATTTTGTTGTACTGTTAAACATTAGAATTGAGAATGAATAAAGACAAAGTTTTAAATAGAAAGTTTGATTTCTACAAGATCAACTCAACACCATATGTGATGATGCCCAGAGCGCAGTACTAGTAACATCTATGAAAACAACTTTATTTGACCTTCATTTTCCTTATACCTATCTTGATAAGTGTGCCATTGGTTGTCACAAGGAGTCTCCACACAGCCTGAAGAATTTATTGAATGTTTTGAATATGTCAGTTCCTGCAAAGGTTTTTACGTCAAATTTTTAAGGGTGTAAAATTTTGAAAAGGTGCAAACAACTAAGGAAAAATACCTTTTAGATTTCATTTAGCATGTGTCCTATTGTGCATGCTTATTTAGACTAACAAAAGCTAGTAGTTTTGGGGCACAAATCAGTCTTGTCTGACATGAAATGCACTTAATGTTTCCAATTGTACAACGTGTGACGGAATTGTTTATTATTGTATTATTAATAATGGAATGGTACAGGCTAAACTGGTTTCAAATAGATATTGCCGTTGTACCCTGCAGCTACAGCTATGACCTGAGCCATTCACTGCAGTACAACCTGACTTTGCTGCAGAGGCCTTATGAACTGTGGTCTTCACCAACTTCCCCTGCTGAGGAAGAGGTTAACAAACAGAGCAAGCAGGACAGCTTCGACATCTTTGAAGATGAGGGTCTGCCTACGCAAGGTGAGCAGAAGTAGCCATTATTTTACCTTTGTTTGTTCTATTGGGTGGATAAGACCTTGTAAGCCTCTTCACATAGTACATTAAAGTCAATTAAAGACACTTTGCTGTTGCCATGAATGCCCATAAAAGTAGAAAGTCACGGATATATCTGCCACAGAGGCGTTAATATCTGTTTTTGTCATTGAAGTCCATTGAAAATGTATTGTATATCTAAATATGCTTGTGTTTCACAGCCTGTGTCACCTCAGCTTTTTTCTATTTGTGGCATTCTAACTGATGATTTGGTCTTACCCCATTTCCGTAAAATAATCCTGAGGTTTTATGTGTTCCTACTCTTCTGCCATAGTGGTTTACGGCCTCCAGAGCGAGCCGTACTACAAGTACGTGTGGAACGGGAAGCTGCTGGAACGAGTCAAGGACATAGTGCATCATGACTGGCTCATGTATATAATCCACGGCTTTTGTGGCCAGTCCAGTATCCTTTGAGCATTGTCAAGTCAGTTTTGTTTGTGCATTGCAGAACTGTTTGGCTTTTGCTTTGATTTATGTGTTTATGTGTTTTATGTTTTAAGGTGCTATGTATAGCACCTTCATGGGATTTTTTTGGGACATAACATCTGTCAGCATTGATTGATTTGATCAGTCACACACGAACGAGTACAACAGAAGACAACTTTATCTCTCGCAATGTTGTTCTTTGTTGGTACTCCCCCTCATGTCTCAGCCCCAGCATCACTTGTTGAACTGAGCTCGGCCTCCATCACAGCACGTAATTTACACTATAAACAAGCGGGTGAGAGTGTGTGATTCACTACAAAACTGCAGAAGCAATTTGTATTTATTCATAGGGCTTTATCAAAACAAGTATTATGGCAATTAAGCAATGGTTACATCATGTATGTAAACACCGGCACATGCATGATCGCTCCATCTGCTATCTGCAGGGAAAAGGCAACATTGTGCATATTTAATCAGGCCACGTTTTTATTCTTTTTGGATTGAAGACAAATCCCATGTTTTGCCTTTCATGTTAGTGCTACTGTAGCTTTTGCTTTGAGGTTTTGAGTAGAAACCAGCTGCATACCAGAGATTAGTATTAGGCTCCACATGAATAATGTCCTCTGGATTTTGTGAGAAGCTTTTGTAGCGTTGATGCATGGCTTACTGCTGCACAGGGGCTTTGTGCTACACTAGAACTGAGTAAACAGTGTGATTTATTATGGTAAAAGTCTGCCTTAGGTCCAGATTTCAATCATTTACCATCAAGTCTCCTTTGCATTAATCACATTATGCAGTGTAAAATATGTTTTTGCCTTTCAGTCAAAACAAGTTACTCTTTTTTTTTTATCAGTAATTTTTTTTATTTTTTTTTTTAAGAATTTATATTTTTATGCCAGTTTTTGTGTTGCAGTAAGGTGCAATCTACAGTCAGTGTTGCTATCACCACTTTTGCCACTCTTATCAAGCAGCATGCTGCCACAGTGACATTGTGTGGGTGCTTTGAGTTTAGACAATTCCTGGAAACAGTTTTGCCTTCATGGCTGTTTTTCTGAGAGGATGAAAGGACTGATAGGTGCAATAAGAGGAGACTCAGAGGATAAAGTAAATGCAGAAATTTGGAGAAGATGAGACACTGAAGCAGGCAGGAAAAAAAGGTGATAAGGGGGAAAGGAAGACATTGGGCTTCATTAAATATCCCTACGCAATCATGTAGAAACAGATTAATAACTTTTGTAGGATGCATTCATTAGATAAGAATGACATTTATATGTGACTTGGACTTGTTTTGAACTGATGCTGTTAAATTGATCGGTCATGACATAAAGCACAACTGATGTTAGGCAAAATGCTAAATAAATGCTCAAGTACAGTGACTAACTTTTTCATAAGTTTTCATAAAGTTCTCAAAAGTAGTTAGTCTACCAAAATAGAAAATACTAATATTTTGTGTAATAATAGTGTGTGTTTTAAAACAGGTCATTGTGTAATGTGGTCAGTGGTGCATTATTATTTTTTATTATTATTATTCCTTTTCTTTTATTCTTCCATAACCCACCAACTACAGAGCTGCTGATCTACGGCCGACCGGTCCACATCACCCTTTTTGCCAGGCGCTCCAGCAAATTTGCCGGGACCCGCTTCCTCAAAAGAGGAGCCAACTGCGAGGTACAGCGGTTGCCGAGGCAACTGGGAAGAATAGATAGCAGAGGCAGGGCTGAGGGCCACCTGGATGATTGAGATGACTCAGGGTGATCACAGGGGGTTAATTTGGCCCGCTGCCTCTTCCTTGAGTATGCGTGAGTTGTTTGTGTGGGTGGGTGGTGGAAGTGGAAGGAACTTTAGGAGCAAACATAGCTATCTTGCCGTCCTGAGATCAGCTTGGACACAATTTTCACAGTTTCCTGCTATTGTGGTCAATGCCAAGTAAAGTAGTTTTTATACAAAATTGCAACCGTTTCATTATAGAATACTGTCTGATTGGCCTTTATCACAACAGACAGTTTGACTTGTCATAGCAGGAAAGACAGGTGTAACTAATGTGAACGATGGCTCTGTTCCATGTGTAGGTGTATCAATAAGTCATGTCCGTGGGCCAGCATGCACAGTAGCATGGCCCTCAAACTAGTGAGTGCAGCCCGTATTCATATTATTAATTAACCTGTGGTTGTCCTGCTGTGCGATGGCAAAATGTCTGCCGTTAAAAAGGTCTGTGGGCCTAAAGTGTGGATTTACTTGCTTTGGAGCTTTTGGAGCAGATGTAGTTTGCCCGGTTGTCATAGATTAGTAGATTTTAAGAAATTCTTGTCCATGTTGACCTTGATCATGTCTGTTCACATGAGATGACAAAAGCTGCAGAACAGCTTCTTAACTGCTGTTTCTGTTTCCATTTTCTTCTGAGCACTTCATGGGCTTCTCTTCCATGTTTACAAGTCAAAGTTCATTATTGTCATTGGAAGCAGCAGTTTAGTAGCTGTTCTGAAGCTTTCAAGCATATCACATGATCCTCATCCGCAGATGATCAAGATTCAGATTGCCAATTCAACATGAACAAGAATTTCCTTGAACTGACAATTCTGTGAACATTTGGAGAGCTCCACTTGCTGATGAAGGTTATATAATATGATGAAAAATTTCCAAACAGCTACTAAATGGACCTTTTTGATGAGATTGTTTTCCCAACCTTTGTGTTTTTCTATTGTTTCCAGGGGGATGTGGCTAATGAGGTTGAGACAGAGCAGATCGTCCATGACGCCTCAGTTATGTCTTTCGCAGCAGGAAGTTACTCCTCATACGTCCAGGTGCGAGGTTCAGTCCCGCTCTACTGGTCCCAGGACATTTCCACTATGATGCCAAAACCCCCAATACGATGTAAGACTCCTGCTAAACACCAGATTTCTTGCTTACTTTGCTCATCAGCTTCTTTGTTTTTCCATTATCAGACTAGTGTGTTAGGGAAAATGGTATCATGGCTTGGATTATTGATGGGCTTTTTGCTGCTTAAAGGGATAGTTTTGATTTTTTGAAGTAGGGTTGTTTAAAGTACTTATCTGTAGTCCAGTAGATGGTGGTCGGCACGCCCCCAGTTTGGAGAAGCAAGTGGCTAAAATACATTTTCCTGCTGACCCCTGTCCACAGCAGTACATTACTTATCTTCCGTACTGGTACTCCTGCCTGCTTCTCCAAACTGGGGGCGTGCCATCTACGTCAAAATATCCAAACTATCCCATTAAGGTGTCCAACATCTGCTTTATAATGGAAAAGGTAGAGAGTTGTCAAAGCTGCCCAGGCTTTGATGGAAGATCTTTGTCATATCCACTTTGTCCTGATACATAAAGACAGGTAACAAATGAAAGAGGTATATCCTCTTTCAGAGGTCAGCCATACGGTAGCACAGTAGGTATTTAACTATTTATATTTATAATGCGTAATGTATTCAACTTAACGGCTGCCCAGGACCAGAAATAACCTTGTAGGGACAGAGGAAGAATGTTATTGGAAAAACTGCATTAAAAAGGGAAGAGTGGCTTTATACCAGGGCAATTCTTCCCAACCACTGGGACAAAGATAAGAAAAAAAAAAATGAGAACGAATCAGGTGAAGGCAGGACGCCCCCCCCTCCTGGTTCTCATCTTTGTATCCATTCAGTTGTCTCATTATGAGCAGGATAAAAACACAAAGTGTGTGTGTGTGTGTGTGTGTGTGTGTGTGTGTGTGTGTGTGTGTGTGTGTGTGTGTGTGTGTGTGTGTGTGTGTGTGTGTGTGTGTGTGTGTGTGTGTGTGTGTGTGTGTGTGTGTGTGTGTGTGTGTGTGTGTGTGTGTGTGAAGATATTGGTGCTTGCATGTGTACAATGCCTGTATTAAATCATAACCCTCCCCGCCCCCCCCCCCAGTTTGCCCTTTAATTCATCCTCAGATGGCATTTACTTGTGTAAGAAACACACTGAGCGTGTCCCTGAGATCCCTCTGTGTATAAACTCATCCTGCTCCTGCTTTGATCCTGAAAGACTTTATTTGACATTTCTCAAATGTTGCCCAATTCTTGCACTATCAGATTATATATTCACTGTGTATGTACGTGTAGTTTGACACAGTTTGCCCTTGGTAATGGTATACTTAGTTCACTTTCCTCCTTTAAATTATATTTTTGCATGAGAGTGGTATCGACCTTCTCATGTAATCCTCGGCAAAAAAAGGAATAGGTGTATCTCCCAAAATTACCATTAATTCACTCATTCAACCTTAATTTATACTCAAGACATGAGGGGACTCAATTACAAAGAAAGGCAAGAATAAGAAAATAAAAACATAAAAAAGCTACGCCATCATAAGAACAATAGCAAGCTACTATAACTTATTTAGGATGATTTAAAAGAAAATACAATTATGTAAATCAATTACAAGTAGAAGTTTGGAGGTTGAAAATCAGATTTCTAAAATCTCCAAAAGGTACAAGTGAATTGATTTTAGGGAGTTGCTGTATTTTGTTCCAGAAGTCAGGTGCACTAAAATGAAATGTTTTTCAAGTTCAGACCAAGCTTGTGGAACTTGAAGCAAAAGCCTGTGCTTTGTTAGTCTACCACCTCATTGAGTGTTGTGAAACTGACATCAAGTCTTAACAATTAAAAACCAGGTGCAGCCTGGTGATGCTGGCAGCATAGACTGACACCTGTTAGACGAATCTAGGTCAGCAATGGGTCTGTACATGCTGAGTCCTTATCACATCATGCATTGCCTATTCTCTCGTCCCAGCCATAACTGTCCAGACTCATTGTTACGTAAGTATATTTACATACTGTCTTTATGACTGCCCTGAAGTGGGCAAATGTCTTGGTTGTGAAGGATATGACCTTAATTGTGTTACTCTTCTTCACCATCATCGTCATTATCTACAGTCCCTTCCCATGGTACAATAAGAATGTTATAGGGTGTACTGTATGGGGATGTAAACTCTCATCTACCCCTGAGGCCTGAGTCCAAGTGCAGTGCACAAAGTAATAAATTGTTGAGTGAACTTGAAAACTGTGTGCCTGAGCTCCTGTTTGTATTGTTTTAGATACCAGTGAGCATGATCTGACCTATTTCCTCTAATCTTTATTCTGACTGCTTCACTGGTTCAATTTGACTGCTGGCTGCAGGTGTGGGGTTCTGCTGAGTGCCAAATTGAGGCATTAAACATGATTTTAAAATAAATAATGAATAAAAGAATGAAAATGGAAGTGAGAGTGCTTGAGACTTTACAGCTCAGTATTATACTTTTATATGTGTGTTTATTGGCTCAATGAAACAGACTGGCCCTATTAAAACAAGTTACCTCATCTACGTATTTTCTTGTCTTACTGAAGAAGCTTGAGTCTTAACAAACTGCCTTTCAGAATTCCAAATTTTGCACCGTTTCTTAAATTAACATTTTAAAATGAAACACTTTGTGTCTACACTTTCAGCAGAGACATCCAGATACAATACAGTAGCCTAAAACACTATTATTCTTAATCATCTGATAACGTGATAACCCTGAATGCCCTTAAATATTAAACACTCAGTTTAACTTCTCTTTCAGTGGACCAAGCTGACCCATACGCCCACGTAGCTGCCCTCCATTTTGACCAGATGCTGCAGCGGTTTGGCTCTCCTATCATCATCCTCAACCTGGTCAAGGTAACACACACACACACACACACACACACACACACACACACACACACACACACACACCATTAGATGATGACATAAAGCAGGTCAAGTGTCCTGGACATAGTCATTATTATTATTTTAGTATCCTGTTTAGTATTGTTTTGTTTTTTACTTTAAAATTCCAACAGCATTTTGAATTTGGAAAATGAATGCAGTATGACTCCACTTTTCCTGAACAGATGTAACAACAAAATGCAGTGATTCAGTATTATAAAGTAGAAACGGAATAACAGAAAAGAAATACACTGACATCCCACTAACAGTTAAAACAACTGACAGATGTGGTCTAATCAAGAGAAGATTTGCAGTGCATTAGGCACAGTCTTTTTGTTTTTTGAATTATTTGACTAACTGTGAAACAATTGTAATGCTTTGAGCTTGCACATGTAACATATTTACCCAGAGTGCAACACAATATTTCAGCAGAGGGGATGCAGTACCTTGCTCAAGGACACTACTAGTAAATAATACTGTCCGTACAATTTCTGCCATAAAAATTTGGAATTACCTACACAGAGCTACACTGGTGCAGTCATGGATGCTGTTGCTCTCCACGGGTCACTAATATCTGGTTTAGGATTATATGCTTGAAAAGCCCTTAAATTGGGTTAGGCTGATGTAAAATTATGTATTTCCTCACTCCTTGCCTAATTAAACCCCATCTATATTCTATTTAGTTTATTTTGTTTTGATAACAGATCACTAAAAGAAATGATGGCAATAAAATATTGGAAAGAAAGAATATTTTTATTGAGGTTCTGTTCTGGGAAAATGTATGTTGTATTAAAGGAGAAATCAGTTTCTCAAAAAATGAACATTGTACTCACCATTGTATTTGGAGAGAAGGCAAGCTAAGTAATATTAGACTAATATGCAGGTGGTAAAATACTGAATTTTCTTTAAGAAGACTGGCTAGTGTGGTGTTTTTGGATGAAATATGCTCAGTCTGTGGAATCACTCCACAGGTTATCTATTGGGGGCTGTAAATGTAAAATTCGCCAAGCACTGGATGATATTGGGGGTTAGTTGTTGCTATGGAGATTTTCATTATCATGAGACATTTTCCTGTCAGTTGGTGATACTAGCAGTTGAAATGGTAACTTCTATCTATTGATCTAAATCTGCTCTGCAAACACACACAGCAATGATGAAAGGGAACACATTAACACACACACACACACACACACATCTGCAAAGACACGCATGGTTTCTTGCACCCTGTCCCTTCACATTATGTTGCTGTATAAGCGGCATTAATCATTTACTGCTCTTGAATTATGAAAAACTATTATGTTATGAAAAGTAATGAAACCCCAAGAAATGGTAATGATGAAGATTTTTCATAACACTTTAAAGTTGTGTGCATAAGACTGACATGACACCGTCATTATGACATGACACCTATCATGAACATGAAGGAGTCATTTTGAGTGTTCATGACTGTTGTCATTAGGTGTCATTTTGTAAATGTATGTTATATTATTAAGTGTAGTGAAACAATTTGGACATGTCATGAAGTTTGATTTCATCATCAAATGCTTACATGACGGTGTCATGAATAATATCCTTGACCTCAAGTAAAGTGGAACCATTTGGACTTGTCATTAAGATGTCTTAAAAGTTATAAGACCAGTTTGATGATAGTGAATGCAGTACCGAGTTGATTTATTGAGTTTTGGACTTGTTGCAAACTGTAGTTAGCTGCCGTTAGCTCGGTTAGCTGTAACATTACAGCGGTCCAATTAGCTAGCTAACGTTAGCGGACTCAGCCCTGGGCTGCAAAGTGCCAGCTAAACCCGGAAAGAAAACCATCTCAGTAACGTTAGTGCATTCCCTGTAGTAAACTGGCCTTCTCCGTAAGTCTTGGAGGCTGTTTTTAGTCCCGGTCTGGCGATATTGACTCAGCTAAAGCACTAGCATGGCGGAATTAATTGAATACGATTGAATCGCTTGAAGCTGTCTGGTGAAACCCAGTTTAACGCACATTCAGCGCTATTGGCTACCGCAAATGTTAATCAATATCTACAACGCGACAATTCCCTCCCTACTCGTTGCCTTTGTTGGTTTGATTGGTTAGGTTTAGGCATTAGGAGTGAGATTGGTTAGAGTATGAATACCAGGGTTGGCCAATCAGAGGCAGAGTAGGGCAGGACATGTCTTCACCACCAAAATTCGCTCATCGGCATATAGCACAAGCCGTTGGCGTTAACAGAGCTTTTGGTGTCTGTGAACTAGTGGTGTGCAATACTGCAATATTTGGTATCGATCCGATACCAAGTAAATACAGGGCCAATATTGCCGATACCGATGCAATACCGATACTTTTTAATATTTAAGGAGGATGAATTTTCATGATCTTTTTAAGTGTTTTTATGATTTTACATTTGAGTTATAAGTTAAAACCAAGGACAGAATTTTCATATGCTTGTATAAATGTGTTGTGTTACCACTTTATCTTATACCCGCTTTACAAATTATACAGCTTGCCGTTGTTTCACTTTGCCGGGCCTGGCTGCTTGCTTGCTTGTTTGCCTGGCACCGCTGAGTCACGTGACGGTACAACATCAAATCACAAGAGGGGGGAAGCCCAGCAAAGTGTGCCTGCTCCGTGCTGTGACAGGACTTGACCACTTTAAAGCAGCACGTTCATATTGTTTCACTTTACTTGAGGTCAAGGAAAAATATTCATGACACAATTATAATGCTCTCATAACAGCCAATGTAAAAACCAACCTCTTAATGACAGTTGAATGTAATGTTAACACACAAAGCTAAATAGTTATTAAAGTTTGATAATTGGGCCTGTGACAGGTTATGTTGTCTAGGTTAATGTCAAGTTGTCATGGCAAAGACATTGACAGGTTGTACTGTATTGTCTTGTTTAATGTCAAGTTGTCATAACAGAGATTGTTGTCTTCATTAATGTCAAGTTGTCATGACAAAGACCTCTAGGACAATGCTAACTTTGCATAAAAAGTGTTTACAGAGGGACACTTAATTCAATTCAATTAATGACAGCCATGAACACTCAAAATGACTCCATCATGTTCATGATAGGTGTCATGTCATAATAATGACGGTGTCATGTCAGTCTTATGCATACCCCTTCAAATAAAGTGTTACCGCTTTGTTTTCTTTCATCTTCAACCCTGTGTGCAGTGCTCTAGAAGTCATTTTTGCATTGCCTTTTCCCATACACGCACATGGATTATACTTGGTCACACAGCCATACACTCTTGGGTTTCAAGCTCACGTTGTCACTCACAAGGGAAGCTGTGAAGCGGCGGACCAATCACAGACCTCACAGGTCCGCACAAGCCCCTGCCATGTGATATGTGCCGACTGTGCTGACTAAGTGAGAGGACGCCCTGCTTATACGCTACACCCTCTCTCTTATCCCAGAGAGACAGAAAGAGGAAGGAATGGGCAGTTAACCATGATATCATGACAGTCCATCTTTCCACAGTGGTGACTGGGAATGGGTGTGTTGTTTTGTCAAGTGTCGGTGCATGTTTGTATGTTAAGAGGTAGAGAGCACACGTCCAAGCATGTGAATACAACCAGCCAATTTAATTAGAGTCCATTTTTATTGACTGCCGGAGATAATTTTTACTCTCCCCACGTAGATATATATATTTTGAAATATTAAATCTGTTAATTTAGATTTCATGAACATGGATCAAACTCTCTTTTTGAGAGAATCCTATCCAAAATGGCAGCAATGACCCAACATAAAACCAGCACAGGCATAAAAAAGAGGAATAAAGATGAGACAAGATAAAACCGAGCCATTAAACATACCTTTTTTTCTATGCAAAAGCAAAACTATACATTAAAAATAATTACAGTGCACATTACAGTTTCCATTACAGTGTGCATGACTAGCCCCCCTTCTGTATGTACATGTGCATGAGTGACTGTCTGGCTTCATGTTATCATTCATGGACTGAGAGCTTTGCACATTTATAACCATGATTCTTACGGTGAACAACACATGTGCTTTTGTAGGTATATCTGCACGTGTAGTGCATTTCTATTGTCTCATCTTTGTGAGTGTGTGTGTGTATCTGCCAGACTGTATGACACGCTCTGCTGAAGGGGTGAGGAAATGCATCAGTAATTTGACTGGTTGCAGTGTTGCTTTGCCGAATGTGTGGATGGAGATATGAGCTGCTAAATAGTGCTTCTAAGCCCATTATCACCCTGGGTGATCAGTAAAAAAAAACACAATTCACAGAGAAATAAGTTAATGGACGGTTTTACAACAGGTCACAGAGGCAGACAGGTAATGTGTGTACATGTATTTATTAACGAAAAAAATATTAAATGTTCATTTTTTAACTTAATTCCTCTCTTTGCAGCATAACATTAAATTTGCACAAATATCCTGAACAGCTGCGCTTCTTATCATATATTCCCCATCTATCTGCAGTGTCTATCCTCAGTTCTGTGCTTTAGACTACATACTGTATATGACCAACTCTGCATGGATTCTGTAAATTGTTTCTTGCAGCTCTATTTTTCTCCAAGGTGACTGTGGAGCAGACCTGAATGCATCAAAGAGAACAAATATCTGCCATATGTCGGACTATATCTGCTGGTGTCCTCATGGAACCGATTAGCTCTTTGGTGATAGAATCAATCATACATGTGATATACGTATTTCTCTCTGTTGTGCTACAGAAACGGGAAAAGAGGAAACATGAGAAGATTCTAAGTGAAGAGCTTTACCCAGCTGTGATCAACCTAAATCAGTTCCTCCCTCCAGACAACTGCATCGACTACATCGCCTGGGACATGGCCCGCTACACAAAGAGGTGTTGACAATAAATGTGCCAATGTAGTGAGCTTAAATTTGCTTAATTGTAATGTTAGCATCAAATTTTCAAACTTGGAAATAAGTTTGGCATGAGTAAACCATGATGCAAACTTTACAGTACAGCAGCACATACCATCTTTTAGATTTATATATTTATAGGTCCATCCAGTCTAAAACAATGACTTGTGGTGGGTTCAGACAACATGCAAGAGCGAATAGTTTGTGTGAGCTGGTGTGGAAAATGAACTGTTCTTTTTCTGTGAAATCCCTGTGAGGATGAATATCCCCAGAACTTGGCCTTGCTTGGCTTGTGTTAATGCCTTGAAAAAAATACAATAAACAAACATATTTAAAAAGCCAAAGGTATTGCACATCATCACTATAACTGAGCTACAGAAACACAAAACAATAATGTGATCTTCCCAATTTTCTTTTTCTTAGTAAGTTGTGCAACGTTCTGGACCGTCTAAGCATGATAGCAGAGAACGTGGTTAAGCGTACAGGTTTCTTCATTAATCGCTCCGACTTCTACTGTCACACCATCAGACCAGATGACAGGTAAGCCTTTTTTTGTCCTACACTGGGCCTGTGTTTTCTCGTAAAAACAGTGGCCTCTGACACCAGATTTTAAACTTTGATCAGTTAGGTGTTATGTACAAACAAACACTCAAATACGGGTCCTTCAAATCCTTGCAAGTTTGTGAATTTGAGGGACAATATCCAGGCCTTGAAAGTTTTTGAAAATATACATAAATAGACATGTGAAAGTGTTTGTTTGAAGTTCTCATATTCTCAGTAAAAGTAATTAACCTTGAACCGTATCTCAAACTATGCCCTGTTGGGTCCATACATTTTAAGGAATTGGGCCTGGAAAGTCCTCAAAAAATCCTTGAATTTAATGTTTAAGAAGGTGTGGGAACCCTGATTACACTTTCATATAAAGCCACCATTTAAATAATTAGAGGGCACACTGGGTCCAAAGGAGAGAAGGTAGCAGATTATGCACCAGTGATTTGAGAGAAGGTGTGCTGACCACACCAGCATCTTTCTTTCATTTGTATATCAGCCTTAAAGGTCCCATGGCATGAAAATGTCACTTTGAGTTTTTTTAACATTAATATGAGTTCCCCCAGCCTGCCTATGGACCCCCAGTGGCTAGAAATGGTGATAGGTGTAAACCGAGCCCTAGGTATCCTGCGCTGCCTTTGAGAAAATGAAAGCTCAGATGGGCCAATATGGAATCTGCTCCTTATGATGTCATAAGGAGCAAGGTTACCTCCCCTTTCTCTGCTTTGCCCGCCCAGAGAATTTGGCCCGCCCATGAGAAAGAGCAAGACATCATGGCTTGTAAACAAGCAAAGTGGCAGTTGGTCAAGGCCACACCCCCCCCCCCCCCCCCTCTCTCCTCCTCAATAGCATTTAAAGCTACAGACATAGAAATGGCACATACTAAGGAAAGCTCATTGTGGGACTGGCTCTAGTGGCTGTAATTCTGCACCAAGGCTGAATTTCAGGAAAGAGACTTCAGATACAGTATTAGGGAACCACTAAGGCCTATATAAAAGCATCCAAAAAGCAGCAGGTTATAGGACCTTTAACTTTTCTAAGTGAGGGTGTATTATCCATTTTTCTATTCATACATATTCAGAATCATACGTTTATCGGCTGCTTAATTTTGAACTCTCCAGATATGAATTCTTAATGGAAATTATGCCTGATGACAGTTGTGTTGCAGAGAGTTTTCTGTTAACGAGCTGAGTAGATTGCAGTCCATGTACTTAACGCATGGCTCTTCCATTACTTGCATGTCTTAATCACTTTCACACAACATTACCATTCTGTTCCATAACCCAACTATCACGCCATGGCCAGTATTTATTACCCTTTCTTTGGCATTAGCCAACACTATATCACATTCTTTGTTATACACACTCTCACTTCACACTTATATGCACACTCAAAACAAAACCCTCATAAGCTTTCATGTGCAGTAGATGCACTTTAATAATTATGGCACCTGTAGCCTTCATCACATGCATAAGTTAGTACATGAATAATAAAGCTAATCAGAAATACTTGTTCAATTGTTCTGGTCCCTCCATCTCTGCACTCTGGCATGCACTTTGTCAGACACTTACTCTCTACTATCTATTCTCTACTCTACTCTAATACTAGAACTATAATTGCTCATTATTCTTAATCAGGTCATAATGTTTATGCCACAATTGGATCACTTTGCTTTAAAAAAAAACAAAAAAAAAACTACCCTTCCCACCTATTCTATTTGTCTTCAGAACTCCCCTTCTAAACAATTAAAAGTTACTTAGTTATTCTCACTTTGCCTGTTGCTGCACAAAAACAGTGCTGAATGAGAGTGTGTTGAATTTGGGGAAAAGCACTAATAAAGACAGAACCAATAAGCCAGGACAAAAGCGATAGTATTTTTATCACACTTGCTGTCGTAAAGGTCTAGGAGTTAGCGTTACGGGGAGGTCATATAGTTGCGATGACTGTTTTGCTCGGACAGAAAATCATGAATTTACAATAAGAGAATAAGTTAGCTGCATCGTTGCATTTCAAGTGTTGCCTACGGTAACTTAGCCTGGATGTATCGTGAGCTAAACCGAGTGTCCCTGTGTTATTATGGATCCCACGCAACTTCTAGGCAAGTCCCACCCTACAAAGCAGCCCGATTGGTTGGGGTTAGGCATTATCAGGGGATAGGACCTGAACAAATCTGGTTCCATTACCTTGTGTAAGCATGGAAGCCTGGCCAATAGTAGTGTGTGCACGCAATCTAAAGTTATTTCATGAATGTCATAGACATATGACATAGCAGAAGGCCAATTCAGGGATGTTTTTCAATCATTTACAATCCCGTTATTGTCTCCATCTGTTGAAAGCACGACCGAGTGTGTGGCTCGGATTTCGCCAGTCATCTTTCACTTTCC
The DNA here is from genome assembly GCA_023566125.1 of Zingel zingel. NCBI lineage: Eukaryota > Metazoa > Chordata > Actinopteri > Perciformes > Percidae > Zingel > Zingel zingel. Next base: position 19,061,783 of record CM042332.1, read on the forward strand.
CTTTTTAGCTTTTAGTTGTTCTCTGTTTAATTTCCTTCTTTTCTGTGATGGTCCTGCCCCAGTATCAGCCATAACTACAGCAGAAAACTTCTAAAATAAAAAATATATAAAGAAATCGCTTGCTTTTACCTGGTTGGATATGATAACATTAACAGAGGCTTTTCCCGTGTTCAGCCGAAATCTGTGACCCGTCAGAATGTGTGCTCTGTAGCGCCATCTACTTGCCGTAAATCATTTTGTGACTTTGCGGGAAAATTAATAAAAAATATATAAAAATAGCGTTCTTTTCACTGTCTCATTTGCTGTTACAGGTCATTTATGATTATCAGATGGAACATTACACAGTTTCAGAAACATTTAAAAGTTACATATAGTCACTTTAAAGAATGTGGTTAAAGGATTAGTTAAACAGTTTGGTTTTGGGGTATACACTGAGTAGGATGAGAAGATTGATATCACTCCTCTATCTGTACGCTGAAATTAAGGCTACAGCCAGCTGTCAGTTAGCTTAGCTTAGCATAAAGAAGCAGGGTGTAAACACCTAGCATCGTTCTGTCCAAAGGTAACACAATCTGCCTACCAGCACCTCTAAAACTCACAAATTTACATTTTACGTCTTGATTGTTCTGGTTTAGTAGGGAGGTTACACTTTGGTAGTTGTTTGTAGTTGTTATGCTAAGTTAAGCTAACAGGCTGCCAGCTGCAGCTTTGTATTTACTATACAGACATGAGAGCAGTGTCAAGCATCTCATCTAACTCATCTAAGCAAGAAAGTGAATAATAATAATTTAAACAGAAATGTGTAATTTATACATTATTATATCATTAATACCTTAGATCATGTTGGAAAATGTGAACTGTTGTCATTTTGACATTATTGGGTTGGGTTTGCACATACAGTAAGCCCCAAAATACAGTATTGTAAATTATTTTTTTGTGTATATTCCTAATTGTCTGCTGAGTCTCTCTTCCTATACTTCCTATAGTCTTATATGTTTAGATGTCTGCACTGTAAGTTTATATCTATTGTGTCTTGGCTGGCCGAACTCAAACCAAATACTTTGATGAAGAAAAATCTTGAAGCCGTAGATGGTTTAATAAGATCTCTTTATTTATACAAGAGGTCTGAAAATCGTCTCTGCAGAGAAAATTCCAACATATTCTTTCTAAACCTCTCTGTCTTATACCAAGGAATCACCTCATCCGATCTTTGCACCATGTGGATGTTATTGCACATTATGTTCAGCCTTGAAATGGTGATTATATCAGTGATCTTGTAGCGTGAAAAGATGAGTAAATATGCCTGCAGAAGAGTAGAATCGACATGTGCACAATGCTTTTGTTTCTAGGATTTATGTTGATTTAAATGTTATTTTTTTCAGGTGGGGAGATTTAGGTGGACACATCACAGCCAGTGGACGGATGCAGGTATGCCACATAGCGAACAGATTTGCTGTGACCTTTGTGTCACAATTCAGTTTTTCTGAAGACACTGAATATTCTCCCAAAAATGAATGACTCATTTGCAGCTTTTGTACACAGGAAAATTAAAAAAGCATAGTAGTGTCAACAGATGGAGACTCAATTGAGTTAAATAAGATAACCCACATATCCATTCACGGCAGTAAGATTTCTAGGCCAAGAAATCTGCTTTTGTCATAATGTGTATCTGTTGTATGTTAGGGGCTAAGCATTCATTGCTATAGCTGCAAAACTAGGCCAATGCATGTAGTTGCATAATAAGAGTTTTTCATGGAAACCTTAATCACGTATACAGTTATCTTCTTGGAATTATCTAAGCTGTTTGCTGCAATTTAATGGCCACCACTTACAGAAGATAAATACATAGAGATATGATTCCACTGATTACCTTCTCATGTAGTTTATCGCCAACTGCATACTGTACATTCATATCCTGAAGTGCCGTCACTAAGTTTGATGAGTCTTTGTAGACTGGTGTATTGCGGACCAACTGTGTGGACTGTCTGGATCGGACCAACACAGCCCAGTTCATGGTGGGAAAGTGTGCGCTAGCTTATCAGCTCTATGCACTGGGAATGATTGACAAGCCCAAACTTCAGTTTGATACCGACTGTGTGAGGTAAAGCTCCTTTCTTTTTTTGCCAGAGCCAAAGAATTTTTACTATTAATTATTAAACAAATTTGGTCTGTGTTTTGCACAAAATGACAAATGATAGTCACTATAGCAATATATCAGATGTGTCTGAAAACTCTAAGCTCTCTCTAAGCTAATTTACGCTTTTTTATTTTCACTTATTAGGATCCCCATTAGTAGCAGCAAATGCAACAGCTATTGCAGTCCTTTATCACCCGTTTGCTGCACAAAATCCAATTTGCACACACATCACACACAACCACATCCGTTTGATATGTGTTCCCTATCTATTTGCAGTTCTGTGCCCTCTGCTACTTATGTCCAGCTCTGCTTAGACATTGGAATTGCTTTGTGCAGCTCTAATTTTCTCAGTTCACTGTGGCGAACATCCAGACACTCTGTGAATGCATCAGGAAGAACAAGCGTCGATCACATGTTTGTCTTGTTGTTTTGTGTCATAACAGGACCTTTTTAACTGGAATTCTGTTACATGTATAACTCTACATTAACACCCCTAAATAAGATTTTCTCAGCTCTTTGGTACAATGGAACAAGAGTCATACATGTGACACACGCCTCTCTGTTGTTCTACAGAAGCAGAAAAAAGACATACCACAGTCACACACATGCCCTACATTGTGTATGAGAAACCCCAACTCGCCAAAATAAAAATAAAAAACAGCCAAGACTAACATCAAGAACCCTTTTCAGCTGTCCCTTGCTGTTGTGTTAATGTGTGTTATGTGTGTGGCACAGGTTGTTTGAGGAGCTGTATGAGGACCATGGAGACACTTTGTCGCTGCAGTACGGCGGCTCCCAGCTGGTCCACAGGGTCAAGACCTACCGCAAGATTGCTCCCTGGACACAACACTCCAAAGACATCATGCAGACGCTGTCGCGCTACTACAGCAATGCTTTCTCAGGTGCCTTATACAGACAGCTACATGTGCATAACATTCCTTCCTTACACACATGCACATACATAATTAAGAAGGGACTCTATCTATGATAATACAGGATACTAATCTTTCATTTTGATCATGTGTTACCCACTTTATCCATTTTATCCCGAAATCCATCCATATTAAAATGTAACTTTGCCAATACACTACACCCTCATGTTCAAGGTTACCATAGAAACTCACCCTTTTAACACACATAGATTACACACATAAGTACATTCAGGCAATATAAAGATACATAGACACACACAAAACCCCTGATATATTAAGTATTTGTTCCGCATATGTAATCTTCTTAGTAAACTTAAATTTCAGAAAACTTTTAGACAAACTACTGGAAACTCAAATAGTGTGCAAGTCAGTCGGATGTACATATTGGGCCCTATTTTTCACTTCACGAACGAGGAGATCAGTTTCTTCTCCGGAAAATCTCTCCTTCCTGCTTAGCAAATCCGCCATCATAATAGCAAGGCGCCAAGGTATAAATGCACATGGCTTTTAAAGAGAATGGGAGATGACACTCTGATTGGTTTATTGCATGTTATGCCCAAAACACACCTATGACTTAATGAAAACACTAAGTACAACTCTTTTGAACCATGCGCCCGGCGCACAGACCCTTTTTTCCGCCGTTAAACTATCAGAAGTGGATTCGTACATGCCCTAAATGCACCTGCGCCAGGCGCTTCACATCGTGTGCTTAGATCGTCAAAATAGGGCCCATTATGTCAGTTTGACACAATATTTTGTGTTGGCAAGAAAAGCTAAGTGACTCAGGTTGTTAAGCTTCTACAGCGTATGCCACATTCACAGGTAAACTCAGCTCTGTTTAGTTTTGTAAGACTGTGACTATTTCCCACTTTTGAATGGTTGCTCCTTCTCTAAATATACTCGTAACTTGAAGAAGTGACCCAGTACATTACATGGAGCACTTTACCCATCCTGAACACTACGTCATACAAAATCATATTTTGTTTCTATAATACAACTAAGTACAAACTTTTTCTTCCCCAGCCTGTGATGTAACACCTTGATTTAGGATGACAAATTGCGGACGTACCGATTTCAGCATCAACAGCTTAACACACACAGTCAGATCCAGCGTAGCTCCCTGACGACTGTGGGTAATGGTAAACAGCACCCACAGTCTCGTTTGAAGCAATTTATATGTGGAAAGGGTATATTTTGAGGGCATTTGTCTTCCCTTATTGTTATCTGGAGAATTTTGAAATTGGCTAGATGGATGTTTTTCTCTCTCTTGCAATTAGCGTCTAGGATCTAATTGTCAGTCAGTGCTTGAGAAAGTGGCTTTGCTCTGCCTGCAATTTGTATTTCTAATAATTTTAAATGACACCCTAGTTCGTATGTAGACACAGTGGGTCTAGGAAAATGTGAAAGTGTTTTTACAACACACTAGTGACTGTTCTACGTGAACAGGTGGCATTTGTAGCTCTAGAAATTGAAAAGTAATGTTGTGTACTATGTATAAAGTCAGGTGTAATAGAGCGGTGCCTACTAGTCGACCTTCTGTCGGTTGTTCAGACTGAAATGTCAAGTGACACACACACACACACACACACACACACACACACACACACACACACACACACACACACACACACACACACACACACACACTACTCAATATTCTCCGGTCTTGGTGTAGTTGACCAATATTACTGTTATCCTGTTGCTAAGTTATGCCTGCAAAGCACCAATGTAGAATACATACTGTATGGGTAAAGAAAGGTGAAAAGTTGGGTCTGCTGTCAACCTGCCATTTTACACCCATGCTTGCATTGTCATTCATATGTGACTTGCTAGCTATTCAGAACTCTTCTGTCACTTACCATTTGTCCCATTGTTACTATATTGAAACTCTCATTCTCACTAAAGTCCTCATCTATAACTTGTATCGCAGGATGTGTTGAATGAATCTCAGGCTGAAAATTGCCAAGAGAAAAGGCTTGATAGCAGGCTTTAATACAAGCCAATTTAGTTTCTAATTATCTAAGGCGAGTGTTTGAGTAGCATGCATAGGGCTTCACAGTTGATGAATGGATTAAATGGCACCAAACTGTGGGCACCATGCAAAACATGTGCCACATCCTGAACACACTCACAGAAATCCTATTAGCACACTCCCACAGCCAAACGTGTTGTAGTGTGGTGGTTCAGAGAGTTTTTACTGCTAAGATTCATGGGAATCTGTGTGATCTGTGTATTATGCCTTTGCTTTTTTGTTGTTGGTATTATTTTGTCCATCTTTCTCCTCCAGATGCTGACAGACAGGATGCCATCAACCTATTTCTCCAAGTCTACCAGCCATCGGAGTCCAAGCCACACCTGTGGGAGCTGCCCACTGACTTCTACCTGCATCAGAGGAACAGCATGACCCTCCCCCAAGACAGACGCAGGTGAACACTTACACTTGTACACCTACAATCATACAACTACTTGCTGTACATACATGCACAAATCTAAATAATAACCTACTTACTGTACATACCCTTGCTAGCATATGAATATGAAAAAACACACACAATACCTCTTTCAGTTGCTTATAATGTTTGTATTGGGCTTAATTGAATATCTTAGTGGGAAATCACTCACAAAAGATTACCACTGCTGTTTCTTAACATGCCTTTTCTTAAAGCCCAGGCTGTACAAGCCTCCTCTTCTTTACCTGGGTCAAAGAGCTTTGGCCTTGAGGTGTAATTATATGTGTCACTCCTGAGGCTTACCGCCACAGCCTGATATGTTGTCCACATTACTGTGGCAACCGTATCTACAGTAAATAGGGTTTATACTTTTTTTTTGCTAGGATGCAGTGCATTGAGCTCTCAGGGCCAATGTACGATCACATTATAATCCCTGAAATCTTTCACACCTGAGTGTTTTCCGAAATCAGCCATCTCATTGTAAATTGTCCTTGTCATTTGTGTGCGTTGGTGTGAGGATACTATGCTAGCTGTTTGCTCTCCATTGTCTTTGTGCTTACATAACTAGTTCCAGTTTTCTGCTTAAGGACCCCAGTTTATGTAACCACAATAGACCAAGGTAGCTCAGCCATTATTCCAAGAAATTAGCATGGCTGGACCTGAAATCAATTCAGCAGCCACACACTGCACTTTTTCTCTCAAACTCACCTAAATAGCACATAACGCACTAAATCGTAATCAGTGTATTCACTCAAATTGGATAGGATATGGAGATGTATTCACAAGTTGTACAGAAGGTGGTCCAGCCAAGCCAATTTGTATATATCTAGGTTATGTGAAGTCCCAGGAGAGAGAGTGCAGACTGCAGAAAACGCATAAGTCAGTGGAAGGTTTGCTGAAGGTTTAACACATACTTGTCTGTTTGCAGCTACACACTGTGGTGGTCACCAGGAATCTTGTCCTACCTTCCTCTGGCCTATGATGAAGGTATCTCTTTAGTGTTTGGTATCTGCAACATCCATAATATGTAACAGAGGCAGCTACAGATTAATACCTTGATCCATTTTATATAAAACAATAAAAAAGGTTTTAAGATGGAGGTAAATCGGTAACTATAGGAATTATCTTAGGTCTGTGTGAATTTACCATTGCCGCATTTTTAAAGGTATATACCTAATAAAGGTCGGACAGACCGAAACATAATCAAATAAATATTTCAGCAGTAAGCGAGGCAGTGTGCGGAAGTTCTTCTCACTTTCTTCAAGAGTGCACCTTCCTTCAACGCAGAGATTTTTAAGGGAAGATTTGTGGTTTTTAGCTAGTGGGAGCAAATAGTGTATTTTTAGATTTGGTGTACTAGGGGGGATTTATGGTAGAAGAACAGTGTATGGGAGATCATCATAATGAAAAAGCATGTCACCCTGTGCATTGTTGTGGCTCATGACTTAATATAAGTATGTGGAAATAATATCTTTTAACATGTTTGTCTGTCTTTTCGCTTATGTGCTCCTGTGTGGATGCAGTCCCGTGTGAGGACAGCATGAAAAAGGTCAAAGTGAAGAGAGTGAACCGCTTTGAGGAGAGTATTGACATCTACACAGAATTCTTCAAACCTTATGAACTTACCGCCTTTGATGACACATTCTGCATCGCCATGACCAACTCTGCAAGGTGAATACACACACACACACACACACACACACAAACCCTTTTACACATGAAAGATTTTGTTAAGACATACACACACTCACAACATGGTGAAATGTTTGTGTCGACATTGCCAAGTCGTACCAGATCTGGTAAACACCTTTGATAAATAGTGTACTAAACATTTATGAGCTGTTTTAGTGATGTTACTGCAGCATGTCAGCTAATGTGTTTCCTTCTAATTTGTTGCTCATAAAGGGAATTCATGCCCAAGACCGTTGGAGTGGATCCAAGCCCATTCACAGTTCGCAAGCCAGAGGAAACAGGAAAATCAGTGCTAGGGTGAGTGCATCTCAGGTTATGTACATGTCCACATGTTTTGTATTTTGGTTGGTGCTTTTCTATTTTTATTGTAATGTAATACATCCCAGGTCACTGTGCCCTTAAACATGTAGCTTCATTTTACACTGTTCTCAGGTCACCAAAACAAGGCTCTGTCCTTTCTCCTGTCACAGCGTTGAATGTGTGTGTGTGTGTGTGTGTGTGTGTGTGTGTGTGTGTGTGTGTGTGTGTGTGTGTGTGTGTGTGTGTGTGTGTGTGTGTGTGTGTGTGTGTGTGTGTGTGTGTGTGTGTGTGTGTGTGTGTGTGTGTGTGTGTGTGTGTGTGTGTGTGTGTGTGTGTGTTTTTTTAAATAATCACTTCTGCACACATACTATGAAAAACCTAAAGTGCTGATGGCTCAAAAGTGTTTCCGTATTATTATTGCAGCACTGTGTGACCACTCTGATGATGTTCTCTACTGCTTCAATGATTTCCTTTTAATGCTTGTTCTTTATTCTTTGTTTGGGTCCCCATTAGCTTTCACAAAGTGGTCGCTAGTCTTCCTGGGGTCCACACCAAGACAATAAGAATATACAGCAGTTTAAAATCACACAGTATCAATAAAACAAGAAAAGGACAAATATAGAGATCAGAAAATACGTTTCAGTCAAAACAAAAAATGACAAAAATGTTGTCACAAATAAATAGCAACAAAAAGTTGTGAAGCACATCAATACATAACTGCATTGGCATTTTTATCAACATATGGTAAGTAATTTATGAAAATTAAAAATTAAAATGCACCCAAGAACTCTGCAATATGTTTTTGCTGTCAGAAAAGCCCCAACTGGTTTCTTATCATCCGTATGTGTTAACCATTGATCAGTCATGTGTACTGATGCAGTGCGAGTTGAGTGCCCTGGTCCATAAGCATGCTGGTCCATTTCTAAAAAAATTATTTAACATTTGATTAAAATTATCTTCTCAAGTATATTACTCAGCACAGGGAGTATAATAATATGTTTACAGTAAAACCTGCTTTTCCACCTTTACTATTAATCTTTAACATCATATCCGCCATAGAAATCAACTTATTATGTAATGGGCAATTTTTAGAAAACCAATCAATACTCAGTTCTCCAAGATGGAAGGTACCCTTACTTTTATCTGTCACTATATCTAGTTTCACACATTCTATCCAAATCATTCACATTAGAACTGGCCTGTAACAGCAGCCGTATCCATATTAGTTTAGGGCCAGATGGAATCTGCGGATGCAGAACTTTCCTCAGATTTTGGAAAAAAATGTAATTAAACTCTCCACCACAAGTAGAAACACAGTCTGCTAAATTCCACAGATTTTCATTTTGGATCACCGCTGAAAACTTAAAGAAATAAATCAGCAGATTCCATTTGGGCCACTCATAATATCTTTCCGTAGCACAACAACAACAATCTGTATTGGCCAATGCAGTATATTAGCCAGACCAACATCCAGCTTTCACAACAGTTCTCTTATCACTGAAGTGGGCATTTACCAGAACTGCCCATTAAAAACAAAACTGCAGGGAAAACGAGCCATATTCTGGCTGTACTTGCAGAAGCAAACACATTGGAAAGAGAAAAGTTTGGACTGGTTCTGAATATTTTTGAGTGATCTCAAACTCAGAACATCCAGTGACAGTCATTTCTTGGCAGAGGTGGAAAACACTGAGCTCCAGAAGGATGATAGTTGCAGAATTAAGGGGGCACTTTAGACATCCTCAGTAGAAGGATGATTGGTCTAAGCTCTATCTTTTTCTTTATGACCAGAAAGTTTGTTTCAGGTATTAGTTTGCTGTGGATGTACAGTACTGTGCAAAAGTCTTAGGCAGGTGTGAAAAAATGCTGTAAACTAAGAATGCTTTCAAAAATATAAATAATGATTGTTTAGTTTTATCAATTTACAAAATGGAAAGTGAGCGAACAAAAGAAAAATCTAAATCACATCAATATTTGGTGTTACTACCCTTTGCCTTCAAACCAGCATCAGTTCTTATAGGTACTTGCAAAAAGTCAGGGATTTTGTAGGATTGTAGTCAGGTGTATGATCAACCAATTATAGTATATAGGTAGTAATACTGCATCAGCAAGGTCTCTCCCAGACAAATATTTCAAAGCAGACTGGTGTTTCAAGATGTGCTGTTCAAGCTCTTTTGAAAAATCACAAAGAAACGGGCAACGTTGAGAATCGTAGACGCAGTGGTTGGCCAAGGAAACTTAGTGCAGCAGATGAAAAATACATCAAGCTTATTTCCCTTCGAAATCGGAAGATGTCCAGCAGTGCCATCAGCTCAGAACTGGCAGAAACCAGTGGGACCCAGGTACACCCACCTACTGTCCGGGGAAGAAGGGCTGTAGAGCGGTACAATAATGAGTGTCTGCAGGCAACAGTGAAGCATGGTGGAGGTTCCTTGCAAGTTTGGGGCTGCATTTCTGCAAATGGAGTTGGAGATTTGGTCAGGATGGTGTCCTCAATGCTGAGAAATACAGGCAGATATTTATCCATCATGCAATACCATCAGGGAGGCGTATGATTGGCCCCAAATTCTGCAGCAGTACAACGACCCCAAACATACAGCCAAGGTCATTAAGAACTATCTTCAGCGTAAAGAACAAGAACTCCTGGAAGTGATGGCATGGCCCCCACAGAGCCCTGATCTCAGCTTCATCGAGTCTGTCTGGGATAACATGAAGAGACAGAAGGATTTGATGAAGCCTACATCCATAGAAGATCTGTGGTTAGTTCTCCAAGATGTTTGGAACAACCTACCAGCCGAGTTCCTTCAAAATCTTTGTGCAAGTGTACCTAGAAGAATTGATGCTGTCTTGAAGGCAAAGGGTGGTCACACCAAATATTGATTTGATTTAGATTTCTCTTCTGTTCATTCACTGCATTTTGTTAATTGATTAAAATAAACTATTAACACTTCCATTTTTGAAAGCATTCTTAGTTTACAGCATTTTTTCATACCTGCCTAAAACTTTGGCACAGTACTGTACATGGTGCCATTGTTACTGTGATGGGCAATTTAGTCTCTCAAAGCATTTAGATCCCATTGCTTGACTACATTTGAAATGATACACAGTCCCAAAACATAGAGATACAAATGTTCTTTAAAATTATATATGACAGCTAATTGCATGCCAACTCATTGTGCATGTTCATATGTTAATTGTTGTGGCCGTTTGTGGATATTTGCAGCAACAAGAGCAGTAAGGAGGAGACACTGCTACAGAGGAAGACTGCAGCCAGCGCCCCTCCTCCCCCGAGTGAGGAGGCCATTAGCAGCACATCGGAGGACGACTCCGAGGAGGACCGCGATGACGACGGATCCGTGTCCCAGCGCTCTACCCCGATCAAACTGCTTACAGAGTCTGGCGAAAGCAATCGCACACAGGAGGTAGGAAGACACAAAGCATCTAATGAACAATGTCTGGAGATTAACATGTTTTCATCAAGTAAACACATTTACACTGCAACAGTTATATACAGTACGAATTAAAACACTTGAAGGTGAAAACACAAGTAAAACTAAATCTAAATCAGTGTCACTTAATTGTTTTATACGGAGGAAACAAAGCAGCATATCAAATTAGATCCTCTAATTATTCAAGGATATGAAATCTCCTCTAAGGACCTCAGGGAAATGTCATCGTGGTCCGTGCTACCTGCTGTATTTTGGGCCCTAAAAGCTTTTTGGATTCCATTTTGAGTATGTCACTCTAATTGTGTTTTTTCCTTTCCACTTCCCCCTGAGTCCTCAAAAGAAATTAGTTCTGTTTCTGTTTGCGTCAGACCGAAGGATAGACATCAACCAGCCTAAACGACAGGGGTTTCCACAGCACAGGGTCTAAATGGTGTGGGTTTGTATTAATGTTTTTTTTTTTTTTTTTTTTGGGGCAATAAAAGTATTTGTCATAATTCCTCTCTTTTTTCCATCTCTTCGCATAATAAACTTTATTCTC